>CM042077.1:65817536-66133036 GCA_023509865.1 Trypoxylus dichotomus
TTATAAAAATTTTATTCGGTTTTTTCTTAGTAAATAAAGGAGGACAGACGAAAAGAAAAGGACAGTTTTGTTTTCTTTCCGGATAAATAGAAACAATTTTAAAAATGCCTGGCGGTGCTGGAGACGATTTATTCCTCAACGGGGTCGGAAGAGTGCAGAGCATTTACCAGCAACCGTCGACAGGTGAAAAACATGTGCTTTTCTACCCTACGAGTCCCCAACCATCGGTAAATTCGGAGGAGAGGCGCAGTTGGTCACAAGCATCATCCTCATTTGCTAATATCCAACATGTGAGTTAGATCCAACATTATAGCGTAGTCATGCATATTTCCAAGGTGCTGTAATTTCTATTTATACCTATACTAAATACGTGCGTATCATGTATTATTAATAATGTGCAATTTAATTCGCCTTCTGCAATAGATTGTTAATATATTGACGTACATATTGTATCTGAATCGAACAGTAATTGTTGTCATAATTAATTGCTTTATTACAAGTTTATCATATCCATATATCGTTAGAATAGTTGCGCGTTTCAACATTGTAAAGTACAATAAATTTCAGGGCCTCCTATGGTGTAATTTCTATAGATTTTATCAATTGTCTTCAAATTAATATCGAATTGAAATTTACCTGTAACGGAGGGTATTTCCAGTGCTTTTGGGATACACTGAACTCTTAATTTTTTTCTTATACTAAACTTTTAACCAAATATTGTTTTAAATTTTAAAGAATATTTTATATAGACCAAACATCTTCGTAAATTCTACCTTTAGATTTAACATCACACAGTGTGTTCTTTTAACGGTTCTTTCTAGATAAAACCTTCAAGTCTCCGCGCTATTTGTACAATGAAAACTTTCCACAAGTACCTTCTAGTTTCCTGTAGGGTATAAAGTTCTTTACGTTCGTGTTAAAAAGTTCGGTGCAAGTGCGAAAACCTACATATATGCACCTTAAGACATACTACGTGTTATAGTCATGCTTCGTTCATAAGAATATGGTTGGTAACTTATTTATTACACCTTGCTAATTTTTAAAGTTTCAGAATATTTTTGCGTATCTATTCAATTAGTTAGTCGTTTTAATTGTAACAGTATATTAGGTTAAAACGATAATTGTTTAAATTTTTTTCACTATGAAAAAAGAGTATGTAGTTTTAGTAATCTCTTTTCTAAGAAAAGAACTTTAACGTCTGGAACGTATTGATAAACCATTATTACAATTCGAATATTTATTTTTCTTCCTTCTAAAACACAATCGTTATCCACTTAGAGTCTTTCTTCTTTTTTATATCCTCTACATGATTTTTTATATTGTTTTAAATTTTATATACTGTATACATATTATTGCAAGGATTAATGTAAAAAAATCTACTGTAAACGTAGTAACGAGTAAAATTAACAATAGGCATACATTTAATGTTGTATAACGACCAGATAATAAAAGTTAATTTTTGTTGTTTACTACTCGCAGATATTTTTAAAAAGGAAGTATTTTATATTCTCATTTCATTCAGTGATTAAGTTGAAAAAAGATTGCTCAAGACGGAAGCAGAAAAATCCTATCTTAATATATTTCGTAACTCTTTCTTTACTAGTAAAATTATATTGTTCAAATCAGGGTTGATCGCCTTCAATGACGACAACAATTTTAATTTGAGCCCCTGAGAAGGGCTGTTGCTTGCCAGAGCCGGACTGTAGCATAATTGCTCTGGCACGCAACAGCCCTTCTTAGGGCGCCCCTGAAGACGGCAGCAGACAGATTGCCGAAACGTCGGACTATAAACACCCCAAACAACAACTATAGTTATTATCATTCAATCCCTATTTATTATAACGATGGTGATTCATTATCTGACTATAACTTAACTCGCCCCCTTAAAAGCTAATCAGCCCGAATTCTTTTAACTGGGCGGTTGATCCTCAAGCTTTTTTACCTTCTGAAACAGCGACAGGAGGACGTAAGAAACAAAACGATGGAAATAGCTTGTCCAACATTTCAATGGAATACGTAATTTTCAATGCCACCCTGAGATTTTTAACGATAATATGTATTCATATAATAATAAATTGCTAGATTTCATGTGCACTATTTGTAGATTGCAACCTTTTTATTTTCCAATATAATCAGGAACGAATTGAAAGAGATTGATGATACTCTACGCTTGGAACACACAACGAATTACATATTAGAAATTAAAGTGTTCAGTTCACTTATTTCATTTAAGCTAAATGTGCACAAAAAAAAAAACGACCATAAATAAGACTCCATTCGCCACCGAACAAGATTCTATCATCGCGCACGTACATTTCTCTCGTAAAAATGATGAAAACTCTCGCCAACGATGTCCGGATGAAACGCCCGAGATGAAGACACGCAATACCAGCGCTAGCGAAATATACACGCGAACCTCGTCGGTCTCTCTATCGCAGTACATATCCTCGAAAGATACAATCTCCATGATGGCGCTATCTATCACTGTCTATTGGCTTGGTCCGGCAGATTTACTCCTACGGCTACGAGAAGCGCTGTCGTGATATCGGTGCCCGAAATGGCAAATAATGTAGTCCGTTTAGCGTTAACTGATGCCATAACTGATGAGTGTTAACTTTTACAGGGGATGAAATTTGTAAAATACAACGGCTGTCTTAAACGTCATGTAAGGATGGAGTAAGTTTAAATGGCGAAATGTTTAATTAACAATTATTGCCAAAGTAAAATCGTAAGTTTAATTCATAGGCTTCAGCGAATCTAACGTCGAATGTCTTTTTGGACTTCTGGGTTGAAAGGATACGTTCAGTTCTTTTGCTTTTACTATCGCTGAAGAGAAATTAACTATCTTCTTATCCACTACATCGTTATTGTTAACTCTGTGTAGAAACTAACGACCAAAACAATTAACGACTTATTTGCTTTCGTACTGCTGTGTTACAGCTTCCATATCGCAGCTCTATATTCGCATATTGGAGAAGCTTCTCTAGAAACGTATTTAAACCATGTTCCCTCTATTAATATTGGGAGTGAGAAAACTTACAGGTTATATCAGAATCTATTCGATGTCAACTACTTATAATACCCGTTAACTTATGAACCTATTTCATCTATTAGACACAATTATTTCTAAATACGTTAATGATAACGTAGAAGATGATAGAAAGTAGATGGTATCAATTAAATTAGATACTCGAGCCAATGGAACATTGGAACACAGAGATACTAATACAATTTTATTGCTGAAGGTGGTGACAAATAGTCTCGGCAAAGAGGAGCATGTTTCAGTGCCGTGCGGAGAACAACGTGGAGGTGTGAAGCGGGCGGCACGGAGAATCGTGTACCCGTATCAAAGCACGCTTGTCCAGTATTATTCGACTGGTCGTTGTGAAAGCTTGTCAGTACAAGCATACCTAGAAAACGTCGCATTTAGGTACGTTTCGGAAACGGCGTATTTTGAATAAACTTGAAAACGTAATAGCGAGTTTCTCGGATTTAGAATACGAAGCCGATAGTATTAGGTGTGTAAAGTGCGACAAGTATTTGACGTGTACCAGCTGGTAGAAGTGTGAACGCCACCTAAAAAGTATGAGACATTATTCTGCAATTCGTGGCAAACGATACAGCGAACAATTAATATTTGATTTGGTTTAGGTGTTTGTTTTATTCTACGTAATGTACCGTTCATTTTACTAGGCTAACAAGCATTTGTCTGCTTCTGAAGCAAGTATTCGGATTATACATTACCAAGTTACACATCAAATTATTGCGATTGCAAGGACTGTGTGGATGTACAATTCACAGGTATAGCAGTAAACTCCACTCACACGTGCTCTCGAAACGCTGCGTTCCGCATAATTAATAAATTTGTGTGAGTGGAGTTTACTGCTATACCTGTGAAGTTGGACATCGTTAACAAACTTTATGCCATCTGTTCGTGACTATGTTGAAAGGAGAATTAAAGCAGAATTGAATCATAAAAAGATTATGGTTGTGTGTGGTCGAAATAAGTGATCGGAAAAAACATTCTGCGGAGAATGTGTTGGTGCATACAATGCAAGAGTTTCAATCGTCGTCCCCTATCTTATTTGGTTCCAAAAGAGTTGCAAAATGTACTAGCGATGAAATTTTAAAAATGGTGTTGAGAGCATTGAACAAATTTCAAGTTTGTGAGTGACGGTGCCGTTAACATGCTTTCCTTAGGTCGATCTCTTAAAGAAGAGAGGGGCAACCTGCTATATGTAACATGTAAAATCCATGCTTTAAACCTTTAAACAGTTACATATTAAAACTAGGGGTTCAGCAGGCGAAAGTTAGTGTATAAGGATAAAGATCACTTGAGAAAAACAACTTTTTACGCAGAATTTCATCAAAGCATAAACTAGGGTGACAGAATAAAATAGACACCTACTAATTAAAAAAAAGATTCTATTCTCGATATATATACAAAATATTTTAAATTAGACCATGTTTCTTAGAAATTCGATGCATAGAAACTTTCTTATTAATAACCATGGTAAACAGTGACCCTAAATGTCTCTACTACAATGAAAAAGATTACGTGCAAAATTCAACTTCAATTTCCTATTTCGATTACGTAAATATCTCATGTTACACCAATATTAACAGTGTAAATACCAACAAACATATACACTAAGGTGACAGAATAAAATAGACACCTACTAGTTAAAAAAAAGATTCTATTCTCGTTATATATACAAAATATTTTAAAATTTTTAAATTAGACTATTTTGTCGATCCACCTTTACTTGCGTGAAGTGCTGCGAGTCGTCGTGGCATAGAATCTATTAAATGATTAATGGTATCTTCTGGAATATTTAACCACTTTTCTGTAACAGCTGCCACGAGTTCTTCCTTATTGCTGGGTTTTCGGGGTCGTTTCGCCATATTTGTCTGGATTATGGGCCAAACATTCTCTATCGAATTCATGTCCGGTGATTGGCCTGGCCATGGTAAAATCCGAATCCCCTGTTCCTCTTTCCATGTGGCTGTTGTTCTTGCTTCGAATATCGGTAGTAGTCCTTCTGTTAATATTTGGATATATTTTGCCGCATTTATATTTCCATCGCAGATTACTAATTGCGATCCACCATACCATATCGCGCCCCACACCATGATGTTCACACCGCCGTATTTCACCGTCTGATGCAAAAATTTGTCATCCAGTTACTGTAACGAACATCTCCATGCCCACGTACGACCACTATCACTGAATTGGCAGTATCTGCTTTCGTCTGAAAAAATGACAGACCGCCAAAACTCTTCGGGCTTCGTTCGCATTTCGATTGCCCAAGCCATTCGACGCCGTTATTGAAACGCCGTAAGGAGAGGTTCTTTCTTTGCCACCCTTTTATACATCCCCACACTGTGGAGGTATCCCAGAACGGTGCGCTGACTTTTCTATGAAGTTGCCGCAAGCTCAGCTGTACTTTTTCGCGGTTCTCAATTAACACGCACAAACACCCTTTTACTTCTTTCAGAAGGTCCGGCACGACCTGGTCTCGGCTCCATTGTTGTTTTTTCCTTGCGTTTAAATTGTGTAATCACACGGTTAACTGTGGACAACGGAATATTTAAAAATTTACTTATTTCACGTTGCGAAGCGCCGAGTTCACTCTGGCCAACGATGAGACCCCGGGTGAAGTCGCTAATATCACTCGATATTATTCTGTAACCCTAGTGTATATATGTTCCTAATTAGTTATTTCATGTAATATACGTACATATGTCATGTGCACATACGAATGACACGTTTGTTGTTGGTCCTCTACTAAATTTAATTAAACAAATACGAACAAGATAGACAAACTTAATGAGTATTTCGTGATATTAACATGATCCGACGTGTAACACGTATTTTATGGAATTTACTATAATTTACATATCATGCGTACTTTATACTGACAACAGCGCAGTGGAATAAACGTATCAAATAATATTCACTTTGATAGACTAGGTGGATGTTAAATCAACAAATTTGAAGTGAAATAATAATCTTCTTGTTTTTAATTTTACGGTCTTAATGGAAATCTAACTATTTGACGTATTCTAATTTCGTTATTTGTCTTGTTTATGGTCGCTACGATATCAAATCTGTAGATGACTATATTTGTTAGTTCCATCTCATTGCACATGTTATATATTTAAATCCTTGTTTGGTATTATGCATATTCTTTTTGAAATAAGGCCTTTTTGCTACTAACTAGTTTGCTTGGAATACGGAACTAACGTTTTCTATACTACATCACATAAATATTATACTTGAATTAACTTCGCTGAAAACTACTTTCAGATCGTATTCATTTGCATACGCTTTGTTAACATTAAAAGCTTAACTGTTTATAACACTCATGTGCACTTTTTAGTATACACGTACTGATACTAAGGTTGATATGATTCATGTAAGCAAAACAGTACCATGATTTATGCATATATGTATATCCGTTAACGGCGTATATTTGTTAACACATTCTTTTGCATATTTTCAGCAAATGTATATGAATTGCGGCTTGATACGGCGGCTCGGACCCTCTCCACGTTGTTCACCGCACTGCACTGTGACTTGCCCCACTTTGCCGAAAATTGAATAATTATTCAAATACGTCAAATATTCAATCTGGCTGAAAAACGGTTTACAGCTATATAGTTCCTATACAAAGTCTCAGTGACCTCTGTCGGGTTATTAACCTATCTCAAACGCGACATGTAAAATCAATTATCGTCAATATGAAACTTCAATTTCGCATCAGTTTATATTTATATTATTATTTATTATGTAGTAATGCCTAATCATCTCATCACCCGGTCCCGTTGTATCGAGATTTTTCTATGAAACTAATCCGCAACTATTGGCACATGGAAATTTCGTCTATTGTACAATCTATATTAAATTATTGGAAACTAACAAGTACAGGTAATAAAACATTGTGACCCGAATAAACACTTAATTAATTGGTGTGGAATTTATTCAGATATTTGTGTACTAGTAAAATGCAATTATGCATGTATAGACACAAATACCTCAGTGCATTCCACGCTACATCGACATTTACAGGCTTACACACTATTCGTACTTAAGATATATAGTTTTTCTCCAATTTATTAGGGTCACTTGCTAAAATAGCGATTTTGTTAAAATGTATAATGAAAAACGTATTGTACAAGCACAAGTTTATTCAGAACTGTTTATAGACATCGTCACAATAATTGCTCTTATTTTTTTTGGCATACTGTGTATGTAGTGTTTCTTCTCGAATACACGCATGATCTTCAAACACTCCAGACGTTCTCAATTGCACATATGTTGGGAGAATTTCCCGGCCAAGGTAACATTGGCAAAGCGCGTGACCTTGGCCAAAAATTTTCCAAAAAAGTTTGGATGGATTTGGCCATGTGACGTGGTGCCTTATCGTGCATGAATGTGTAATGGTCTTCATTCGGATCTAAATCAAGACATCCTCCAATACACGTTTATATTGGTGGTGATTCATGGTGCCTTGACAAAAATACAGTGGTCCAGGACCTTCGACTGATATACAGGACTATACCATAACTGACGGAGGGTGTTTCATCGTTTTTAGTATACTAGCTTCACCAAATCGTTCAGCTAGATGTCGTCTAACAAATTGAGCTCTTTCGGTCATGGCTTCTGGTTTTGATTCATCACTGAATACGATCTTTAACGAGAATATGTTGTTCAAATAAATAAATTTTGCTTGATTTACATATTCACTTCAGTTATTTTATCTTACGATATTTAGCCGACGTATTTAGATAGGTATTGTAAACCCTATTCATGAATTTTATACTTGTATTTGTGAATTATCGCATTGGAAACACGCAAAAACTTAAATTTATAAGGTGGCCCTAATAAAATGGACCAGGACTGCATGTAATGCAATAAAAATACACGACAACCAAACAACCGATTACGGAAAGTTTTATTATTAATAATTTCGTTAAGCGAGGGGTTTATCAACAATAGAATATAAATTGATTTGATTAAAACGGTTGACCGATCCTGTTATACCTTCACCCTCGCAAGGTCTATCTGTTCATTAATTATTTCCCAGGATAACAAGTTGCCAAGTCGATCGGACAGGTCGCCATAACTAGAAGCGGTCAACTTATAATGCTCCCGTTCTATATTAGTACAGCAGTCCTTCCGACGGCGATGATCGTGATGATCCGATTAGCGATTTGTAGGAAATTTTGGAGGCTTCGACAGGGAACGATAGAGATTTCGTTTGTTCCTTTCTGGGAAATCTAGGAATATTTCTCATTGAATATCGTTAGGTGAACTCAAGGAAATGTAACAAAAAAGTCCAGAGATGTTCGAAAACACGTAAAACTAAGTCGGAAGCGATTACGAATGCATCAAGAGCAAAAATTTGATGGCATGAGAGTAGCATATAGAAAGGGATATTGAATTGTAGGTTGCATATTGTATGATTTGAACATTTTAATGTAGTTAGTTTTAAATTTTCGGATATAAATATATAGGTATAACAAAATCAAAATAACTTAATAACTCAGGTACATCTATGTTGTTATTTGCACAATTTAAACGAAAGCTTAAAAATAGTTGTTACGGGAATTGACTTATAATTGATAACGTTACGTGGCTGTAACCTTGCACTGGAAATTCGCCACGCTGTTTATAACATAAATATTTTAACGGTTTTCTTTGTACTTTTTTCCGACAAACTGTGTTTATACACAGGTATAAGGTAGGCGCTATAAATTCCCGGCCTGATTTTTATTTCTCAATGTAATCTCCCCTAACTTCTATACATTTGTTACAAAAACAACTTCATCAATGATGCATCCGTATATAAACGTAACCTTTTGCAATATTATACCGGTTAACGAATTTATGTAATCTCCTAGAGTAGACAAAAGCCAATAGCGATGGTTCTAAAAAAATTGGTGTTGTGTACGGAAACTCTTTCAACAGATTTGGTAGTACCAATTCAAAATTTACGTTTATCTTTTCTTTTCCGCCTATATTGGTGATGATGGGTTCAGAGAACAACTCGCATTAACGATCATCGGGCGAGCTCTATTTTGTGTTGTCTAATTTTCTCTAAATTTGTTGTTTGTTTGAGGCCTACCCCAGTTTCTATTATTGAGTTTTATAGAAATTCCATACATTAATTTAAATTTGATTTTAAGTTCGAAATTTTCTTTGTGTTTTAAACTTTTACAAGTTCTACTTTTAATTACGCCCTCAACTATGAAGAGGAGGATATTACAAGACCGGTTAAGATTTATTATCACCTGTTACTGCTCCTTTAGCTTCTTGGAAATATCACTTCCTGATGATTTTTTGACGATTTTTTTACGTTTTTTGTGAAAAATGGAAGTCATCTAATATATGTCCAAAAGCATATACAACTGAAGATTTTGATGACTAGATTGTAAGAAAATTATCCATCATTGTGAAATACTTAATATTCTCATATTAGAGAAGGATTTAGTAATAGTTATTACGCCTTCCACATGTTTTCAAATCTTTAAAATTTTACCAGATTATATAATAATGTATTGCACATAAAAAGTTCTGCTATTTACTATAAAAGATTTTAATAACCAAACTTTGTCGATTTTAATGTTGTCATTTGACAGTGCTATCGGTTAAATTTCACCAGTGTAATACAGTCGCCGATCGTAGCGCTATCTACTACATTCTTAACGCCGATGAAGTATAGCTTCAAGTAGAACTGGCAGTACAACTAACAGTAACATCTCTTTCCCTGCAAGTATAAGAATCTTGGGTGTCAGATAGGATCTATAATCTTACAACTTTTAAAACCAGAACTAATAATTGTCACCTAACAATCTCTATAATAGCATTATATGAAAAATCAAACTTCTCACAATAGAACCGATTAAAACAGACGAAACAAAAGAATAGGCGTTCAGCAAAAGCGTTATTTGTAATTGCGACTTCCAACGTACCGTTAGAAAACTTTTTAGAGAGGGGCAAATACAAACAAAGCTAATTTCACCGACTTCCTTCTTTTCTTCTCTTACGAAACGAGCGCTATTTTGCAGCGGCCTCATTAAAACACAAATACAAAGTTATAATATCGTTCAATCCGTTGTTTCAACTATAGTAGGTTAGCGGAAGCGCACATATATTCGTATACATATGTAGATATACAACGAATAAGGTAAGTACCTGCCTACATATTTACGCGATACGGCACCGTGTAGCCGCGTACGGTACAATGGCTGCTAAACTGCTTGGCAAATTTTCGCGAGCTGCGAGGAATAATGGCGCGCGTGAAAGCAAAACAAAAATAGCTCTCTCTCTCTCCGACGTACATGCATACATATATAAGGGCGGGAAGTTCGCCCGTACATCTACAATTGGTTTTATTATGCAACAACGGTGGAATAGTTTGTGGACGGTTTCGTTGCCGGTTGAACTTTACGCCTGGTATGGAACGTGTTGACATACAGGTGGCTTAAACTTGAACTTGCGCGAAATTAAAACGTAATAAAACTTCCGTTATACCGAGCCGCTGCGTGCGAAGCAATAGCGCGATTTAATTTTGATAGGAACAGAAAGTTCATTTGATATATTCACTCTTTACTCTATATATTGTAATGATATGAACTATTGTCTATTAAATCTTTTGTAATATCAATGATTTTCTAAATTTTACTTGGATACTTTTGGATATTTTCTCGTTACTGTATTGTTGAAGGCAAAGTACCTGTAGTACTCCCTCTTCATTGAATTTATTTCAAAGATTTATATCGTACAGTTTTCTTTCTGCATATTCAATTTTACAGATATCTACTTTAGTTGTTTATTACTAATATACAATCTACAATTTTAACGTTTAAAGAAAATGAGTCCCTTCAACAACATCTGCAGAGGAGACGTAAACTCCACTATCGTTTACTATATATATGGCTTTTGATAAACATATTTTTGTATGTATTAATAACTTCTTCCAACTTAATTTTTAGAACACGTTTAATGTCCTATACTCACACACTTTTATCATATTATTAAAATATGTATTATCCCGAAATTATACCACACTATCTTCAAAATTCCTCGTACGTCGGAGGGATTGCACACCTGGCAGGATTACCTCGGAATAATTTCATTCCCATCAAGAGTGTGTTTATTGTGTGGATTAACTTATAGGCATAGAAATGCGTAATCCCGATAACGATGAATTTAAACAAAAATCGTGTGAAGGTCACACACATCGAAATCGTCTCTCCTGAGAAAAATTAATCGTAATATTGCAAATTCTTCGAATATATTTAAAGCCAAAAAGTGCATCAGCTGATGTTATTATAATAATTTAGCAGTTCCGGACACATTTGTGGAAACCGAAACCTGGGATACCTAAAATACGAGAAATTACCTGTGAGTGAGTACGATTACCAAAATTAAGGACTTCAAATCGTAATCAATTTTCAAAATTAATTGTATTTTTGTTCTCATTTCATTTTGTATCTTGTTTAGAATATATAAAACTAGCTAGACAGGGGTTGGTATAGGTATTCTCTCAAAGAAGAAATTTTGTTAAAAAAGGCAATATATATATATATATTTGGTTTGTTAATATATTTGTTTTTGCAATCTTATATTTGGTTATTTTAATCAATAAATACTATATATTTGAATTTAAAAACGAAAAGAAGAAATTTAAACAAAAGAACTCATTTAGAAAATAAGGAGCCTGAGATTTTCCGCCACAATACATATATAGACATGTGCTTATTTCTAATTAGTTCTGATCCTGTTTACCTTAAGAAACTGTACTGGAAAACTCCGTAACCACAACTATTCACTAAAAACCTGGACACACGTTTCGACAACTAGGCTATCATCTTCAACAGTAATATTGAACTTTCAGTCAGAAGCTATCGAAACACGCGTCCAGTTTCTTAGTGAAGAGTTGTGGTTATGGAGATAGTAAAGTGTTTCAGTTAATAATTCGATACGCTTGTAAAAATAATCTCAAGTTTTTCCGTCAAAATTTTCTATAATATCTGCAGCGTAACTCACTGTCGTCCTTAAACGGCGTCTCCAAAGGTCTTTTTTAAAATTAGAAAACAAATGACAATCACAGGGAGCCGCACTATACAGTGGATGTTCCAATTCTTGAAACCCACATCCGTTGAGCACCTTTCAGCGGTATTTGCCCTAAACGGAAACATTTTGCCCACTTGTTTACAGTTAATACGAAGGAGACCGTATACGCCGTCTAAACGTTGTTTTATGTGATTAGTTGTATGCCCTTCCTTTGTTAAAAATTTGATTACCGCGCGGTACTCAATTTTCTTTACTTCAGACATTTTCATGCGCTAATCACGTTGGTTGGCTGGTTACTAAAAACTACTACTCTTCGAACCGTCGTATTTAAAACGTAGATCTGGCGTATGTGCATGCATGCCGTGATGAGAATTTCTGGCGCTTACCTCGTATATCTGGAATTCGTTTTATATAAGGGAGTGTGACATCCATCCATAAGTTGGATATAGCTGTCTACCATCGTTTGCATTTCGCCAATTATGTCGCGACTTCTAGAACTTTAGAATAGTTCAATGTCAATAATGATTTTTGTCACTAATGTGGCTTAAAGATATGTAAGTACATTTAGAATGTTCCCTGTTGACTCAGAGTCTCCAAACTTCGAAAATTTATTTTGATTAGACTGCTTTTAAGTAAATCATACAAAATAATCAGATGCTTCTATTACGATAAATTAATAAACACAATAACTGACATACATAATGTGTATTAAACAATTAAACATTATAATTAATGATATTTATGTAACTGTCCACTGACAACTTTTGGGAATTGTTAAAAGATGGAGTTGCACTACTGCAGCCAGACTTGAAATTTAAGCGTAATTCAAAACTACAGTATATGGGTAGGATGAGTTATCCATGTTTTGGCTCTTGCAACTTGGAGGACTCAATATGGTCTTTAAGCTAAACAGTTTGGAAACCTCTGATATAGACCCGGACAAGCTTTTGAAATCACCTTTTTTACTCTGTTCTCCTCGCCTTTAATTAGCGAGTATTGGGAACGTTTCAAATGCAATTAATTTTGTATGTTCACTAAAGTGATTAACTGTTAATGTATCGGATGAGCTTTTAGTAGGTATGCGTATGTATAGTGTATGCCTACCATTATAATATGCATAATGCGTAATGTATACCTGCCACACAATATAATAATATTAGGTAATCTACTTTCATATCGATACGGAAAACTAATACATTCAGTTAATGTATATTATTAGCATTCAATATACGTATGTACTTATGTGAGACCATACGAAACATTGTCAAAGGTTAGTCATACGCGGTTTAGTACGTACCTATATTCATCAACTGTATGTAGTTGTGCAACGTCACAGCTTGCCTACCCTCTCGCTGGCATTATTATATATTGTAGTGGGATAGGTGGAAATACGAAGAAAAATAACGTTTAGATAATATCGCCGATATATTCCCATTTTTTATGCGGTACGAAAGTAAATTATACTTCACAAATGTACGCAATTATGGATAATTAGGTGTATTGTAATTAAAGTAATTCGTAACAGTCTTCCATGTTATACCTTCATTTGAATTATGGATTTTCTATAGCTTCTCTGTGTCTCTCTAGGGATTCTTTATTTTAAAAATATATTACAATATGTTGGCAAAAATTGTGTACGACGGCGACCTGAAATGTTTCTGGAATCGGCAAGAGATGGAGCACGAAAGTTGAAGAACCTTTTTTTATGGCAACTATTAGAATTTCAGACATTTATTGTCAACAGTTGTTGTTTAAGAGTGTAGTTTGTGTAGCAGGCGGTTTCGCAAAAATGGATAAAATCGAATTTCGAGCAGTGATAAAACACTTCTGGATGGCTGGGAAAACGGTCACGGAAAATCGAAATATTATGCTAAAGGTTCATGGCGGATGCACTCCATCATTTTCGACCATCACCTTCTTGGTGAGCGAGTTCAAACGTGGCTGCACAAGCACAAGTGACCCCCAAAAACCGCTACCAATGACGAAATGGTCGACAAGATTCATGATGTCGTATTAGCCGATCGTCGACTGAAGCTGAAAGAGATAGCAGAGACAACAGGCATCTCAGAAGAAGGCGTTGGCCATATCCTATACGAAATTTTGGGTATGAAAAAGCTTTCGGCGCGATTGGAGGAGGAGTGTCTGGCTAGAATCAAACGTAATCCAAGGAATTTTTTCATGCGTTTCGTGGATGAGACTGCGATCTGCCACTACATACCGGAGACCAAGGAATAGTCGAAGCTGTCCAAACAAAATGAGTTGCGCTACGAATTAGTCTCTCATCGTTCATAATCACCGGACCTAGCTCCCAGTGACTTTTTTCTATTCCGAAACCTGAAGATATCACTGGGAGGAAAGATATTATGTAGTAATATAATGGGAAGATTTGATGTAAGCAAGATACACCCACAGGATGGCTTAGTACTCCTACATTCGTCCATCTCGAGACCTTAAACCGCGGTATGATGATGAATAATCTGTCGGTAATGTCGTACAACAATTCGTATCAAATTATCTGTTTAGATCGGGAATTATCGAATCAGCCGCATGCCACTCTGACCATGAACTTGCTGATTTGAACCACATTTTTTTTCCGCTGCACATTGCATAGGTACTATAGACATATGTATTTATCGTTATTGCGACAGGAATAGCATTTAATTATAAAAAGGGATACTATCATTATCAAGGGCAGATAGAAGCGAATGTCAAAGTTAACCCTAAAGCGTTTTGGTAATTTGTTGGTAGATGATAACATACCTAGTTTTCTTGTTCGTGAGGGTACCTATGTCTTTGCGTATCCACTGTCTATATTATACAATTTAATTATTAACAGTTCCACTTTTCTGTTAATTTGGAAAACTAGTCAAATGGTCCAAATGTTTAAGGGTGTTCGTGCTAACATTGTGAACTACAGACCCATAAGCATTTTAGCGAACCTTTCCTAAGTATTTCACAGGTATAGCACTAAACTCCACTCACACAAATTAATTAATTATGCGGAACGCAGCGTTTCGAGAGCATGTGGGCTCCCATTGTCAACCGTGTTACCGACTGAAAGTAAAAACTGTATCACACATGCAAATTATTTTCTACGCAGGCTCTAAAATTTCTAAACCATATGACTATTTACAATCTACTAGGTGGCCTCATGCCTTTTACGGGAAAGGATGGACCGAAAGCGAACCGTATCTTTAACAAGGCCTATGGTAATAAATCCATCAAACTCGAGTGTGCAATTAGGGGTGGTTCTCTGTTCAATAAGTTTCCGTTCTTTTTCATATATACCGTTTCGTACGCGTCTAATTCTCTATACGAGTTCACGTTTTTAAGTAGTGTCAGATTTTTTAAATCAATCTTATGTCCGGATTTTACCATATGCTCTGCTACGCTTGATAGTTCAGGTTTGTCGAAACGATAGTGTCTAATATGTTCTTTGAACCTCGTTTCGATACTCCTTTTTGTTTGTCCAATATAAACTTTCTCACAATCATTGCATGCGATTTGGATGATTTGGATTGATGATAGAAATTTTAGAGCCTGCGTAGAAAATAATTTGCATGTGTGATACAGTTTTTACTTTCAGTCGGTAACACGGTTGACAATGGGAGCCCACGTGCTCTCGAAACGCTGCGTTCCGCATAATTAATTAATTTGTGTGAGTGGAGTTTACTGCTATACCTGTGAATTGTACATCCACACAGTCCTTGCAATCGTCATTCCTAAGTATTTGAACATATTTTATATGGCAATACTTACTTTAATATTAAAACATTGTTGTCAATACATCAACACGGATTTATGCCGGCCAGATCCATTGTAACCAACTTGACAAACATCACCTAATATATATCCGGAGCATTGGACTAGCGAAGTCAAGTCGATGTGGTCTATACTGACTTTGCTAACGTTTTCGATCGTATTAACCACAATTTACTTTGTGTTAAATTGGAAAGTATTTGCTTCTGTCCTTCATTGGTGAGGCTGATTTCTTCTTACCTTTTCGAAAGGAATGGTTATGGTTTTTACAATGAATTTAATAAGACTTTTTCTTCAAATCAAGTAAATGTTATTTTTAACTAGAAAGTATGTCTAAAACGAATAACATTTTTTTTGATGCAGTGATTTAGTAAAAAAAAATATTCTTAATTCTTTCGTAATAGCGATAACTAACAGAATGTTAAACTATGCACTTTTTATTCTAAATAATTTAAAACCTCGGAAAAACAGCGTAGCAAATAAATTTGTTTCGAAATTCATAAAAAAGAATTCCCGAAAAAAAGCGTCCGGGCGTTTTTTTGTTGGCAATTCGTTTTTCGCTTTATTTAACTATAAATGGAAACAATAGCAGCAACTACAATTAAACGAGAAAAACTAATCATTTTGTTCGCATTTAGATATTTTAGCCGGCGCGTTTGATTATTTTCGATCCAGTCGGGAACAGAACAGAATAAAATTTTAGCGGGATAAATACGAGCTTCCTCCTTACATATACGACATATAGATACTATGTTGGCACGGAAAATGTGTCAAGACGTCGGAGAAAATCGAAGAAATAGGAGGATTTGAATTGTAAAGGTATCGTTAGTGTATCTCACGAGTGGCGGCGTAGAGAAGTCGCGAGATGTATGACAAATGATGCAATTATACGAGAACCTCTCGGGGAGCAAGAGGACCGAAAACGACCGTAGAATATTGCGCGACGCTAGATATAAAGTCGTTCTAGATCTGTACGTACGTACTTACACAGATCGAAAATCGTAAAGAACACAACTCTGTCCTAGATTTGTAGAAGATTTTAAGCATGGAAAAGACTACTGGGTCATTTAAAAGATATTGTATTTCATTTCCTTTTACGTTAAAGGAGATAATTTAGAACAGAGTCTTTTTATATGGTAGTTTGTTAAAGCCTGGTGGTGGTTTTTATAACTTAGTTTAATACGTAACGGCGATAGACATTTTTTTCGGGTTTCAGGAACGGTATGAACTATGTTCTTTTGCGCAAGTAATTACGGCAGTATGTATAACGATCCACCTTTCATAGTGGACACTTTTCGGGAGTAGAATCGGTGTACCTTCCTTCTACAATAATCCCGATGCCTGTTGCTCCAATTATTCCGTGTGCTGCTATGGTTGACTTAGCTTCTGTGACTGAAATAGACGTGCTGTATGCTATAAAAACCTTAAAAGATAATGATGATGACATGCTAGCCTTTTTTTGTTAGGGATTGTGCTAATATATTTGTTTCTCCTCTTTGCTACTTCTTCAGTCTTGCTCTAAAAACATCCACCTTCCCATCTGTGTGGAAGATTCCCAAATTCGTACCAATTATCGTCCCATAACGTTATTAAATAGTTTTGCTAAAGATTTTGAGAAATGTTTATACAAGTATATTTATATGGGTATCAAGTGACCAACATGGTTTCATTCCTCAACGATCTACAGTAACTAATTTTGTTACAACTACTCCATCAATAAAGCTATCTGATAGTGTAGATGCTGGAAGGCAGGTAGATTTTGTGCATACTCACCTAACAAAAGTTTTTGATAGAAACGATCACAACCTGCTTACTAATAAATTGGACTTCGCTTTTGTATTTATTCTAATCATATCTTCTTGATAGAAAGCAATTTGTGACATGTATGGGATTTGAATCTAATCACTTCACACCAAACTATGGAGTACCTCAGGGGAGTAACTTGAGTTCACTTTTGTTCTTGATAAATATAATATAATTGATTTGTATTATAAATTAAGCTGTCCAATGCTTTACCAGGAATTCTGGTAGCGGCCTGTGTAGAACGAACGAATTGCCAAAAAGAACGTGGATTTTTTGAAAGGCACAGTTCGCTATATTATAGGCTAAACTAATGTCCATCTTAACCAGCTTACGTAATCTCTGAAACTCCATTCTGTATTAATTGTTTTGTGTCGATTTCCATTCTCTATGATAATAGGCATTCAGTCTTAAGTTTCTCTTTATTGCTGGGGAGAAACGAGGAGGGTATCGAGTCTTGTAATTTGAACGAAGCGTAGGAACAAATCGATCCAAGATAGTATACAATTCGTTATAAAAATCCTGTACAGCCAAGTTAACATTTTGATGACTCGTAAGAAATAACCAGTTGGTTGTGGATATATCAAAGTATAGGTTGTAATAATTTGCTTTATAGAAAATATACCGAATGTTGTTGTTGGAAGGAAAGCGAAATATCTTAGAAGGTTGGGCATTAGCTGCAGTAATATCTAGAGCGGGGTGATGATTATCTTCAATTAAGAGAGGGAGAATATCTTGCAAAACTTCTACTTCGCAATCAAAATTAGACAAAACTAGATCCAAAACTCTATTATTCGAATTTAAAACGCGATTAAATTGGCGCAAGTTCAGAGACTCTGCAAAAGATAGGAATAAGATATGAAATTGCGTAAAATAAAATCACCAGCAATAAGAACAAGTCTAACCGAAATAAAGGTCTCGAGTAAATCAAGGAAATGCTCAAAAGATTCATGATCCAAATCAGGAGGAATATAAATTAATATGAAATAATAATAACCAATTTCAAAGGCAATTTTAGTTATTAATATATCAATTAAGGGCTCTGATGTCTTAAATATCGAGGTGTCAAAGGTAAATAATGTCATTTGAAAAAGCTAAGGGCTCGCGATTACTTCGAATAACAGAGTAGAATGGAGAAATAAATTCGTTATTCACTAATGAAGTAGTTTGCGTACAAAGCATTAAGAGAAGTTTTATAAAAGATTTACAATAACGTTTTCTATTTATTCAAGTGACTTAACTGATCTTTTTAAATAATCTTCGTGTGTTCTATGATCATTTTAAAAAGTAATTCAAATTGCGGAGACGCACAGCATGCTTTATTGAAATAAATTTAATGACAGGCAATATATTATACTTGCATCGGTATTTCGTTCTAGACCATCCAAAATTGTCAAGTAATAAGAGTCAAATTGCGAGGCTGTTCCGATCCAATCCGATTAGTACCGTGAGTACCGTCCTACCTCTATTACCTAAAGCATATTAGGCACGATGAGAAAGTCCTATTCTAATGTAATATTTTACTTTCCACTTTAATTCGCCGTCTACTTTCCCTCATACCACCGTCGTCTCCTCCGCCACTTCCTCTTCGTGCTCGTCCCGCTTCCACCCCGTTATCGTCATCAAAGCGCGGTTCTAAAAACGTTCCGCGCGCCATAACTTAATTGAATTTAGCGTTGCGCGTATCACGTCGCGTTCCGACACTCCCGAGCCAGATATACTGATCGGATTTCTTGTCTCGAACGCAGCCAGCCCTCCGTTTCTCCTTCGTTTTTTACCGAAGCGGCGGTCGCGGAAAGAAGGTAGGCGAACGCTCTAGGTATACGCACGGATACGTAAACGTGTATATGCGAGCGCGATGATTTACGGAGGAAGTTGGTAAGGCAGGTTCTCCGCGAGGCAACGTCTTCCGTAATTTGACTGATAGATCGCGAACGACTCCGGGGAGCACTTAGGATCGCCCCGATACGTTGAGCCGACTTCTCGAGATGAACGCGCCCGCCATAGAAACGTTTACGTCAAACTTTGCCACTTCGGGCGTCCGAAGTACCGGTGGTAGTACTCGTCGCCCGTCATCGTTCTCTTCTTCTCCTCCTTAAGGCGGGTCTTTTTCCGCTTCTTCAAAATCACTTGTGAGTCACGATCTCGACATGCCCATATATTACTTTTATATTTGGACGGGGACCCTCGACTCACGACGCTCCCCTTGTAGCAAAGTTTTCACTTTATGAATTTCATTACGAATGGGATAGCGTTCGTCGCGACGCTCTTGATATCTGTGTTACTTGGCATCGCGTCATGGAGAAGAAAAAGAACGTGCTACTTCCACCGAAAGACGATATTTGCATAAGGAGATCGTGTACTACTCGGAGAAATGGACGAGTTTTAATCATTTTATGATCTGCTGAAACCATACATACGGACTTTTCCAATTCGTCAAACAAATAGTATGTAATCGTGTTTCGACATCAAACTGCGGTAATAGTAATTACAATTCCATCTTTATTGTCAAAAAAATACAATCCAATTCTTTCACCTGCTCAGTAGCCATATTACACAGTGTAACGATTATTCTAGTACGAGGGGAGGTCCAGAAGTTCGTGGAATGAAAGGGTTTTAAATAAAATAAAACAATAAATCTATTTTTCCTTTTCAATATAATCACCCTTAAGCACAATACATTTATTAGATCTATGAATTAACTTTTCTAAATTATCATAAAAATATTTTTTATCTTTCGCCTCAAAATGGGCCAAAATTGCCTCCTTTATCTTATTGTCGTCGGAAAACTTTCTTCCACGTAAGTCTTTTTTTAAATTGGGGAACAAATAAAAATCACTCGGTGCCAGGTCTGGACTGTAGGGTGGATGGACTATTGATTGAAAGCCATGCTTGTGCAGAGCAACCATTGCAACTTTGCTCTTGTGAACCGGCGCATTGTCTTGCAAGAGCAGCACACCCTTGGTCAATTTTCCTCGACGTTTTTCCTTGATGGCCTCCTTTAATTTTTCTAATATCGCTGCGTAATATTCTCCGGTTGTGCTTCTATATTTTTCTTTGTAATCTATCAATAATATCCCCTCACAATCCCAAAAAAGAGTAGCCATCAACTTTCCAGCCGATTCTGACACTTTGAATTTCTTTGGCGGTGGTGTCCCCTTTTTATGCCATTGCATGGGCTCCTGTTAGGACTCAGGCTCAAAATGTTTCATCTCCGGTAACAATCCGCTCCAAAATCGGTGCAGGTTTGTCCCCACACAGCTCCAAAAATTATTTGGACGCACAGACGCGCTGCTGTTTCTGCAGCGTCGTGAGCATTCTCGGTACCCATCTTGCACTGACTTTTGTCATACCCAGGTGGTCATGTAGGATACGCAAAATGGTGGTATCTGATACTCCAACTAATGCAGATAATTGTTTCTTCTTCAAACGGGCAATCTTGCAGTAGAAATGTGGTGGCCTCAACTAGCCGTCCTGAGCGGGGATCGTGTTTAATCGACTCCCGACCATGTTTAAAAAGACCATGCCACTTATAAATCATTGATTTACTAGGGTAGTGTTCCCCATAAACGGTTTCCATTTCATTCAGTATGGTTTGAGCGTTCTTTCCTTGCTTTGTAAGGAACTTTATCACAGCATGGTGTCCAATTTCCTCCATAGTTTCAGTTTTCTTCCGGATTGACTTGTTTAGCAGGCAACTATTCGTAAACGACTGACGGTATAGGGCTGCAACTTAACTTACTAATGATAAGTCGCCAATCAGAATGACACCTAGCCAGCGCCGCTATCCCCACTCCATCCCCTCCATTCCACGAACTTCTGGACCTCCCCTCGTATTTCCCCTGAATATTCTTCGCGATTTTATTTGTTTACAAGTCCACGCCGTTGAGAATGATACTGTAGAAAAGTTGTCGTGATATCATAAAATTTCTAGCACGTAGATGGCATTGAAATTCAAAACAAGGCTGGATCTCTATACCGTACCCCTAACCCGTTTACAGTAAAACTACGTGCAAACGTCCTCTCTACAGCTCGCATCACTTCATAGTTACAGATTTTGATCCATGTAAGATTTCTTTTAATTTGGGGAACAGCCTGTAATCACTAGGGACCAGATCCGGCGAATATGACGAGTGCTCCACTAATTCAAAACTTGCTTAGGGTATAGCAGCAATAGTAATACCACTTGAATGATTGGCAGCATTATCATGATGCCTTAAATTTCCTCGACTTTTCTCCTTAATAGCGTCTCGCAATTTAGAAATAAATTGCAGTAGGCTCCTGTAATGCTCTGTTCCTTTTGCAAATAGTCAGTCAGGATGATTCCATGAGCATCCTAGAACACAGATAGCAAAACATTTCCAGCAGACGACACGATCTTAAATTTGCGTGAAGGAGGAGAACCGTGATGTTTCCACTCTCTATTTTGCACTTTGGTCTCGGGATCATAGTGGTGCAACCATGAGTCATCCGTGGTCATGTGCCGACTAAAAGAGTTCTCCTTGTTTGCTTCGTGCCTTTCCAAAAGACGCTTACAAATCAACACTTGATTTCTTTGCTAAAATTACAATTTCCTCGTAATTAATGAACATAGTTAGATTACTGAAAATATATCTGCCTCGGAAGGACTCGAACCCATGACCTCTATGTTACGGGTATATTGTGCTAGCATTAGACCACGGGTCACCAGGGGGTCTGTGAGTTCAAGTCGCCTTTAATCCCTAGTTGGCATGATGTCAGTAGGTATATCATTATATCTCACAGACATTATTATTAATGAAGCCAAGTTCGTAACAATTAAACTAAGTATTAATTTAAATAGTATCTCACACTTTTACGGCCGTTTGTCGTAGTTGTAATGGTTGCGGGGTACCGCCGTGTCACTAGTTTTTCTGTCCTTGACGTTTCGCGAACGACTGCGGTTCGCATTTTCAAAGGTACCACGCAAAATGTGAAACAACAAAAATATGAAGTATGACGTATGTGTCAAATTAATACGCTGCATGCTTTTAGTTGGCGCCATCTCTTAGTTAAACCGGAAAAAACTTTTACATACACCTGGTATACTATATTTAACTAGCTGAAATATGGCTGATCAGTTTGCCATTTGTAAAATAAATTTGTAGGTGTTTAAGTATAGTAGTTAGAATTAAATGTTAATAACGATATTTATTCGATCAACGATGCGCGGTAATAAAATATACCGTGCCTACTACGATAAACCAATCCATACTAAATGAATCACTGCGAATTTTAATCGAGCGCCTATCGAAATATCATTTTCAGGCGTACCAATTCCCCTAATCCGTATAAAACTATAAATACAGCAGAACTTCGTTCAGCGCCAACATTTCCTTCGATCGATTAAACACATTCGAGCTGCAATTTCCTTATAATATTTAGCTGAGCTTTTGGATCATTAATAATTCCGAACTTGTAAAGTAAGATTCAAGTCCTCGTTTTATCTCGTTTAAGTATTTTCGAAACAAGGTAGCTTTGCGGTCGGATTCGGGCTCATTTGCGTGCAACAACTTTACGACTAATCCTATTGATTTATTTAAAATTAATTACAAGTTTAATAAACCATCGAGAACTGGTTAAAAATTCTGACCGACGTGCTGCCGTGTTCCCAATAGAGTAGGACAGTCGGGTTTAGGTTTAGGATATTTCACGATGTCGATTGATTAATTGTTGAATGTAAATCTCGTCGAGCGAACTAAACGATAATTATATGACGAGAACGGATAGTAACAAGTTTTTAACGATCACCGACATCGACATCCAAATAAAAAACGAGCGATATTAATTAAACTGATGCTTGGATTTGCGGTTGATGTTTGTTTTTGGAATTAATTACTTCGACGAGTATCTGTAGTTCATTTGACGCTACTAAAATGGTTAGCGATGCTTGCAGTAATTTATAGTTTCTCTGGTGGATGTAATATGGAAACCAACTGCGTGTACAGGTTGTGTTACGTTCTCCTGGTTTGAAGAACAGCGCCGCTGTAGCCTGCTCGTAAATTCCTAAATTACTTGACCAATACTTACTTGTAGAGTATGTTCGCTTATTTACTATATGAAAGGTTGTACAGTGAAACTCAATGCGCATGCGCAAAAAATATATTTAAAAATAAAATGTGTACACGGTTTCCACTCTTGCCTATATAGATGTACGATGTACGTAAGATATATATATTTGCAATAATTGCAGTTATTCGAGCTCTCTTATACATGTAATGTACATTAGCATGTGTATATGTATTTTCATTGGTAGCAACATAAAGTAATGCCTCAGCATGTACGTTGCAAAGCCATGTCTTAATTCTGTTTAAAAGGTTAAACTCTTATATGCTTCCGCTGAAGCTTTGTTAGAGGCATGTACTAATGCCTCTATCTGTTTGCATGCACCAACCTTTTTATAGGGGAGCCAACCCTATTTATTTCTTAAATTTATAAGCGCACCTCGGTGCTATGCTTATTTATATGTCCCTTTCCGGGAGCCTAATATACTTTCCTTGTCTTAAATTTGCCTAAGGGACTTGGGCCTGTATTATTGGCATGCATTTGTACTTGAACCAAATACGTTCGTTATTTTCACATTTATAGGGGAACCCACCCTATCTCTTAGAGCTTGAACGCCTGGTCGAGGGCGACAGTAGCTATAATAGCCGATCTCAATACAAAAGTAATGTCACAGCTACCCAGGCGTTCTCGTTTGAAATATTACGCTATGTGCAATCTTTAGCTCTCTGCTACTGCGCCCCAAAGAAGGGAAAAATCCAGTAACCAGCAAATGTGCGAACTGCGCACCGACAAGTAAAACGGAGCGATGATGCCGACACTACATAAGAAAACTGGTCCGTGAAACTCGTCCGCTACGACGAGCAACTAAATGAAGAAAAGTCCCGATACGACAAGGACCGAACAAACGTACAAAGACAACGGGCGCTGCATGCAACGACCGTCAGCAAGAAGCGGAGTGATCGTACTTGGAGAGGATGTCTATACATGCGCGCCGACAATCTCACCAAAATAATTTCCGACACAAACTTAACAGAAGACTAAAAATATGTATAGACGACAATGGACACAGTAGCCTCGACGTACGATGATTGAAAATCGAGAATTTATACTTATTAAAAAAAATCTATACATGCGATTCGACGACGTTACCAAATGATTCCCGCCAGAAATAAATGTATAGACAACGCCCTCGACGATTCCCGCCAAAACTAGAAAATCTTAGAAATCTCTAATAATCATACGACGACGTTACTGTACACGTTACGACGAGGTACGAAAGGTGACCGAGAGTACACGATCGCTAATACCTTGACCGTCGCGCGGAAGACGACTGCCTATGCTTGTGTACATTAAATTTCAAGAAAACTCCCATTACATATTCGACGACGTTGCAGTGAATGATTTTTAAATTAGGCAGTTTTAGCTAGCGTAATGTGAATGGCTGGCTTGCATACATATACAATGCGTAATGTACATACATATTAAAATAAAATTGGATATAAGAGAGCAAAATAAATAAATATAAAAATGAAAATAAAGTAATATTCTAAATGAAAATAATAATGCAAGGAAGATAAAATACATAGTAGTAAAAAATTTATAAAATATAAAAAACAATGTTAAGTCCTTAACAGGTTGTACGATTTATCTTGACACGAGGGCATGTGCAAACTACCATTTTGGGGACCTCAATTAATGTTTGTTTGTGCCTTCTTATGGGTCTGCCATGTTTTAATCTAAATTTTTGTTAAGACGGTAAGACCGGGCGGAGGATTGAGTCCTGCAATGTTTACTGTATTCATGGACGACAAAATACAACAAAAATTTATCTCACTAGGCATAGGCCACAGAACAAATAGATGGATACAAAATATATTTACATGGCTATACACAATATTGGAGTAAGATATCCTGCTTCATCAGGAATCCGAACCAAGCATTTGCGTAAGGGAACAATTAAAAATGTCAGACTTAACGCAAATACTATTGTACGCAGAACACATAAAGTAAATCGGTGAGCGTAACAGCGGATTAGACTTGGCTGAATCCAAATAAAAAGTATTAAGTGAGCTAGAAGATTGTCGTGGCACGTGAAAACTAAGTTAACCAAGCAGTTCACTGGCATCTATTTGATTATTATACTGATTTCACACAAGCAAAAAAAATGTGATTATATGGGGGATATATCTTGAAAGGACCTAATGTTACGAAGGACAAACACTAGCATTCTGCTAGCGAACGATGTAACATTTCGAACATGGCTGTTAAAAGTTAAACCACAGTCGAAGTACACCCCCATCATGCATGCCATCAACTCGTGTGATTGCGTCCGTGTTCAAAGCGTAGTTAAAAATAATTGGTTGTTTTTTTCCGTGTGGATATATTAAAACTTAATCTATTTGAGAAGCACCAGTTAGAAATAGATATCAAATTCGACTGTAGTGTAATGCAATCTTTTAGAGAAACCATGGACCGATACAATTTAACATTATCGACAAATACAAAGGGTTTGCATTCAGTGTGCTTCAGCAGGCCAATAATAAATGTTAAGAATAATAACGGACCGAGATTAGAGCCTTGTGGAACACCAGAATCAACGGGACATACTTTGGACGTATAGCCGTTGTAATACATACAATTTTCGCTGATAGTCTCTAAAGCCAATGTCTTGAAATTTTCTCAAGAGAATACCATGATCTATGCGATCAAAGACTTTGGATATATCTGTGTATAAGACGTCGACTTGGCCGTGGCCATCAATTACTTCAGAAGCATACTGAAGAAAGGTGCACAAGTTTGTTACGGTCGATTTTCCATCAACAAACACATGCTGCTCCTCAACTATAAAGGAACTAATCTTAGAATACATTATCTTATAAAGAACAGATTCAAAAACCTTAGCGATGTTTGACAGTATCGAGATTGGTCTATAATTGGATACGTAAGATATATCACCGTTGTTCAATACGGGACAGACTCTAGCAGGCTTCCACTTTTCAGGGAAAGTACAGATTCTCAGAATCAGGTTAAAAATTCTTAACAGTAGTCTTAAAAATTTCGATGAGCAATGCTTTAGTACAAAGCTTGGCACTTGATCAGGTCCTGATGTAAGCTTCAGGGACTAAATTAAATAATAAAATCGCACTTCACAGTTATAACAGATAGAGAAGTAAAATACACGAGCATCTACGGATTTTCCCTATTCGAATAAAAATTGTGTAGTCGGTTTTCACTGTGATGTTGAATATGTAATTGCTGTAATGGTATCTGGTTAGGATTCGTAATACCTTCGCTTGAATTAGTTTTGTTTTACTTTTGTAATACATTTCAAGAATAGTAGATATAATATATTTAACTTACTTTTTCTAAATAAAATTTTCAGCTTCTTACCAAATTATGTACCACTGCGTCGTTTTCACTGTGAATGACTGTATATGTGCTTGAAAATTTTAAATAGCCACATTTCTAATGTAATATGCGTGCGTCTAGTGCAAGTGAGGTGTTGTGGTAAGTAAGTTAGTGAAGAGTTTCAAGCTTCAAATTGAACTGTGCAGTGAGAAGAACAAAAAGGTTATGAAGGCGTAAAAAATGTAGAGCTTGCGCGACAAACCAGGTTATTAGACAAATAAAATTCGGCAAAAAAAGAGATCAAATGTGGCAAAAGAAATAATTTGATATGGTTGAAGCGATTTTGTGTCTATATAATAGTATTTTGCGTGGAGAGTCGCAAAACCGAAAATTTATGCACACTTCACGGAAGCATCGCAGTGCTTTATAAATTATCTCAAGAGCACGTATGCGTCTCTGTCGGAGAAGTAACTTGCCGTTCTTATCTCAAGAGTGCCTCAATTAAGACGAGAGAGCGTCTAGTATATCCGCGTCAAGACTTTGACCCGTCATTTGAACGCGTTCGCTTGATCTTTGAGCCGATATCACTTCTCCAACGAACGAGCCCCGCTTCGCGCGAAAGAGACGGCGAATTGCAGCTAGAGCGCGGAACGAAGCCGCACCAGCTACGCCGCGAATAGATAATAAAGCCAATACACAAAGGTGTACATAATTGGTTTCGTGTGTAATGTTGTAATGCGGAAGATGAAAGGCATCGCAAAGGAGCGTCTAGGAGCTCGGCAATACACACACACACACAAATACCTGTACAGCGCATACCGGCGCGGTCGCCCAGACTCCGACACTCTCTCAGTATAATACGAAACGTGAGGTGAAACTCTGAGGCGGATGTTGGGTGCCGCGTTTCTCTCATTTGACGATTCTATTGCCGTGCGCCTCCTTGAAATCTTAACCTGTTATATATCGCATCTTCCTTCCTGCTGTCTTGCTTTCATTTCGTTTCTTCTGCGTACCTTTCTTCTTCTCCCTATGTGTTAAGTTACGTTTAAGAAGGACTTCGAGAGCAAAGAAACCCCGTTAAAATTCCAGCGGCTAAAGAAAGAAGAAATTCGAACGGTCTAAGATAGGCGAAATTCCGGTTGAATTCGATTAGTTCGGCCTAGAGACCGGATTATATGCAAAGTGCATATATATATGTAGATGTATTACACTGGTTAAAGTTAATTAGCGTTAATTAACTTAAAAAAAATATGAAAGTAATAAACTGGAAAATGAATGAAAATTATGCACAGGAAGTAATATTTGGAGATGATATGGTATTGATAGCAAACTCAGAAAAGACATTACAGCAATACTTGAAGAACTAAAAAAAATAAACATGGAGATAAACAAGATGAAAACAAACGCTATGATAATAGCGGCAGAAGCAAAAATGCATAACATCAGAATCGAAAGAATAGCCTTGGGACAAGTTAAAAGATACAATTACTTAAGAACAATGAAGACAACGGGAGAATAGAGAAGGAAATAAATGAGAGAATAGGGCGATCCGCAAAAATATACAATACATTAAGAAATACATCTTTAGACCAAAACCAATAAAGACAGAATTGTATAAAAGATTCGTCAGACCAACACTAACATATGGTAGCGAGTCATGTACAACCACGAATAGAATTAAAAGCAAAGTCCCACCCATGGAAATGAGATTCCTTATAAGAATAGAAGGAGTAACAAGGAGAGACAAAATCAGAAACACGACAATCACTAGCGGTCTAAGTATCAAGCCAATAGAAATAATCATAGAGGAAACACAACTGGAATGGTTTGGACGTATACACAGAATGGAAGAAGATCGAATAACAATGATGATTTTTGAAGCCAAAACAGAACAGGTAGACTCCGAAACACCTGGGAATGTATGGAACATTAGAAAAAAGAAGTATGGGATGGATTGAAGCCAGATTACTGGCTGAGAACAGTAAATTGTGGAAGACAAAAATAAGAGACACCGCAAAGTATAAAGTAAAAATATTATTTATATAATTTACGAAGCGACGGAGAATATTCAAATCCAGAGTGTTGTAACATATTCCAACAAATTTCCACTAATACTATCATCTACGTCACCATTATCAAGCGGTTCAAAAGTCTCGATTTGCGCTCCGAAACGGATTCCCAGCATCCAGCAGCTAGCTAGAGCTTTTCGTTTCGTAGAGACGTTGCTATAATCTATTAACGCGAATAAGTGAATGACGTGAAAGCAAAGTTTTAACTTTGATAATTCAGTTTCGCGTACGGTGATGGCGTCTTGCTACCGCCAACCGCGGCGAATGAACAGCGGCCCTCGAGAACGCCGGCAACGTGTAACGAAGTGAAAAAGTTACACCGCGCAGCAAGTGCGGCTGCTGCGAGGCGGCCAGGTAAAAAGGACGAAACAAAAAGTCAAACGTCAATGGTAAGAGAGGTTAAAAGTCAAAGCGACACAAACAAAGCGCAAACGGGCGCACGACCGCCTCTCCAGCGTCGCTACTGTTCGTGAAAACTTCTTTGTGTACATCCGATATTTGTATTTTTATAAACGCCTTTGCGCACCTTCCCCCCGGCTTTTTTTTTCTCCGGTTTACTGCTGTTTGTAGTAAGTTACAAATGACGTGGTAATACCGGCGGTGTGTTGAAAACTCTTGTAGCCAGCGGACGTGGAAACTTGCCGATTGACACAGCGGTCAAAGGACAAAGCCCATTGTCCACACTTGATTAAAAATTCGTAAAAATATGCAATATACTGAGTGTTATGGGACAATTAATAAAGAAGGTTATTTCAGATAGTATGATATCACAAGCAACGATGCGCAAGAACAATTCTGGAATTTCCGTAAGGCTGTATTGAAAATTTACTGTCGATTTTTACCTGGAAACGAGACGCGCATTTTAGTGCAATCAAGCACTAATTGGGAAAACTCAAAATTGATACTTCAAACTGAAAAAAGATAGACTAATAATAATAATAATAAATGCAAGAACAAGGATATCCACATCATTTAATAAGAGTTATACAGGGTTTAAACACTGATGCAAGAACTATGGTGGATATAGACGAAAAATCAACTAGGAAAATACCAACAAAGAAAGGAGTTAGACAAGGCTGCTGTGTGTCGTCAACATTGTTTAACATATATATTCATGCTATTATAAAGGAATGGAAAACGAAATGCCCTAAAACAACACGCTTAGACCGAAATACCACTCTAAATTCTAACTTATATGTTGACGACTTAGTACTCCTAACAGAAATAGAGGATGATCTACGGAAAGGGGTATATAAGAAGAAAAAGGAGAGAATTACTTCATGTTTAATCATAAATGATTACGACACATATAGACTTGAAGACATTGCGGCAAGATTTGACCATAGAATATAACGGTTACGACCATACCATTGTATGCTAAATTCTATTGAAATATGTTCGTATGAATAACATCGTCCAACAAAATAATTTTTTTGTCGTGGTAACTGGGATTTCTTCCTAATAGCTCTAGTTTTTGAGATACACCATACTCATACGTAATAAATTTCACCGTTCAGTTTCTTTTCTAACTTTCACACGCTCGGATGTAACACGAGCATCAAGATTCGTTATCTTCACAGCCATTTAGATCGTTTTCTAGAAAAGTTAGGTGATATTAGTGAGGAACAGGGGGAAAGATTTCGCAACATCAGCATTATGGAAGAAAAGTACCAAGGAAGATGGGATACCCATATGATGGCCGATTAGTACTGTAATCTTCAGCGAGACTGTTCCGGTAAACCTCACGCAAGGAAATCTTATAAAAGGAAATTGATGATTGCAAGTTGTATATGCATATTTTTCTGTTAAATAAATACCTCGTACCAATTTTTTGTGTTTCGGTTAACAGTTATCAAATAGTAATGTTTAAAAAGTTAAATACATGACAAAACATTATATTTGATTCTGTCGAATTTTTTGTAGATAGGGCAGAAAGGGTGAATTTTGAAAACTAGATCTGATAGAACAATATACTTTTTTTGGAAAATAAATGGAATATAAAAGGGGGATCCCTCGACCACTTCCAAAACACAACGACAATTCATCAAATTCCTCTCATACGGTTTTATGTGATGTTCTAAATGTACTAATAATAACGAACTCATGAGCAATTACTAACTGGCAAATGGACATCTTTCGATGGGAGCATTCCGCTGCACTGGGAGAGGGGACACGACACTTTTAAGGCAGTATTTTCATATAGAGAATACACATACGAGGGAAGGTCCAGAAGGTCGTGGAATGAAAGGGTTTTAAATAAAATAAAAGAATAAATCTATTTTTCCTTTTCAATATAATCACCCTCAAGCACAATACATTTATTAGATCTATGAATTAATTTTTCTAAACCATCATCAAAATATTTTTTATCTTTCGCCTCAAAATGGGCCAAAATTGCCTCTTTTACCTCATTGTCGTCGGAAAACTTTCTTCCACGTAAGTCTTTTTTAAATTGAGGGACAAATAAAAATTACTAGGTGTCAGGTATGGACTGTAGGGTGGATGGACTATTGATTGAAAGCCATGCTTGTGCAGAGCAACCATTGCACTTTGCTCTTGTGAACCGGCGCATTGTCTTGCTAGAGCACCCTTAGTCAATTTTCCTCGACGTTTTTCCTTGATGGCCTCCTTTAATTTTTCTAATATCGCTGCGTAATATTCTCGGTTATGCTCCTACCTTATTCTTTGTAATCAATCAATAATATCCCCTCACAATCCCAAAAAACAGTAGCCATCAACTTTCCAGCCGATTCTAACACTTTGAATTTCTTTGGCGGTGGTGTCCCCGTTTTATGCCATTGCATGGACTCCTGTTTGGACTCAGGCTCAAAATGACGAACCCATGTTTCATCTCCGGTAACAATCCGCTCCAAAATCTGTGCAGCTTTGTCTCCACACAACTCCAAAAGTTGTTTGGACGCACAGACGCTCTGCTGTTTCTGCAGCGGCGAAAGCATTCTCGGTGCCCATCTTGCACTGACTTTTGTCATACCCAGGTGGTCCTGTAGGATACGCAAAATGGTGGTATCTGATACTCCAACTAATGCAGATAATTGTTTTTTCTTCAAACGAGCATCTTGCAGTAGAAATTTTTGCACTTTTTCGACGATGTCTGATGTGGTGGCCTCATCTGGCCGTCCTGAGCGGGGGTCGTCTTCAATCGACTCACGACCATGTTTAAAAAGAGCATGCCACTTATAAATCATTGATTTACTAGGGCATTGTTCCCCATAAACGGTTTCCATTTCATTCAATATTCGTAAGGAACTTTATCACAGCACGGTGTTCAATTTCCTCCATAGTTTCAGTTTTATTCCGGATTGACTTGTTTAGCGGGCAACTATTCGTAAACGACTGACGCTATAGGACTGCAACTTAACGTATATACTAATGATGAGTCGCCAATCAGAATGACACCTAGCGAGCGCCCTTATCCCCACTCCATCCCCTTCATTCCACCAACTTCTGGACCTCCCCTCGTACAACAAAAATGAGAAACTTAAAAAGGTACGTTGTTAAAACAGAAAACTAAACGTATAATATTGTAAGTTAGTACTTATAGGAAAATTATCTATAAATATAAATACAGTAATCAGAGAATGCGAAACCTCATAAAAAGACAACCTTTTTTTACCTATTTTTTTTTTTATTTTTTGTTTTTGCTTAAATGGGTTATCTTTTTTGTAGAGTTAATATTTATAACATTGAGTTCGATCGAAGAAACCTTGTTGATGGAATGGTTTGGTTTACGTATTGTATTGTGTTCGGTAGTGTAATTGTAATAACAAAATTCATTATTGCTATACGATATTCTTAATGTGTATTTAAGATTACAGGCATGCTTGTTGCTCATTTGAACTAAAAAAAGCAACAAACTGCGATGTGTAGCATTGATTTATATTATTCTTTACTTATTTATTTCTAGATATGTATATCAAACATCAGATAATGTAACTGGTAACGGATTTCAGTGACAGAATGCATCGTCTCTTGAAAAATAAAGTATATTAAACGTTCTAAACCGAATAAAATTTAGTAATATTTAAAAAGTTACGTACATAACAAAACATTATATCTAATTTTAGCAATTTTTTTCCTAAATAGGGCAGAAAGAGTGAATTTCGAAAACTAGATCTGATAGAACAGATCTGAAGGCATTTTTGGATTAAACACTCTAAAATTGTATAGTTAAAAAGTCCGAGGCATCAAATCGTGTTTTGGCCAGTGTTATACGGTACGCGACAAAATAAACGGTACTGAAATGCGCATGTGTCATGTGCTGAAACGTATCGAGTGGTTTCCGAACGTGGTTACAACGTATGTGAAGCTCCTTGTATGATGTATAGCTTCTTCAGGGTGGTTCTCACTGTTGTAAAAATAGTTTTATCGTGGAGCACTATTTTCGGTCATGTAGAAAAGGGCGTGAAAACGGTCCAAGCTTAAGAGAAGTTGCCGACGTATTTAGGCCTAAGTTTATAAAACAGGCTTCTAGCAACGCCGTTATGTTAGCATTTGTTGACAAGTTTCATCGTACCGGAAGTATGTTTTGCCAAGGTAAAGGTGACGCGGGTCGCCCAGTGACAGTGACAACCAATACGAATCACGGGAGTGTTTTGAATCAGGTGCTGTAATCATCGAAACGAAGCCTCCGAAGATCATCATTAAAATTGAATATCAGCAATCGATCGCTCCATCGAATATTCAAGAATATTGGTGAGTTTGCGTACAAAATACAGAGCGGACAGCGTCTGACTGCAGCTGATAACCATGTAAGAGCCGAATACTGCGCACATGTGTTGGCTACGGATTGTGAGGACGCGTCGATCTTGTCGAATGTTTGGTTTTCTGATGAAAGCCATATTTATTTAAACGGATACATTAACCAAATGACGATTGCAAGGACTGTGTGGATGTACAATTCACAGGTATGGCAGTAAACTCCACTCACACAAATTTATTAATTATGCGGAACGCAGCGTTTCGAGAGCACGTGGGCTCTCATTGTCAATCGTGTTACCGACTGAAAGTAATAATTTGCATGTGTGATACAGTTTTTACTTTCACTCGGTAAAACGGTTGACAAAGAGAGCCCACGTGCTCTCGAAACGCTGCGTTCCGCATAATTAATAAATTTGTGTGAGTGGAGTTTACTGCTATACCTGTGAAGGATACATTAATACGATTTCTTGGATTCGAACGTCCCGACATAATCGTCGGGCAACCTCTTCACAGTTACCGTGTTACCCTTTGACGTGCTGTATCCGCACATGGCACATTGGGTACGTATTTCATTGAAGCAAACGATGGAACGCAGTTAACCGTGAATTAGGAGCGTTACACTATTTTTGCATGATCTTCAGCGATTTTATCGTAACAGGAACCTACCACGTAATCAATAATGGTTCCAGGAGGACGGGGCAACTTGTCACACGGCTAGGGAGTCTCTGCGAATGCTGCGCAATCATTTTCGGGATCGTCTTATTTCGCGTGGCGCTAATTTTCCATACCCATCGCCGTCACCATACCTAACACCATCTGATGCGTACTTATGGGGAGTGCTGAAGGAGGCTGATTTCCGTACCGATCTACCGTCTGACATTCCGGCATTGCGAATTAAAATGCAAGGTTATTTTCGTGCCATGCAGCAACCTGTGTTCACAAATATGTTTGTTGAACCTTCGCAAACGCTACGAATACTGCTTAACACTGAACGGAGGGCATCTCGAATATCTGTTTTATCGGGAACGTCGTCTTCGCTATATAATGTAAAGTAAATACATGAATAATAAATAATATACACTTCATAGTTTCAGTACTGTTTATTTTGCTTGTATTATATGTAAAACTAACTCGTTATATTCATAAAAATACAATGAAAATAATAATAATGCGAAAACGTCAACTTCTGCATCTTAACCTAAAAGTAATCTTTAACTTAAAAATGATGAAATTTACGTTTACTAATTGTTCTGCATTTCCTTTTAAATAATGAAATAATTCATTCGAAAATACGAATCTAATTTCTACACTACATCGCGAATACTGAATTCATTAAAACTCTACTTTAACCAATACCCCCTATTGAAAGAGACCTTTTCTGTTTTCTTTTTTTTTTTCAATATCTGCCGACGCAAAGCTCAATGTAGAGAGGTTCCCGTCAAATTTTCGCAACCAGTACTGCTTCGATCGTCACCGCTACGTCAATGTTGCCTCCCAGTCCCTGCGAGTTTGACTTATGTATGCTGTATACTTTCGGAAAATTGATTTGTTTCCCTCGCCGTTCGGGAAAAAGAAATGAAATTACTCTCCGCGGTAGAATCAAATTACAAATTGCTTCTTGATTAACTTCTGGGCCGCGAGACCGCAATACGCATTTTCGATTTCCTCCTTACAATTGGCGGCGTCATGCTATCGGGGGCGCGTTCGTCGTTCTTATTGTGGCAAGCGGGACGAGAAGTGGTCGACGTTGCGACTCGGTATTACGGGAAACAGAAAATCCTTAACGATGATGCGACATACATAAAATATGTCACGATTCCTATTGAGATATTTTTCATTGCGAATTTCCACGTTTTCTTCGTCGTGTTTTTCCTACTCGTAGGAAATGTCTTTGATCGAAAGAAATTGTTGCTTGTGCTATGGCGTGTACGATTATTGTAGCGAAGTGGTATCGGTTTCATGATGTTTACTTTCCAGTAAAAGTTATAAATACAATCAAATGCGGTTTACTAACACAATACAAGTGCGACCTGAAATGTTTCCGGAATCGACAGGGAAAACACGGTATGGGTGTGGTTTTTTATTCTTATTTTTCGATGTAGTCTCCTCGAAGATCAATACACTTTTTTAAACGGTGCGCCAGTCTCTTCAATCCGTCGAAGAAGTAGGATGCTCCGAGGATTACAAAATAGCCATTTGTAGCGGCGATGACCTCCTCCTTTGAGGCAAATCTCTTTCCTCCCAGTGATTTTTGTCGGGTTTGGGAATAGGAAAACGTCGCTGGGAGCTAAGTTCGGTAAATATGGAGGACGAGAGACTAATTCGTAGCGCAACTCATTCAATTTGGACACGACGTTGCCGGATAAATGAGCGGGTTAATTGTTATGGTGTAAAAGCACTCTTTTTCTGCTGCAAACGAGGCCGTTCCTCCTTCAATACTGCATCGAATCGAGTCAATAAATCGTTGTAGTATTGCCTGCAGATAGTCGATGAGGTTCACACATTCGGAATCCCAAAAAATGGTTGCCGTTACCTTTCCGACCGATGGAACGGTGTTGACTTTCTTCGGGGCCGATTCACCCGGAAAAGTCCACTGCTTCGACTATTCCTTGGTCTCCTGTATGTAGTGGTAGATCCAAGTCTCATCCACGGTTACGAAACGTATGAAGAAATCCCCTGGATTGCGTTGGATCCTGGCCAGACACACTTCTGAAACCGTCACGCGCTTCCGTTTTTGCTTCGGTATGAGCAAACGCGGTATCCATCACACCGAAAGCTGTTTTACACCTAAAATTTCGTGTAGGACATGGCCAGCGCGTTCTTTTGAAATGCCTGTTGCCTCTGGTATCTCTTTCAGCTTCAATCGGCGATCGGCTAACACGACATCATGAATCTTGTCGACCATTTCATCGTTGGTAGCGATTTCTGGACACCGCGTTTGAACTCTTTCACCCAGAAGCTGATTGTCGGAAATGATGGAGTGCATCCGCTATGAATCTCTAGTAAAATATTTCGAATTTCCGTGGCCGTTTTCCCACCCATCCACAAGTGCTTTATCACTGCACGAAATTCGATTTTATCCATTTTTGCGAAACCCCCTGATTTGCTATGCAAAACACTCTCTTAAGCAATAACTATTGGCAGTAGACTCAATTTTGACAGTTGCCATAACAAATGTTGCTCTTGCCAACCAACGAATGTACTTCAATCTTCGTGCGCCATCTATTGCCGATTCTGGAGACATTTCAGGTCACCCTCGTAAAGGCAATATTAGAGTGGGATTACAAAAACTAATAATGATTATTATGGGAGAATAATCTATTGAAAGGAAACAAATGTTTATGTAATCACGAATTGAGATTAAAGTATAATCTTTCATTTCACGTACTGCGTATGTAGCATAGAAAAAAATTACATATTTTTATATTTTGAAGACATTTCAAATCATTTTACTTCTATTTTATCGATATATAGGTATATTGTCAAGATAAATTTTTCCTGTTAGATTAATACTTATTTTCATGATATTGCGTAAAATATCTTAACCTATTACCATTTTATATTATTTAAATAGTGCAAGTTAGTATGGATACACAAGAACACTAACCAACTTAGCGGGACGAATATGTTAGCGTAATTAAGGTTAAGACTAAGTATATGACATTAAGCCAGTAGGTTAACATTTATGAAGAGACTTCAACATTCTTTCTTTCTTGAACCAACATTAAACGCACAACAATAAACATGTGTTTGCCTCAAAAACCGTTTTATTTTTAACACTGTTGGAACTGTATAGAAATGAAGAGTAACCACTTCATTTCCCTCGGTCTATAATTAGGTATTTCTAGTTTTTGTGATTTTACACTAACATTGGTCTAGTTTACGAAAATAATTCGAAACTCAGCTGTTAATCATATAACACATGGGCTGAAAAGTCCCGGGCCTAACACATAGATGACGCTAGTTTTATTGCAGTCACCTTTCACTCAGTTAGTACTTTCAAAAGACAGCTGTTAAAATTTCATTATATTCTATTCATTAGTTTGTGAGTTATTGTGCTAAGAGTCACGCTACTTTGTTATTTTCTAAACATTGGATCAAAAACAATTTCGTGTTTTAATTTTACACTGCTTCTTGATGGGAAAAAATACCATTCAAGCGAAGCAACGGCTTGAAAAGTGTTATGGGGACTTCGCTCCATCAGAAACAACAATAAAACATTGGTTTGCTGACTTCAAACGTGGTCGTAGAGACACCGATGATGCAGAACGCAGTGGACGTCCAAATGAGGCGGTAACACCAGAAAACATCAAAAAAATCCACAAAATCGTTTTGAATGATCGAAAAGTGAAGTTGCGTAAGTTAGCTGACATCGTAAAGGTATCAAAAGACCGTATTGGCTTTATATTGCATGAGCATTTGACTATGAGAAAGCTCTGTTCAAAGTGGGTGCGTTTGCTCACTGTTGACCAAAAACAAGAACGTGTTGATGATTCTGAGCAGTGTTTGGCCATGTTTAAACGTAACAAACCGGAATTTTTACGTCGATATGTGACAATGGATGAAACATGGATCCATCACTTCACTCCGGAATCAAAACGATCGTCATCTGAGTGGACAGCAACTGGTGAACCTCGTCCAAAGCGCCCGAAAGCACAACAATCGGCTGGAAAGGTTATGGCCTCGGTATTTTGGGATGTGCGTGGTGTAATATTCATCGACTATCTTGAGAAAGGAAATACCATCAACAGTGTATATTATATAGCGTTATTGGAGCGTTTGAAGGCCGAAATTGCAAAGAAACGACCGCATATGGCAAAGAAAAAAAATTTGTTTCATCAAGACAACGCACCGTGTCACAAGTCAATCAAAACAATGGCAAAACTACATGAATTGAACTGGTGCTCCCACATCCACCGTATTCGCCAGATTTGGCTCCCAGCGACTACTGGCTGTTCGCAGACCTCAAAAAAATGTTCGCTGGTAAGAAATTTCGCACGAATGAAGAGGTTATCGCTGAAACTGAGGCAAAAGATAAATCGTTCTACAAAAGTGGTATTGAAGTGTTAGACCGGCGCTGGAATGATTGCCTTGCTCTTGATGGAGATTACGTTGATGAATAAAGCTAATTTTGAACCAAAAAAAACGTGTTTTCTTTGTTAGGCCCGGGACTTTTCAGCCCATGTGTTATATACGTTGTATGTATCTTAACTACAAGCGAAACAGTAGCTTGAATATTTATTATCATTTATCTAACTAAAATAGTTCAAGATTTTTCTTTGCACTGGACCTGAAACCGCATTGCTTACATTCAAAAGGAAGCAGCGTTACCTCAACTATTTGCCGGTTAATGTACCAATTTTCTTTTCTCAATGTAACGTGTAATGATGTAATCATCCATTGTCACGTTGTAGTACCGGTTGTTGAGCCAACGTATTCCCAACGTTCTTAGAAAAAATTCAGGCAGTCATGATAATTTCAGTAATTTCTCGCTGAAACGGTATCAGGCGAGCAGAAACGGGAAGGCGTCGCGACGCCGAACCCGACGTCTCCCGTTAAACGTGGAGCGTCGCGCGGAGGTCGCGATTTCATTAGCTGCGGTTTGTTATTAGGTTAGCCGGCTAGACCGCAACACCTCCAGGTTCGCGCGGCGAGTTGCCAGCTTCCGCTTCTCTCCAATGGCGAAGGAGGCAGGCGTAGACGGGGCGAGACCGGATAGTTCAACGGTATCAGAAACTGATTTAACCGCGTTAACTCGACGATAATTTAATTTGAATTTCGGATCGGGCAGGGAATTGGGCGGTGGCGATGTTTACGACGAAAACGACAGCCGTCTAACGTTCATTATATCGTTATATTTTTTGTGTTGTCGTAAACTTACTCGCAAATTCTTATGAAATTATAGATACAAAGAAAGTACTTATTCTGTAGGCGATAACTGTCAATGCCAAAATGATAGAAAAACGCAAATATTTATAGCGTGTTAGAACCGAGACAGAATACTTTCAAGAAAACCCAGTACACGAGTGAACAAGGGCTGGAACCAATTTAGCATAAAGCAGGAAGTAATGTAAAAAGAAATCGCGAATTTTCTCTTATTTTTTTCTGTTATTTCATCGTCGACACCCGGCAATTATGTTGCAGTGTACTGACTAGTCTCGGCAAATATTGAAATTTTTCTTATTCCAATATTTTTTTGTATATATGTATCAGGTGTTCATTCTCCATTCTCTAAATACTTTCTTTTTACTATTTTTTTGTTTGTATTTCGAAAGTCTTCCATGTGTTTTTACCTTTATGAAAGTGCCTAAGTTTTATCGGAACGGCTTTTGAGTTATGTCGTGTCACTAAGTTATGATAATGATAAACGGCCGTGAAAGCCTGAGATATTATTTCTGCCTTAGCTTAGTTAGTGTTGTAAGGTATTTAAAAGCTGTGTGAAGATCGTCTATTATAATTTATATTTGTTATATCTGTTGCTGAATGGAGATTCTACCAAATATACAAATCGCTTAAATTGGCTTAAATTCAAAAAAAAAATGCCTCCGAAAGAATTTGTCCGTGATATTATATCACTACGGATCGGCACGCAGGAAAGCATGATTACACTCCGCAAAGAGGAGCAAATTACAATATCGTGAGGAGAATAACGTGGAGAGGTGAAGCGCGTTCCACAGAGAATCGGAATATGAAGAGACAAAAAATGCAAACACACCGACATGTTTCTGCCTACCAGGTGTCATCAGCGTGGTTTCGAGCAGTCTTTTGCTCAATACCTTGCAATTCCTTCTCTGCTACTATCACCATAAGTAACCCTACAGTTCAAGTGATTATTCTTGACGCTAACTAGTACCAAAAGAATGAAACACTTGTCTGTAAAGTCAGACACAGCGAGAAGAAGCGGGTACAGCTTCCCACCCTTCTCTCGAGTAGTACGTGGATTACTAGTAGTCTTTGGTGGTACTTCTGACGTGAGTTTGAAATTCCTGCCGTAAATCAAACGTACATAGAAAACAAAAAAAGGAGACAAATATTACTTGCTAAAAATTCGTGCGGGATATATTTTATTCAGTTTCGTACTACTCATACGTATGCACAGAATTGGCAAAGGGAATTGGCGAAGGTGAAGGGCAAGAAAGAGTGCTCCCATCAGAGAAGGCGAGGAGCGCAATTTAACAATAAGTCGTAAAAAGAGGAAAGAGCTGATGGAAGAGGAAGATGGAGAATAGGAAGAAGAGAAACAACCGATTTGCCGGTACAAATTGTACTCAAGAAGTAGCGGGAGGAACAACAGCGGTTCCCTTCTCGCCCCCAACCCCTTGCGCCGTTCCTTTCCGCTAGTTTCTAGGCGCGCCCGGTTGCCGCTGATTTGAATTAAAGAAAGCCGGTCGTAAATCCGTCATCTGCCACGGCTTTATAATTCCGAGCTTGTCAAATATGCGTGCGTCCCGTGAGAGATGATACTAGATTCCATTTGTTCCGCTTGTCGACGTCATGATGAACTGCATACTAACACATTCGCGCGCACAACTCGCGGCCCCAAATAACCACACACATAGATATTATTATCATATATGTACATGTGCACGTACGCGTACATGTTCGCGCCGTACACATGTACATACGTTATGTACGCGTGCACGGTGTTCCAATGAGAGATGGTGTTTAAAGGGATCGTGTGCAGTACGCGCGTTTACGTACCGGATACAACGTAATAGGAAGTCAGTAAGCACGGAACAGACTCCAACTGTTTCATGGTTATGGACATGGGATGGATAGATAGGAAGTTATGTCTGATAAATATAATAATTAATGTATTCAACGGGAAACAAGAGAATTCACCAACGAAGCAATTGCAGACACTCGATCAAGAATAGCGACCACGACGTGTTCTAAGGCACCGCTTAAAGAAATTTTTAATAGGTAGGAAGTCTAGTACAAAAGACGGCGAAGACGCCTTCTGTGTTAATTTCAGGAAACTAAGACAACATTTACTAACACGAGTTAAAAATCTGCAGCAATTTTTCAACTGCAATATTTCCATCCCTCTATATTAATGCAGCTTTTAACCATGTTCCGCAATACGTAGTAATCGGCTGTGGTGGTTCAGGCACTTTGGGGCACGGTTTGTGAAGTCTTTTCGTACGTTTTGGGGACTTTAAAAATACTGCCTTCGAATGAGCTATTAAAGCATTTACTCATGGACAACATTTGGGGATCAATTACGCCATAAGGTTCAAAGCATGGATTTTACATGCTAAATGTAACAGATTGCTACTTTCTTCTTTAAATGATCGGCCTAAGAAAAGCATTGCTAAACCCTTCTCTAATTTTGGAATATTAGGTAGTTTACCATGATAGGTAATTTTCCTACAATTTAGTCATCAAAATCTTCAGTTGCATACGCATTTTGACATATTTCAGATGACTTCGATTTTTCGCAAAAAAATGTAAGGGGTATCCGTTTGAAAATTCGTCAAAATTTCGCTCATCCTAGATTTGGTTCAAGGTTCGCCGAACGATATTTCCAATCACGGAGAATACGATTTTCTTTCTAAAGATTTGAAAACCAATGCCAGGTCAAAATTGCGCTCTCGATATATAGAAATTAATATGTTATATTTAATTTGGAGCTAACTAATATGTATATTGTCACACAACAACGTTTCAAACCATGCACCTTGCAGTTCTTCTAACGGCGAAAGAGGGAAACCAACAGGAAAAGAAGGGCCGTCCTGAGATCACGCCACTAATTGCCCTGGCTCTTCGTCCACCTTAATAATTTATAAGACGTTTCATTAATTTCTAAGCACTACATTACGAGCTTCTTACGAATGTTCGAAACGTGACTAGCGGATACGGCGATCGAGCGTCTGTTCGTGTAGGTTGGCCGGCTAGCTGCGGAAAGAAGAAGGGCCGTGGAAGAAGAGAAAAGCGGCTGCTTAAAATAATTTTCTCTAATTGAAGCCAGATTTTCGTTTCGAAGTTAGGGTGAAAGTAAAGTGGCGGTAGAGGCACGTCTGTTCGAGTACGGGTTTAGTTACGGGAGGATTGCAACGTTATAAATACGTAAGTAGGAGCGAATTTGTCGGACGAGACGTTGCGTGATTGCAACGAGAGACAATCCAATCGAAGATACGTAACTTAGCCAGCCAATTCAAAGGATTAGAATTTAACTTGTAATGAGATTTCGTTCTTTGCTCCGAACTCGTTGATAAAAACGAGGAACTTTTTTTTAAATTATTGGATAATTTCCATCGTACAACATCAATCTGCCCTCCACCCATCCAACGCCTTGATGGGTGGAGGGCAGATTGATGTAATTTACATACTGTACTTTCAAAAGGCTTTCGACCAAATTGTCGGGCATTGGTTTTCCCCGTCTTAGACAGCAATATATAGAGCTGTACTTCGACAATGTTCACACCGACATCTGGTGTACCACAAGGCTCCAACCGGAGTCCTATCCCTTTTTTGGTCTTTATTAAAGATATTGCCGAGACTCTGCATTATTAAAAGCTGCTATTTGTAGATGATATGAAGATATTCTATAAGATCAACAAATATATATCAAGATACAGTGTAAGATGAACGTAAGTCATAATTCGTATTGACATCTAAAAGTGTCCCAAGTAACGAAAGTAAAATATGTGATAATACAAACTCTTAAATTATGACAAATTCCATACGAAAGTACAAGGGCTGTCTTTTTTTCAACCTCCTATAGATGATAGCAACAAGGCAAAATTAATTTATTGCCAAAACTTATGTATAAACATGGTTACAATTCTCAATAATCGCCGTGAAGTTTGACGCATTTATCACATCTGCGGACGAGCTTTCCAATTTCCTCTACATCGAATGTTGCCCTCAGTGAGTTAAGATGGTCCGTGACGTTGTTTAGAGGTTCCTCTGTACTCTGAAAGTTCTGCCTTCCTAGCCACTATTTCAGTTCAAGAATGAGACGGAAATCGCATCCGTTTTTCTCGAACAATTTTATCAGCATATTGAACAATGTTTTTTGATGCGACAGAACTATGTTCTTGTCGCCCTTCATCATGAACATTGGCTTGTATCCAACTTTCTAAAAATACTAATCATATTGTTCCTCCGACTTAAGTCTTCATTTTAAACAATTAGTGAATTGATATTTAACACATGGGCTGAAAAGTCCCGGGCCTAACAAAGAAAACATGGTTTTTTGGTTCAAAATTAGCTTTATTCATCAACGTAATCTCCATCAAGAGCAACGCAATCATTCCAGCGCCGCTCTAACATTTCAATACCACTTTTGTAGAACGATTTATCTTTTGCCTCAAAATAAGCCTTAAAATAAGTTTCAGCGATAACCTCTTCATTCGTGCGAAATTTCTTACCGGCGAGCATTTTTTTGAGGTCTGCAAACAGCCAGTAGTCGCTGGGAGCCAAATCTGGCGAATACGGTTGATGTGGTAGCAATTCGAACTTCAATTCATGTAGTTTTGCCATTGTTTTGATTGACTTGTGACACGGTGCGTTGTCTTGATGAAACAACATTCTTTTCTTTGCCATATGCGGTCGTTTCTTTGCAATTTCGGCCTTCAAACGCTCCAATAACGCTATATAATATTCACTGTTGATGGTATTTCCTTTCTCAAGATAGTCGATGAATATTACACCACGCGCATCTCAAAATACCGAGGCCATAACCTTTCCAGCCGATTGTTGTGCTTTCGGGCGCTTTGGACGAGGTTCACCAGTTGCTGTCCACTCAGATGACGATCGTTTTGATTCCGGAGTGAAGTGATGGATCCATGTTTCATCCATTGTCGCATATCGACGCAAAAATTCCGGTTTGTTACGTTTAAACATGACCAAACACTGCTCAGAATCATCAACACGTTCTTGTTTTTGGTCAACAGTGAGCAAACGCGGCACCCACTTTGAACAGAGCTTTCTCATAGTCAAATGCTCATGCAATATAAAGCCAATACGTTCTTTTGATATCTTTACGATGTCAGCTAACTCACGCAACTTCACTTTTCGATCATTCAAGACGATTTTGTGGATTTTTTTGATGTTTTCTGGTGTTACCGCCTCATTTGGACGTCCACTGCGTTCTGCGTCATCGGTGTCTCTACGATCACGTTTGAAGTCAGCAAACCAACGTTTTATTGTTGTTTCTGATGGAGCGGAGTCCCCATAACACTTTTCAAGCAATTGCTTCGCTTGAACGGTATTTTTTCCCATCAAGAAGCAGTGTAAAATTAAAACACCAAATTGTTTTTGATCCATTGTTTTGAAAATAACAAAAGTAGCGTGACTCTTAGCACAATAACTCACAAACTAATGAATAGAATATCATGAAATTTTAACAGCTGTCTTTTGAAGGTTAGTACTAACTGAGAGAAAGGTGACTGCAATAAAACTAGCCTCATCTATGTGTTAGGCCCGGGACTTTGCAGCCCATGTGTTACACTGTGTAACACACATATTGCTCCCTTGGATACCAATTTCCAACTAGATCTGCTGTATGACGCACAGTTGCTACATACTTAATTTTACACATTGTTATTATGTACCGTGCATTATTTTTATCCAATCAGTATAATATTTAATTGTTGTATGATACATTATCCAGTATTATAAGCGATGACCATTGTAAATGTAAAAGTATGAAAACGTAGTATAGTTCATCGTCTTAGCCATTTTATAAATAAACCATTAGCCACTTCGCCATGATACTCCTTGTACCAAAATATTAGATTAATGGTAAGTAAGAACTTTAAGCAATACAACAAACAATATACACTAATTTTGATAGATAGTTTTGCCTTCTAGGAGTTTTTTTATAACGGTTCCTAAATTTATAAAAGAAAAACAGCAAAACGTATTAGACAACAATTTCCTCTTGGTAATTCTTTCGAAATTCGTTTAATTTTTTCCCCCTTAGAATACAACCAACCGTATTCGCATTAAGTAGGCTCCATAGGCGAATTTATCGTCGTAAAAACACGAGTAGAAAGTCTATGCGTCTTTAATCTGAGCGCGTCGCCGAAAAAAGAATTCCAGCTTCGGCAAATACCGGAGTTGACAGTTTGAATTGATGGATCCCCCACGCAGGTTTCGTGGTACGTGCGCGTATGCCAAGGCATGCATATTAGATTTTAAGCGAAAAAATGAGCGTTAGAAAGAAAGAAAACTCGACGTAATTTCGTATCCGGCATTTTTACGCTTTGAAGAGATACAATTATCGTATTTCTAAAGATAAAAGGATGATGCCGAAAGGAGAAGTACGCATTTTGAGGACTCCTTTTGACATCCTGACTGCGTCCTTGATGTAACGTGAGTTCAAATAAATTTTACCTCAAAGTAGCCTTTAAAATTATAATTACGTCTTTTCTTGTTACTGAAGCTCTTAAAACAAATTTCGTTTGGTACAAGCCATATGAATGAAATATATTTATTTGCAAGAAATAAGTAAGGTTTTATAAAAATTGTTGAAATTCGAGACTTGTCCGAGACATTTCTCGCATCTTCTTCTAATAGAGGATTCAATTTTTTGTAGGATTATATCGTCAATTTCGTTAATTCTTTCAGCGACTCTGATTTGAAGGTCTGCAAAATCGGGTGTCTATACCCGATAAATTGAGTTCTCTAAGAAAGGCCGTAGAAAGAAATCACACGAGATCTTGGTGGAAATTCATGTTAAACCCTATCAACTATGGATCTGAACGAATACTCTGTGAAATTGACAACTAACTGAAAATGGTACATTTTACGACAACAGTTTTTGCTTCTGAATTGACTACTGCAGGTAAAATTTATTTGAATGCTTTATAATATTGCTTATTCTTTCAATGTTTTCTGAAAGATGGTTATACAATTTTGGCCCCTAGTAATCTCAATTGAATATTGCGTGGTGAAAAGTCTCTGCAGTGGAAATGTTTAAGAGTGTCCCTGTTGGTTGGTTATAGGAATTAAAATGAATCCACGTGGACCTAAACAACATCTATGCATGTATTATAAATGTATTGTTGCATAGGTTCTAAGAATCTACAATAGTACTCTAGATAAGATTAAAGACAATTAATTTAAGACTTTTCTAAAGCAGAAACTCAAATTATCTGTATGTTTTGCACAAATTGTCTATTTTTTGCTTTTGTTTTTTTGCATGTTTCATGTTGTCGGTACAGTGAAATAAAAATGCGTTTCTTCTTCACTACAGATTTTAGGTACTTTGCGTCCTACTATACCCATCTTTTATTTTATCTGCCTACACCTCTCACATTAATTGGAATTCACTCAATTCAATTTGTATAATTACGAGGGCAATCCCAAAAAAAAGGTCTCCTATTTTTTGGGGACGTAGAGAAAGTTTTAATACGGTTGTTGGCAACACTGTTGTGAGTGGTGCCTTCTCCGCTACCACATAAGCACGCAGGCGCTTCGCTCGGATGCTCAGTCTTGGCTTGGTAGCCATTCGAAATGGAGCTCCCGATAAACGTTACCGCCAAGTGCGAAGTGCGCGCAGTTATTCGATTTTTGAACGCAAAAGGAGTTAAACCGGTTGAAATTCACCGATTAATGACGGAAGTGTAAGGACAGTCGTGCATGGATGTCAAAAACGTTCGCAAGTGGTGTAGAGAGTTTACAGCCGGTCGTACTGAAATTCATGACGAAGAAAGGAACGGGAGGCCGTCAATTGCCGACGAGACAATCGCGAAAGTTGAGGAACTCATGCGTAAAGATCGGAGGATCACTCTGGATGCTCTCTGCATTTTGGTTCCTGAGGTTTCCAGAAGCACCATCCATAGGATTTTAACGGAAAAGTTGCAATATTGGAAGGTATGTGCAAGATGGGTGCTGCGTATGCTGACAGAAGACCACAAACGGCAACGGGTTGATTCTTCGCGCGAATTTCTTCGCCGCTATGGAGACGAAAAGAACAACTTCTTGGACTCGATTGTCACGGGTGACGAAACCTGGGCATTCCACTTTACACCTGAGACAAAACAACAGTCACGCGAGTGGCGGCATCCCTCTTCGCCCAAGCCACGAATATTCAAGCAAACACAATCTGCCGGTAAAGTCATGGCAACTGTGTTTTGGGACAGCAAGGGGGTACTGTTGGTCGACTTTCTGCTTGCTGGGACAACAGTCAACGCTGACAACTACTATGAAACACTGAAGAAACTCAGAAGGGCAATTCAGAACCGGAGAAGAGGGATGTTGAGCAAAGGTGTAAGCATTCTCCACGACAACGCCTCCTCACGTCGCCCGTCAAACCGTCGATCTGCAAAATTTTGGTTGGAACGTCATCACACACCCACCCTACAGTCCGGACTTGGCACCCAGCGATTTCCACCTGTTCCCTAAGTTGAAGGAACATTTGTCTGGACGGCGGTTCTGCTCCGATGTTGAGGTGAAAGATGAGGTTCAACGCTTTCCGAAGGGCATGGCGGCAAGCTGGTATGACATGGGCATTGTAAAACTGCCACAGCGTCTACAAAAATGCAGCGACCGGAATGGCGATTATGTTGAAAAATAAAGCATTCTTCAATCTTTAAAGTGATGTGGCAATTATAGAAAATAAACGGTTCTTTGTATATCTAAAAATATAGGAGACCTTTTTTTGGGATTGCCCTCGTATATGGTTATAGTTCTGTAAGTCATTTTTGTTGAACTAATAAATATAAATAAATATTTTCGCTTCACATAATCGACAGCAGAGCTTTAAAATTTACTAAATTCAATTTGGGTTTACATCAAACATCCCATTTTCAAAATTTCACATCAAATGACTCCTCTTCTTTCCGTAAAGAAAAACTTAAACCTTGGTAATAGGAAATATGCGCCAAATTTGAAAATGGTATATTGGATGACAAGGTTGGATGACTATTTTTCGGAAAGTATGAAAACGCTTGAAATGTATAGGAGCAAGTATGTTCGGTTAAGAAAACACTGTGTCGAGCAATAAATGATATTGTTCAATAAAATGGAATTTTTTACCTTAATTAAGACTCCCGTTATATTTTACCTTTTTTTCAACCTCCCGGTATGCGTACAATGGTTCAGAGGAACTAATTGAAAATTTATTACATGCATTTCTACCTTTCTGTTTCGGACAACCACTCATTTTACATGAAATTTCTTTAAAACGTTGCTTATTCATCCATAATTGCAAATAACATATATACACATGTATCTACGTTGGTATAGTGATAAATATATTGCGTACATATGATGAACATATTGTCGAACGCAATAAGAACACCAAGAACATAGCGATATGTCGGCGAGAGAGTCGTAACGTAAACAACGGTGGCGCACGCTAGATTATGCGACCAAATGAGATTGTAGAATATGCATGGAATTCTCGGCAGGACCCGAAATACACACACGCGCGCACAGACCTAGAGTAATACGCGGAGGCGAATTCGGATTTCAGCGTATGTCTACCTCCGTTCGTGTCCGTACGACGTACTTGTGATCCTCGCGTAGTAAGCTTGCTCGGGTACATCAGGTCACCTGTCACAAGGTAGAGGGTCGACCGCCGGTGCAGCCGCCGCTCTCGCTGCTGTCTCCTGGGCGACGCGCTAGTTTGCCTCGCTCTAATCTTATTAGATTAATATTGGATTTGTAATGGCGCGCCATCAAACTAATGTACGCCCGGTAACTATGACAATAAACAGGATTCGACACGAATCTCGTTGGGCATACCTTACACGAAATTACGGAGACACCTATGTATGCATGCATACATTTTGCAACACATATGTCTAGCGTTAACCATGTCATATGCAGATTGGGACCGAAATACAATTGAATTAATTGCTCTGAAAATCTTTTTAAAAAAGAGGATTTGCGTACCTACAGTGACTCACAGTGAAAATGATACAGTGGTGTATAATTTGGTAAGAAGCGGAAAATGTTAGGTAAAATAATTATTTTTTGGGGAAAAGTAAATTAACTACATTATATCTACTATTCCTGAAATATATTACAAATATACAACAAAACTACAACTGTGACACGAAAAAATATAGCGCTACGAATGACTAGCATTAGCGATGTCATATATAACACATGGGCTGAAAAGTCCCGGGCCTAACAAAGAAAACACGGTTTTTTTGATTCAAAATTAGCTTTATTCATCAACGTAATCTCAATCAAGAGCAACGCAATCATTCCAGCGCCGCTCTAACATTTCAATACCACTTTTGTAGAACGATTTATCTTTTGCCTCAAAATAGGCCTCAGTTTCAGCGATAACCTCTTCATTCGTGCGAAATTTCTTACCGGCGAGCATTTTTCTGAGGTCTGCGAACAGCCAGTAGTCGCTGGGAGCCAAATCTGGCGAATACGGTGAATGTGGGAGCAATTCGAAGTTCAATTCATGTAGTTTTGCCATTGTTTTGATTGACTTGTGACACGGTGCGTTGTCTTGATGAAACAAATTTTTTTCTTTGCCATATGCGGTCGTTTCTTTGCAATTTCGGCCTTCAAACGCTCCAATAACGCTATATAATATTCACTGTTGATGGTATTTTCTTTCCCAAGATAGTCGATGAATATTACACCACGCCCATCTCAAAATACCGAGGCCATAACCTTTCCAGCCGATTGTTGTGCTTTGGGGCGCTTTGGACGAGGTTAACCAGTTGCTGTCCACTCAGATGACGAACGTTTTCATTCCGGAGTAATGTGATGGATCCATGTTTCATCCATTGTCACATATCGACGCAAAAATTCCGGTTTGTTACGTTTAAACATGGCCAAACACTGCTTAGAATCATCAACACGTTCTTGTTTTTGGTCAACAGTGAGCAAACGCGGCACCCATTTTGAACAGAGCTTTCTCATAGTCAAATTCTCATGCAATATAAAGCCGTATACGTTCTTTTGATATCTTTATGATGTCAGCTAACTCACGCAACTTCACTTTTTGATCATTCGAAACGATTTTGTGGATTTTTTTGATGTTTTCTAGTATTACCGCCTCATTTCAACGTCCACTGCGTTCTGCATCATCGGTGTCTCTACGACTACGTTTGAAGTCGGCAAACCAACGTTTTATTGTTGTTTCTGATGGAGCGGAGTCCCCATAACACTTTTCAAGCCATTGCTTCGCTTGAACGGTATTTTTTCCCATCAAGAAGCAGTGTAAAATTAAAACGCGAAATTGTTTTTGATCCATTGTTTTGAAAAAAACTCACAAACTAATGAATAGAATATTATGAAATTTTAACAGCTGTCTTTTGAAGGTTAGTACTAACTGAGAGAAAGGTGACTGCAATGAAACTAGCGTCATCTATGTGTTAGGCCCGGGACTTTTCAGCCCATGTATTATGTACGCACAGTATTTAAAAACGTAACACAATTACATGCTGTTTCGCTCAAAGATATTCATTCAGACTTTTTAGTCCATGTGTTAGAATGTAATCGAAATACAATTGAATGAATTGCTCTGAAAATCTTTTTTAAAAAGTGGGAATTTGTAAATCATTGTAAAAGGGGGATTTTTTTATTTAGTATGTGTACAAATCATCGTATATTACCGAACATTAAGCAGTCAATATCCCGCATAATAAATTTTCATGACACTACACGTGCTAAGAACTAGAAATAATAACGGCTAATGATCGACTAATATTATACAGCGTAATTTCTCGTTCGTGTTCCTGCTTGCTTGTTTTTTCGATTGTGGTATGTGAAAATGGATGAAAACACAGAAGATCTGCTTAACGAATGGAGTTTCCCGTAGCTAACGAACACGTTTAGAAATAACCTACGTTTCGTGATACTTACTTATGCCTGAAACGAACAAAACATTAACATCATTAACCTAGAATTAGTTCTGATGGTCGTGCTAACAAGGTAATAGTTATCCGATTTATTACACTTAAAATCGAACATGCGTTTTGTTGAGTATTAAATTTAACCGATGGAACTGCCAAATAAGAACAATGTAAACATCAATGTTTGGTTATTAAAATTTTGTATAGTAAATAGCAGAGTTTTCATGTTTTATGTGAAATATATTATGGTTATATGATCTGATAAAATAATACCGCAATAATAAAGTAAAGATAACATCAATTGCAATATAAATCTATCTTTCGGTTGTTTCATTTACCGTTTGTTAGTTGGAGCTTAATGAATTGTCTTAGACAGTAAATGAGATTGCATTTGGGGTTAATCGAAGCGCACATAACATGGGCTGAAAAGTCCCGGGCCTAACAAAGAAAACACGGTTTTTTTGGTTCAAAATTACCTTTATTCATCAACGTAATCTCCATCAAGAGCAACGCAATCATTCCAGCGCCGCTCTAACATTTCAATGCCACTTTTGTACAACGATTTATCTTTTGCCTCAAAATAGGCCTCAGTTTCAGCGATAACCTCTACATTCGTGCGAAATTTCTTACCGGCGAGCATTTTTCTGAGGTCTGCGAACAGCCAGTAGTCGCTGGGAGCCAAATCTGGCGAATATGGTGGATATGGAAGCAATTCAAAGTTCAATTCATGTAGTTTTGCCATTGTTTTGATTGACTTGTGACACGGTGCGTTATCTTGATGAAACAAAATTTTTTTCTTTGCCATATGCGGTCGTTTCTTTGCAATTTCGGACATCAAACGCTCCAATAACGCTATATAAAATTAAAAGTTGATGGTATTTACTTTATAAAGATAGTCAATGAATATTAAACCACGCACACCCCAAAATATCGAGGCCATAACCTTTCCAGCCGATTGTTGTGCTTTCGGGCGCTTTGGACGAGGTTCACCAGTTACTGTCCACTCAGATGACGATCGTTTTGATTCCGGAGTGAAGTGATGGATCCATGTTCCATCCATTGTCACATATCGACGCGAAAATTCCGCTTTGTTACGTTTAAACATGGCCAAACACTGCTCAGAATCATCAACACGTTCTTGTTTTTGGTCAACAGTGAGCAAACGCGGCACCCATTTTGAACAGAGCTTTCTCATAGTCAAATGCTCATGCAATCGATGTTTTCTGGTGTTACCGCCTCATTTAGACGTCCACTGCGTTCTGCATCATCGGTGTCTCTACGACCACGTTTGAAGTCAGCAAACCAACGTTTTATTGTTGTTTCTGATGGACCGGAGTCCCCATAACACTTTTCAAGGTATTGCTTCGCTTGAACGGTATTTTTTCCCATCAAAAGGCAGTGTAAAATTAAAACACGAAATTGTTTTTTTGAAGTAGCGTGACTCTTAGCACAATAACTCACAAGTTAATGAATAGAATATCATGAAATTTTAATAGCTGTCTTTTGAAGGTTAGTACGAACTGAGAGAAAGGTGACTGCAATAAAACTAGCGTCATCTATGTGTTAGGCCCGGGACTTTTCAGCCCATGTGTTAAATGCTATGTGACAAGCTTTAAAGTAATACTATTACCATAGATGAACTTGAATCGAAAATTTGAAAGTATAACTTCGACATTATTCATTATATACATATATGGTGTTATACCAAGTCATTTGTCATGAAATAAAAATCTCCCTCGGTAAGTTCCATCAATTTTAAATGAGAAAGTTTCAATGGTATAGTTGAAGATAAGCAATTCAATATGTATGAGATAATGCCAAACAAGGAAGAATGTTGCTAATTATGAACAATACGCAATGGGTTCAACGAGATTGTGGGTATGTATATCGAATGGCTTCAGGGTAAATGCCAACATACAAGAAGATCCTTAAATCTTGTATGGAATCTGGTTATTGTCAATGATGAAATTAGATGAACTATTCGGTGAAAATGAAAACAGCACTGCAAGTATACTTATCTTCTGTACTCGGACTGCAGTAAAATCTATGTACATTTTCGACGACAGTACAATCAATAAATAATTGCATACATATTAATGACTAGAATAAAATATTAAATATACTAATTAATTATCGCAATCTCTTAATTCAACACATTACATATTCATATAGTTTTCTTCTCTTCATATCTGAATTAAATTTAATAAAGAAAAATGTTACTGTCAGCATTTTATTTATAAAGTAAGGAATGAAATAAACATATGAATTTGTTTTATAAATCAAATTTCAATTTATTATGCAAAAGATATTAACGGACATTGAATCAGATTACGATATTATCCATAAGTTAATACATGTTATTTTTTCCTTCGATAACATGTTTAAAATACCTTAACTAAATATAGAAATACATGAAGCTATACATTTCATTGATTTATTGGCTGTTCTATTAGGAAAAATAAGAATCCGATGTATCTGTCGATGAATCTGTATCTGTAGTTATAATAAATTCTTCGACCATATCTTCAAGTTGATACATTTTATACTCTTCTTAAAATTTCAACAAATATTTTTTAAAAAGCATAGATGATATAGTCCAAAATATACAAAATATAACAGTTACGAAACCTATATGCATACATGAAAGAAACTACAATAAATTTGCAAAATTTCGCAGTATAACTTTGAATGACATCAAAGCTATAGCTAACACGTTGAAAAATACAGGAGACGTAACTGGTGATGGACTAACGACCAAAATTATTAAGGATGCTGCTCAGATGTCTGCAAATAGAATCCTTGACATAATGAATGCTTCACTCGATTCAGGTATATTTCCGGAAAACTGGAAAACATCGTACATTCTTCCAATTCCCAAAGTGGCAGGGACGAAAGTGTGTTAGGAATTCAGGCCTATTAATACTGTACCAAGTTACGAAAAGGTTCTGGAACTGTGCGTAAAAGACCAATTATATGATTTTTGTGAGCGAAACAATGTGACTCATCAAAATCAATCAGGATTTAGAAAAGGTCATTCATGTGAAACTGTTATTGTGGATATATCTTACAAGTGGTTGCAAGAAATGGATAAGGGAAATGTTGTGATAGCTGTGTTTTTGGCTTCCGTTGGGCTTTTGAAACTATTGATAGTAAACTATTAATAAAGAAATTAGAAATGTATGGTATTTGTGACAAAATTAAGGACTGGTTTGATTCATATTTAAATAATAGAACTCAAAAAGTGAAGTATAATAATAGGATATCTAATAGTTTACATACAAACAATGGTGTTCCACAAGGCACGGTGTTAGGTCCCTTATTGTTTAACATATATGTTAATGATTTATTGTTGTCAATGGAAGGCTGCAATATATGTATGTTTGCGGATGATACTATGTTAGACATAAGTGGTAGTAGTGTGGGCGATATGATGTAGACTATGAATAATCAACTTACGATATATTATATCAATGGCTGCGTATAAATAAACTAAGCATGAATCTTATCAAATCAAACTATATGGTTATAGGTAGCATGCATAAGCTGAATAATATAGATATAGCTAGTATTAGAATAAAAATTGGGAACAGTGATTTAAAAAGGGTAGACTACATTAACTACTTGGGAGTTACCATTGATAAACATTTGCTATTCAAAGAACATGGAACACATTATGAATAAAATGTCAAAAAGAGTCGGGTTTATGAATAGAACTTGCAAACATTTATCGCTGTATATAAAAATGCTTGTTTATAAATCTGTAGTTGCACCACATATAGAATTTTGTGCAACAGTATTTTTTAATTTAAAGAAGAATGAAATCCAGCAAATACAAAAAATTCAAAATAGGGCCATGAGCCACACTTAATTTAATGAATATCCGCCAAAGAATTTTATTTAATAGTCTGGTGTTTATACAAAAAAAAGGAAAAATAATTTACTTCCAAATTACCTTGGTGAAAAATTGAAAACCGTCCAAGATACTCATGCTTACAACACTAGAAACTATAACGACTTTTATATTGCTCCCTTTCATAGAACCCAGACTTCTAAAAACATATTTGTAAGTGGTCTTATGTTATATAATGGTTTACCATGTGAAATTAAAACTCATAATATTAGTACCTTTAAAAAGCATTTGTACATACATATTATTGAGCACTGTAAGTGATTGTATATTGAAGTTATTTGTTCTGTGATATTGTATAGCTTGTTAGCTAAATAAGCTATCTATCTATCTATCTATCTATCATCTTTAATAATGTGTTTGGCACAATTTGCCCATCCCTTAGGTGTTACAACATGAAACCCTTCTAGTAATAATACTTTCACCTCTGATATTTTAAAAGTTTTATTATTGGCAACGACGTGGTGCTTTATTTGTGTCCATACAAGTTCAATAGGGTTTACATCACATTGATATATGGGCAAAAAAAGAATTGAACGAACACTTTCCGATACCGTATGTTCAATAACATATATGATAGTATTATCAGACACATACTTTTTGGATATCTTATGTAGTTCAAGTTTCAATAAAGTTTCACCAGCTACAATCCCCTTTGAGGTGAGCGATTCAATTATGAAATACAACGAAAAACGCAAGAAACAACGACACCAAAATGATAAGTAAATTTGACAACTGGCAGAAATGTCATATGAAGAAATTGCATCCGTTTCTCCTGTGTGAATATTCCTCGCCGATTAGCGAATGGCAAGTCCGTATTCTAAGACCTATCCGTTCTAACTCTGCATTCTTAACGTGAACGGAGTATGATTCCATTTTCTGACATGCAACACGTTTATTATTTCTACTAGTAATTAGCTGTTTGTATATCGTGTAGTTTTTCTAAAATCCACCGCGAAATAGCTATATATACATATATAAAGGGATTTCACGTTAAATAGTTAACCCAGATACCTAACAGGCCGAGCTTTTTCCATCATAATAAGAGTATTTATTCGGCTGTAATCATTTTTCCTTTCCGTTGTTCTTATTCCGTTATCCTTCTGGGAGATCTCCCGCTCCAACTAACATAAATAACGCTTGTAAATTCGGAAATAATATCCGCGTCCTCGTCCTACCGCTCCGCTTTACCATCTCCTTCGACGCGTCTACGAGAGTAAGCGCTAAGTGGGCATAAATCAAGGCCGCAAATTCGGATATAATGCAGCCGGAAGTCGGCGAAACTGCGACGACGGCAACGGCATTCGAAGGCATCGGCGTACACACACAACGGACGCGAACATAAGGCGGCCCGTTCGTCCGTAACACGGAATTATTTTGTATATCAGCACCTGTTGTTGTAGCGTCTCGAAACTTAAACCGGATTACATTAAACTTCATTTAGTTTCTAGCTGCCTTACCGGATTAGCGCGGTTTCGCAACAACTGAATCGACGGGCAGCCTCCTACCCCATCACGTATCTCATCTCTGAGCGCTGCGGCAGGATTAGCAGTTACCGATTCGGTGTATACCTTCTCGAGATGGTCGTCTCAGTTTGTTTGTTTGTTTGTCGCAGCGAAATGCGCCAGCGAATTGGTAGAGGAGGCAAAGGCGACAGCTATTGTTTAGTTTTCACCGTTTTCATTAATGGAACCGCTTTAATGACGATTTTTTTCGTATTGATCGAGATACTAAATATAAAACGCAAAGGGTAAGTCGACAGTGCAAGAGAGGGATGAGTTTCTTTCCATTCCTTCTAAGCAATTTGTTATCATAAGCAATGTATACTTCCTTATAAAGTTACATTTATAATTAAAGAAGTTCAAAATCTGATCTTACATCAGTTTTGTTAACATCACCTATGTTAACATGAACAACATGTTTTGCCATTAATGATATAATTCTTGTGTTTATTCTTATACCAGATGTATAAGTATCTAATATGGATTTCCTTCTTCTAAAAAGTGTTAAATTCGGAAGAATGATAAAAAGTGCTTTATTAGTACATTTTCTTTCGGGCAATTTGTGAAAATCTTCCTCTTTTGGTGCGAACTATTCATTGAGTCATTTTTTCACATCTTTGTACGAACAAAAACGCTGCTTAGCAAGTGCGTGACCAATCAATGCTAACAAGTGGTAATCGGAAGGAGCCAAGTCTGGTGAGTAAGCCGCATGGGATAGAACTTCCCAGTTGAGTGCTTGCAACGTGCAGTGAACCGATTTCGCCATATGTGTTGGGGCGTTGCCTCTTTTTTTCAAGCAGCGAAGGGTTCAACTCGGTCAATTCTTATTGGTAACGTTCAGTAGTAACCGTTTCCCCAGGTTTTAACAGCTCATAATAGACCACGACACTCCCGTCCCACCAAACATAGAGCATTGTCTTTCTACCAAAGCGATTCGGTCGATGTAGGTGGTGCGCTTGGGTGTACCATTTCATTTTCAATTTCATCAAAAACATTTTGAAATTTTCAAAACAAATCAATTTTTCATTCCCTGTAACTATAAAAAGGATTTACTTTTATACCGAGCGAGCAAAATGTGTTTTTGCGCTCTTCCATTTGCCTGCCATTCAACTCATGTAGTATCCATCTTCCATCCGGTCTTCTGAATCTTTCCCATCCCTCGAAGGCGACTGAAAACAGCTTGTTGACTAACTTCGTTTATTGTTGACTAACGCCCAGTTGCTTGGCGTTGTTCTTGTATTTGTGAATCTTCGTCTAACAAAACTTGCAATTCCACATCTTCCTCGTTCCTTGTCTGCAGCATCGAAATCACCGCTTTTAAAACGTCGAAACCATCGTTCACACGTATCTTGCGATGAGGCATGTTCACCGTAAGCATTTGAAGTAATCGGTAGGATTCAGCGGTAGTTTTTCTCAAATGAAAACAAAAAATGGAAGCTGTCCGCGAATGCTCTTTGTTCGATATAAATTTCCACGCACTTTTCCAGTGTATCACTCGTACGCATTTGATACTTGTTAGTGACACAGCAAAATGGTGCTGCTCTGTTGTCTGTACTGGTAACAGACGATCTTTACGAGACTCGTTCCAAAAAGTGATGCGTCCATTATGAAATTTAATAGTTTTATTCTCAAAAGTAAAAAAATGTCAATTATTTTGGCCTTAAATTACAGTTGAAACCATAAAAAATCCCTACCCAAAACTACTCACGCGAAATTTCCTTCTTTTTACATAAAACTACTTTCATTTAAAGGCAAGTACGAACCATCAACTGAATTATAAGTTAATAATAGTATGATAATTGGAAAGATGGCCACTATTTAAACTACTAAATTCTAGATACATTTCCGATGGTCCTCGTAACAATCTAGCAAACAACGACGACCATAGGTTCTCCAGTTTTCATTTCATACATATATACATGCGTTTACATTGTGCAGAAACGTATCGCGCTAACTTTTACTAATTCATCGCTATCTGATGATGGCGGGGACGCGGCGATAAATTTTTAACTTTGTTAATTAAACTGACAAAGAGTGCACATCTGCTTACTTTTCCTTTAGTCCTTCGCACGCTCCATCTCGGAACGACTGCGGTCCAACGACCGCGAACCTTCATTTTCAAAAATATTCCATCCCCTAAGGGTCCTCACTGTAACACACTAATATAGTACATGTATGTATATATATTGAATAACTCAAAATAACATATATCTCATATATGTATCTAAAAAAAACAATGCCTCTTGGAAAAAAGTATACCAAATCGAGGAGGTAAGAATTATTCACTCTGTACTACATTGAAACAATAACTCCTTCAAGAAAATATGCATTCTCTTAAAAAAATAATTGCTTTAAGTACTGGGAAACCATTCCATTTTTCAAACAAAGACATAAGGAAGAGACGAAGACAATAACTGATAAGAAGAGAGAAAGGAAGAAAGGGAAGGACGAAGAAGAAAAAAGAAAAAAAACTGGAGAAGTAAGAAGAAAATAAAAAGAAGGATAAAAAGACGAAGGAAAGAAAATAAAAAGAAGATGGAAAACATGGAAAAAGAAAAACAAGATGGCTAATGGAAAGAAGGAAAATATGGTAAAAAAGGACGGAGAAAAAGGAAAAATAGCAGAGAAATAGAGATAAAAACGAGAATAAAAGATAAGTGGGAAAAAGGAAAGAAAGCAGATCATAAAAGAGACCACAGAGGAGAAAAACAAGTAAAAGAAGAAATTTGATTACACTTTTAGATTTTTTTTATTGTATTCCCAGTCATCTAAAATTATTTTCCACAACAGTATTTTATCCGAATATAATTTATCAGAGGCATGGAAAGTAATAAAAACATTAAGAAGGAAAGACAGAAGAAATAACAAAATATTTCGAAAAACATGCATAACAGTTTTGTAAACAAATCATTCTATTCTAACAAAAATGAACAAGCATCATAGATCAATTCCCAGTTTTCAGTCTAACATATACTAATCATTAGAGACCGGATTATATGTACTTTGCATATAATCCGGTGCAGCATTAAATTAGTGATTGCATATTTAGGCATTTCGATGCATATTTTTACAAAAGTTGCATATTTAGGCTTCTTCTTATTCTTTCTATTAGTAACAATCCCTAGTAATTCCTAATGTAGATCGGTTAATTTTACTAAAAGCTTTACAATTGCGGGAATAATTTTATGTATATCATGGTAGATGAAAGTACGGATAAGTGTGGCCGTTATATTGCCCATTTGTTAATAAGAACTCTTCATGAAGATATTGTAGGTAAATCATATTTAATTTATTGTAAAAAACTTCAAAAAGCAAATAATGTGACAATTGCCCAATTCGTTCAAGAAGGTTTATCAAATTTCTTTTTACTAATGTTGTCCAAAGCTGCACCCACCATACATGATAAACGCCGCGTAAAATTTTAAAATTTTTTATAGTAACATTATTCATACCACTTGTTTAGCTCGCGGGTTCAATCGTGTAGCTGAAGACATTAGGAATCAATTTCCTTTGATTAATGATTTAATTAGCAATGTCAAACAAGTATTTTTAAAAGCACCTCTACGAATCCAATTTTATAAGAAGCGACTTCCCGACGTTAAGTTGCCTCCTGAACCGATTATTACGAGATGGGGTACATCGTTAGACGATGCAATTTTTTACGCCGATAATTTTGAAGGAATAAAAAATGTAATTCTTGAAATCACTGCTGACTGCATTGCTCCAGAAAACTGTAAAAAGATAGTAACAGCAACAGAATTGGTACAAAACCTTTTGTATATTAAGTCAAATTATACCTTTGCTTCAAGTTCCATTCGTAAACTAGAAACGCAAGGGATGTCGCTCTCGGAATCAGTCGAAATAGTAGACGAATTTGATATGCGATGTAAGAAGGTTAGGGATACAATAGGTAATTCTATATACGATAAATTTAAAGAAGTGATAAATAAAAATGCGGGGTATTTGAAATTGAAGAAAGTTAAGAAAATTTTCGGAGGTGAAACATTAAACGATTTCGACTTTAGTTTTAGTTTAGAATGTGTTTCAAAGCTAAAAAATGCACTAATTACATATGTGGATGCTGAAAGAAGCTTTTCTATTTCGAAACATATGTATTCTGAGAAAAGACAATACTTTCTTTTACACAATTTTCAAAAACATTTCATTATAAATTGGTTTAGAAATATGTTGTAAAGAAATTTTGTACAATAAAGTTAATATTTTGAATAAATTGAAAAAAGATCACGTATATACTTGTCTTTTTATTATCATATCTATCTCTTTTTAAAACGCCAATTGGTTTCTGCGCTAGTCTCACGAGGTAATAAAACGACTCCAATTTCGTATACGATGAATTTCTATCCTTTTCGGCTCCAACAATGTGAACAAATTCTACATTGAAACCGACGGGCTACTAGAGCAAAAATGATGCGAAACAGTGCACTTTTTCAGTAGTATAACCAACAGCAGTAACTTTAGGGAACCCTATGTACTCATGTGTGTGTATATGTTGTGAATGGTGTAAGTGTACGTATGTACGTGTGTATGATACGTTGTGGTGGTAGGCGAACAGCGATTCGAAAATTATCAAGATCCAGGCTATCGTCCGGAAAACTCCGCAGTGAGATAATTACGGTGTGGCGGCAGCGGCGGTTGTGTAGTGGTGCCGAACGCCGGCAACACGGGGGAAACGCGATGGAATCGGTGTTCGTGCGGTATTACGTTCCGATAACTCGGCGGAGAAAGCGTGCGAAAATTTGTGCGTTCCGATTCACTTTTATTGAAATTAAGGTAAGTTATCGGGCGTTTGTCGATTGTGCGTACCTTTTGATTATCGGCCGGTCGAAGGAATGGAGGATTTACGGTTCTCGCCACGTTCGATCCGTGTTGTTGCCGGAAGATATACGAGCGACCCTATAATAACGGACGCGGTCCGTAAATAAATAAAGAACGTAGACGGTATTCGTATAACGTTCGAGTAACAAAGTATTTGAAAATATAGCGAATTAGAGGGAAACACTTTCTGTTGGTTTAGCAAAAATCTAGGCTAAAATGGCTTATACGAGGGGAGGTCCAGAAGTTCGTGGAATGGAAGGGTTTTAAATAAAATAAAACAATAGATCTATTTTTCCTTTTCAATATAATCACCCTTAAGCACAATACATTTATTAGATCTATTAATTTTTCCAAACAATCATTTCTTCCTTGCAGCTCTAGTTTTTGAGATACACCATTCTCATACGTAATAAATTTCACCGTTCAGTTTCTTTTCTAACTTTCACACGCTCGGATGTAACACGAGCATCAAGATTCGTTACCTTCACAGCCATTTAGATCGTTTTCTAGAAAACTTAGGTGATATTAGTGAGGAGCAGGGGGAAGGATTTCGCAACATCAGCATTATGGAAGAAAGGTACCAAGGAAGATGGGATACCCATATGATGGCCGATTAGTACTGTAATCTTCAGCGAGACTGTTCCGGTAAACCTCACGCAAGGAAATCTTATAAAAGGAAATTGATGATTGCAAGTTGTATATGCATATTTTTCTGTTAAATAAATACCTTGTACCAATTTTTTGTGTTTCGGTTAACAGTTATCAAATAGTAATGTTTAAAAGGTTACGTACATGACAAAACATTATATTTGATTCTGTCGAATTTTTTGTAGATAGGACAGAAAGGATGAATTTTGAAAACTAGATCTGATAGAACAATATACTTTTTTTGGAAAATAAATGGAATACAAAAAGGGGAACCCTCGAACACTTCCAAAACACAACGACAATTCATTAAATTCCTCTCATACGGTTTTATGTGATGTTCTAAGTGTACTAATAATAACGAACTCATGAGCAATTACTAACTGGCCAATGGGCATCTTTCGATGAGAGCATTCCGCTGCACTGGGAGAGGGGACACGACACTTTTAAGGCAGTATTTTCATATAGAGGAAACACATACGAGGGAAGGTCCAGAAGGTCGTGGAACGAAAGGGTTTTAAATAAAATAAAACAATAAATCTATTTTTCCTTTTCAATATAATCACCCTTAACCATAATACATTTATTAGATCTATGAATTAATTTTTCTAAACCATCATAAAAATATTTTTATCTTTCGCCTCAAAATGGGCCAAAATTGCCTCCTTTACCTCATTATCGTCGGAAAACTTTCTTCCACATAAGTCTTTTTTTAAATTGGGGAACAAATAAAGATCACTAGGTGCCAGGTCTGGACTGTAGGGTGGATGGACTATTGATTGAAAGCCATGCTTGTGCAGAGCAGCCATTGCAACTTTGCTCTTGTGAACCGGCGCATTGTCTTACAAGAGCAACACACCCTTGGTCAATTTTCCTCGACGTTTTTCCTTGATGGCCTCCTTTAATTTTTCTAATATCGCTGCGTAATATTCTCCGGTTATGCTCCTACCTTTTTCTTTGTAATCAATCAATAATATCCCCTCACAATCCCAAAAAACAGTAACCATTAACTTTCCAGCCGATTCTGACACTTTAAATTTCTTCGGCGGTGGTGTCCCCTTTTTATGCCATTGCATGGACTCCTGTTTGGACTCAGGCTCAAAGTGATGAACCCGTGTTTCATCTCCGCTAACAATCCGTTCCAAAATCTGTGCAGGTTTGTCTCCACACAGCTCCAAAAATTATTTGGACGCACAGACGCGCTGCTGTTTCTGCAGCGGCGTGAGCATTCTCGGTACCCATCTTGCACTGACTTTTGTCATACCCAGGTGGTCATGTTGGATACGCAAAATGGTTGTGTCTGATACTCCAACTAATGCAGATAAATCTTTGCACTTTTTCGACGATGTCTGATGTGGTGGCCTCAACTGGCCGTCCTGAGCGGGGGTCGTCTTCAATCGTCTCCCGACCATGTTTAAAAAGACCATGCCACTTATAAATCATTGATTTACTAAGGCACTGTTCCCCATAAACGGTTTTCATTTCATTCAATATGGTTTGAGCGTTCTTTCCTTGCTTTGTGAGGAACTTTATCACAGCACGGTGTTCAATTTCCTCCATAGTTTCAGTTTTCTTCCGGATTGACTTGTTTAGCAGGCAACTATTCGTAAACGACTGACGCTATAGTGTTGCAACTTAACTTATATGCCAATGAGAATGACACCTAGCGGGCGCCCCTATCCCCACTCCATCCCCTCCATTCCACGAACTTCTGGACCTTCCCTCGTAATAACCCCATTCGACAGTTCACTACACAATTTTAAAACAAAACTAGCGCTAATAGTTGATTGTTTATCACGCGGTCCTGATTAAACAATTTATCCCGCAAAGTAGCTTCGATAGATTCATAAAAAAGTTCTCTAGTCCGATATTGGGGTCGTATGTGTTACACGACCTTTTTCTTCTATAACAGCCATTCTTTAACTTTTGCTTTTGTTTGGTTTAGATTGGAGTATGCGTCCTTAGTTTGGTCAATTACATACATCTATCAGATACATCCTTCTAGAATAGATTCAAAGAAGGTATTTAAAGTTTCTATACATTAAAAAAAGTAATGCTTGCCCGATACAAGGATTTAGTCACGGTACTCTACTGGAGATGTTTAACCTTGATTCCGTGGAACTACGTAGAAAACAAGCTGAGTGCAAATTCTTATTTAAGTTGCTTTAAGGATCCAGGCAAAAAAAAATATAGTTTATTGTCAGGCACCTAGAATAAACATTGCCAATAGAACCCTAACATATAGAGTGTGTAATGACTTCAACTTTATAGATAGTGATGTGTTAGATATACATACCTGCTGCTTGCCATTTCTTGGCTTGGCATTATGTAAACCGCAGATATATTATACTAAGCAGAAATTCTTTTTTCATTGTTCTTTCCTGGTTCCTTTTTTAACAACTAGTAATTTTTTTTTAGTTACATTGAAGCATCTTAAGTGTGGGTGTGGATAGTTATTGTCTGTTCTAATTTAATATAAGTATATTGTAATTTGACCAGTCTTTTTTTCGACTAGTTTTGTGTTTACTTCTAGGTAACTGGTTTTACATGATATTAGCCTTGGAATTGGGTATTTATTTTATCTGCTGGCCAACAATCTATTATTACTATTGCCTCAAAATTCTGATGTGATAGAGATATTTTGAAACTTATTCCAGAATCAGGAATTCCTGCAATCCGTATTCACCTGGCAATAACAGGTATTAAACCATCATACAAACTATCAAACTGATTTAATTTCGTAAATTATAAAAGCGATCCATAAACCTGTATCCTCTATTGTACCTTTATTACCTCAGCCAACAGAAATTTATTTATGAAACATTCGTGTAAATGCCCGTTACTTATTTTCCAACTATCGTAAGCCGATCAAAATTTCTAAACCAATAAACGGAAACAACGCGATTCGCTATTCGCCGTTCTAATCTACGTACGAGCTCGTTAAACTCACGTAAATATGTACAATATTCGCGTATAATTCCGGTTTGTTTTCGTATAGTTATCCGTACGATGGTACACACATAATATCCGAAACAATTCCGAGAGTTACGGTCAATTTTAGCGAGACGGATTAGCGTAGCTTACGGCGCGGCAAATTAAATTTTGTCGAATGGCACGACGGATCCGGACACGATAAGGGAGGAACCGACAACGGCCGTCCTGATAAATCTCTCGCGGATAAGGAGACAGAGAGACCAGCGGCTAGCGAAAGATACTTTGACTCGAACGGTGCGGTGTTAAGTCTCTAGCTAAAGCTTGCTTAAGTGATGAAAGTAGCCAACGTTTACCCTTCGTGGTTGTTTTTATATTTGGCCAAATAAAGTCGATTGATTCTGTACGAAGGCGACTTGAAATGTTTCCGGAATCGACAAGAAGAACACGGTATCAATACACTTTTTCAAACGGTGCCCCAGTCTCTTCAAACCGTCGGAAAAGTAGGATGTTTCGGGGTCTGCAAAATAGCCATCTGTATCAGTAACTTTTTCAGGTTTGGGAATAGGAGAAAGTCACTAGATCCGGTGAATATGGAGCATGAGAGACTAATTTGTAACGCAACTTGCGGTGCGGGATGAATGAGCCGGTGCATTGCCGTGGTAGGAAAGCCCGCTGCAAACTAGGCCGTTTTTCCTTCAATACTGCATTGAATCGGGTTAATATATCGCTGTAGATAGTCTTTGCTTTCTTCGGAGCCGATTCTCTCGGAAAGTACATTGCTTCGACTGTTCCATGGTCTCCGGTATGTAGAGGTGGATCAAAATCTCATCCACGGTTACGAAATGCATGAAGATATCCCTTGGAGTGCGTTGGATCCTAGCCAGACACTCCTCCGAAAAGGTCACCCGATTTCGTATTTGCTCTGGTCTGCGCAAACGCGGTACCCATCACGCCGAAAGCTTTTTCTGAACTTCTAGCAAAATATTTCGAATTACCGTTTTCCCAGTCATCCAGAAGTGTTTTAGCACTGCACGAAATTCAATTCTATCCATTTTTGTGAAACCGCCTGCTACACAAAACACTCTCTTACACAACAACTATTGACAGTAAACGTCTGAAATTATGACAGTTGCCATAAAAGAGATTCCCTTTGCCGACCAATGAATCTACTTCAACCTTCGTGCGCCATCTCGTGCCGATTCCGGAAACATTTCAGGTCGCCCCCGTACACGTACAAAGGGCACACTTTTTATATGATATGTCAGTTATTCACTTTTGTTGAAGGATGAACGTTATGTGTCGTAATTTCGATACAATTTTCCCATACGATTTTTTTTTTGTACTTTATGTACCAATTAAGGAAACAATTGCTACATTATTAAACTATTAATTGCCAGTTTCTACTGTTAAAACGTTACTTTAATTAAAAGGCACGTGAGTTTGGTCTAACCAAAATCCAACGACCGTTAAGTTGTAACTTTTACGTATTCCAGATGAATCGGAACCTTCCAGACAAAAAAAGCATTCGTTTTCTTTCTTCCGTATCATTACAGTTACCATTAAGCCCTCTTCCCTTCCTTCAACGTACGTTTCGTGCAACGTCCGCAACTCTACGTCCTCTCTTTGCCAATTCGAATGCAAACGCGCATGAGAATATAATTGGAATTAAGCGTTTGAGCCGCCGCAAAGATGATGTTTGCCGTTTTCCGGCCTCCCGGGCAGATAAACTAACGACGCGAGAGATCGGAGAGTTTAGAAAACGAACAAAGTGGACGAGGGGGGTGGAGAAAAGAAAACCGCGGCCGTGAAGAACGTCCGTTTTCGGGCTGGTTATTGTGTAATAAATGAATTCCGCATACATCCGGAGCTAGATAAGGGCGCCGGCGGTGGCGGATAAAGACGAAAGGAGAGAGAGAGCTTTGTCCGGATCTCCTCTTCCAGCGCGTTGTTCGCCTTCTTGCGCGGACGTGTAAAGCCGTAAGTAAGCCGAGGTCGTCCAGACGAAATAACCGACCGACATTACGGGCGGTGGCGGTTACAATAAAACTTGCGGGCGCACTTTAAAGTCCTTCTACCATTATACTAATGGCCGGAGACGCGCGACAAAAAAAGACAGAGAGAGAGAGCGAGATAGAGACCGAATCACCAAAGGGCGATCCGCTACCAGCACAATAATTAGCCGACATGTATGTAGCTCGGACCAGTCTCGCCTTGGAATTATTCAGTTAATCGTTTCATAGTGGAATTGGATCAGAATCGCGTACTACTTATACAGGTAGTTAGAATGAAAACAACAACGTAGTTTCAATTATTCTTAACTTTTTAATCAATGAAAAATAAGGAAATTAAAAGAACACATTTGCGCTACCGAAATAACGGATTTACTTTTTTTTGGTTCAAAATTAGCTTTATTCATCAACGTAATCTCCATCAAGAGCAACGCAATCATTACAGCGCCGCTCTAACATTTCAATACCACTTTTGTAGAACGATTTATCTATTGCCTCGAAATAGGTCTCGGTTTCAGCGATAACCTCTTCATTCGTGTGAAATTTCTTACCGGCGAGCATCTTTTTGAGGTCTGCGAACAGCCAGTAGTCGCTGGGACCCAAATCTGGCGAATACGGTGGATGTGGGAGCAATTCGAAGTTCAATTCATGTAGTTTTGCCATGGTTTTGATTGACTTGTGACACGGTGCGTTGTCTTGATGAAACAAAATTTTTTTCTTTGCCATATGCGGTCGTTTCTTTGCACTTTCGGCCTTCAAACACTCCAATAACGCTATATAATATTCACTGTTGATGGTATTTCCTTTCTCAAGGTAGTCGATGAATATTACACCATGCACATCCCAAAATACCGAGACCATAACCTTTCCAGCCGATTGTTGTGCTTTCGGGCGCTTTAGAAGAGGTTCCCCAGTTGCTGTCCACTCAGATGACGATCGTTTTGATTCCGGAGTGAAGTGATGGATCCATGTTTCATCCATTGTCGCATATCGACGCAAAAATTCCGGTTTGTTACGTTTAAGCATGACCAAACACTGCTCAGAATCATCAACACGTTCTTGTTTTTGGTCAACAGTGAGCAAACGCGGCACCCACTTTGAACAGAGCTTTCTCATAGTCAAATGCTCATGCAATATAAAGCCAATACGTCCTTTTGATACCTTTACGATGTCAGCTAACTCACGCAACTTCACTTTTCGATCATTCAAAGCGATTTTGTGGATTTTTTTGGTGTTTTCTGGTGTTACCGCCTCATTTGGACGTCCACTGCGTTCTGCATCATCGCTGTCTCTACGACCACGTTTGAAGTCAGCAAACCAACGTTTTATTGTTGTTTCTGATGGAGCGGAGTCCCCATAATACTTTTCAAACCATTGCTTCGCTTGAACGGTATTTTGTCTCATCAAGAAGCAGTGTAAAATTAAAACACGAAATTGTTTTTGATCCATTGTTTTGAAAATAACAAGAGTAGCGTGACTCTTAGCACAATAACTCACAAACTAATGAATAGAATATCATGAAATTTTAACTGCTGTCTTTTGAATGTTAGTGCTAACTGAGAGAAAGGTGACTAAAAAATAAAACTAGCGTCATGTATGTGTTAGGCCCGGGACTTTTCAGCCCATGTGTTACTGTGCAACTTTGGTTTCTTCTGCCTGTCTACTGAAGAAGCGTCGAGGTTCTTCGTTCTTTTTCCTTTTATTTCTTCAGTCTTTTATTTTATTTTTACCATTCTCATTTCCTTCTATATTTTCCTTTACTATGACACAATTCAAGTTCGTTCAATTCGATTATTATTAATGAATACTACAAAGACACGTTAAATGTAATCTATCTAACGTTTACCGAACGCAATGTATACATTTCCGGTTGATCAAACGCATTACACGGACGATTTGACGATCCCCCGCACTGTTTCCTACGATAGCGATAGGGTCTAACGCTCGACGCCTTCGTCCGAACCGCAAACCGGTTACGTGCGACGTCGAAGGCAGAACGGGGTGCCGACCGACGCGCATGAATTACTCCGGTCCGATAGTTGTGTTTCTGGCGGTCTGTGTGCGTGCGTGGGTGTATGTGAATGTATGTCGGCATCGGTGCCGTAATTGTTTGACGATACCGTGCGTGTCGGAAATCGGCAGATTTACAACTTCCCGGGCCCCCTGCTGACCGACACGGATGGACGGACCGTCGGTCGAGCAAACGCATCGGCGAGCCAACCGGCGAACGTCCGCGACGCCCCCTTGCGGCCGGATTCATTCGCGAGACCATTAGCGCTGTTTAATTGCTCTTATTTATTATGTTACCTGCGAGGACGTGGGAGTCGCAACGCAAGGGTGGCGCGGGAGCGTGTATTTTATGTACTTTTAAGTTATGTGGATTGTTGTTGAAACGCCGTGTTATCGTAGAAATTTCTGTCGAAAAACGGTAGATAAATCTATTTTCTTTTAGTTAGCTACAGTTTTTGAGGTACAAAGGGAGCGACTATTTACCTGCGGACTTGTTAGAGTATGATAAAATTACAATTTTCTTGCAATTCCCAACGTAATTAATTTCCGAAAAAATATCGGTCTCGGAAGGGACTTGAATCCAACATCTCTATATCTCCGGTATAGCGTGCTAAAACCTTGCACCACGAGGCCATTGAATTCAAGTCGCCTTAAATTCCCCTAGATGTCACGATGTCAGCAGATATATTGTAATATCTCACGGACACTATATTATTAAACATGCCAACGGTGGTTTGGTATTGATATTCATATTAATATGGGGTAGCGTAGGGGAACGGGAAATTTTCAACGTTACAGTTGTCAGCACTGTAGACACGGTAGTTGTTCGTAACGTCGCACAATTATTGTGAACGCATTGCCATTTAGTAATCATGGACTGGTGCGGAACGTGCAGTAGCTGGGAGAGCGTTTTATAAAAATGGTGATAGTGCGACTGCCACGCAGAGAATATTTCGACAGCATTACCATGCGATTACAACGTGGGTGCGTAATTTTGAAGAAACAGGATCTGTCTTGATAAAAAAAGCTCCAGGTGGCATTCGAACGGTACGTACCCCAGAGAACATTGAGGCTGTTAGAGCTGCAACCGAGAGAAGTCCTCGCCGCTCCGTTCGACAGCATGCATCTACGCTAGGGATTAAGCAACGAAGCTTACAAAGAATACTGCACGAATTACATTTCCATCCCTATAAGTTGCAGATTGTGCAACAATTACATGAACGAGACCCAGCGTCACGTATGGAGTTTAGTAGGCAGATATTGGCTAAAATTAACGAGGACGCGAATTTCGTTGGTAACATATGGATATCAGACGAAGCCCATTTCCACCTGAACGGTTTCGTAAACAAACAGAATTTTCGTTATTGGGCCCAGGACAATCCTTGTGAGTTACACCAGTAACCACTACATAGCGATAAGGTCACAATATGGTGTGCTGTATCATGTCATGGTGTTATCGGCCCTTATTTTTTTGCACGTGAGGATGGTAGTCCAGCAACGGTAACATCCGCTCGATATGTTGAAATGCTTCAAACATTCTTTACACCGAGACTGTACGAGCTTAATCTTAACATGGAAAACATTTGGTTTCAGCAGGACGGAGCCACGTCACACACTGCTCGACATTCGATGGCAGCAGTTCGTCAATTGTTTGGAAGACGCATTATTTCACGTAACGGTGACATTGAATGGCCTGCGAAATCCCCTGATCTTAGTGTGGGAGACTTCTTCCTGTGGGAGTATCTTAAAGGCACACCGTACACGACCTGCAACAATCCATCAACTAAAGGAGAGCATTCAACAAGAAATCACTGCCATTCCCCAAGATTTGCTACACCGCGCATTTCAGTTTTCATAACAGGCTGTTAGAGTGTGAATGCCGAATGGGAGGACATCTTTCCGATGTCATCTTTAAAAAGTAAAGAGATACTTTTGAACATAAATGGCATGCTGCATACACGCACTTTCGTTAATAAATCACTAGTTTTACGAATTTATTCGCGTTATTTCAAAATTTTCCGTTCCAATATGGATGTTAGTTTAACTATTACACACTTTGCCGTTTAATAATATAGTGTCCATGGGATATTACAATATATCTACTGGCATCGTGGCATCTAGGGGAATTTAAGGCGACTTGAATTCATTGGCCTCGTAGTGCAATGGTTTAGCACACTGTACCGGAGATGTAGAGATGTTGAGTTCAAGTCCCCTCCGAGACCGATATTTTTTCGGAAATTAATTACGTTGGAAACTGCAAAAAAATTGTAATTTTATCATTACTAATGCCAACGGTGGTTTGGTGTTTATATTCATATTAATATTAGTATTAATATGGATGCTAGTTTGTTACAGTATGTTATAAAAAGTATGATATTTTTAAAAGGTCATTCAATCTGAGGTGACTCTTTAAGTTCATAACAGAACACAGACATTATTTAAAAAGTAACAGTATTTTATTTCAAATGGTAACACAAAGTTGCGGTATAATAATGAAAAGTGATATCCTATACGTGACTCCCTATCTTTTCGAAACATCTTTCATAACATCTTGGCATAAGTACAGCTTCTCTTCACGAATATCGACAGTAATTTTCTCGTTAGAATCACTAATTGGTTTTGGATTGTTAGTTCGTAAACTTTCTATTTGAAATTACCTACAGGAATTCCCTTAAAGGGCAAATCTAGTGTTAACTGCATGATCTAGCCGACTAATTTATGTTTTTCGATCTGTCTTTCGATTTTGTTAAAAAAACCTACTGTGCCAATTCGCAATGTAAACCAAAATCCACCTACCTTACTTATTTCAGTCATCTAAATCCTGTAAACCTTTCATTGACGATCTTTCTCCGAAATTCTAAATAGGATGGGTTTTGGAATGTTTAATTTATATTCCTAAATTCCCAATATTTTCTTCTAAACGACCACTGTGATAGTTTACAGAGTCAGTCTCCCCGAATTTTATAACAATTTTTTGAATGGTCACATATAGCCTCGGCAAAGTGGGGCAAGTTACAAGCGAGTGTCCAATAACGTTTACGTACTCGCCTCATTTATGATCGTGACCTTCACAACTAAGCATAGACGATGCGGACGCAGGAATGTTTACACACAAAATAATGAGAAAAAAATATATTATATGACGTGCTGAAACACTATTTTATGAAGTTTCTCTGAAATCACAAACTTGGTGGCATGTTTCCACACTCGTCTTAGTAAAAGTAATCCCTGTGACAACTTAATGGATCTTTCGAAGCACCTTCATAAATTTGTCTTAATATGAGAAAATATTGCCACTCTCCTCTTTAAGAGATCGACTTAAGCAAAAGATGTTAGCGGCACCCTCACTGACAAACATTAAAAGTTGGGTTGGTGAAACTTGAAACTTGTTCAATACCCTCAACACCTCTTTTAAAATTTCAAAGCTACCACATTTTGCAATTCTTTTGGATGCAAGTAAGGTAGGGCGTGACGGTTCATACTCTTCCATTATACCACCTCCATCACCTCTTTCAATTCTGCTTTAATTCTTCTTCCACGCACATATTCCACAGAGTTTCTTAACGACGTCCGACTTGGTAATGTATAATCCGAATACTTGCTCCGGAAAGAAACAAATACATGTCGGTCTAGTAAACTAAACAGTACATTACATAGAATGAAACAAACACCTATATCAAGTATTAATTGTTCGCTCTATCGTTTGCCACGGATTGCAGAAGAATGTTTAATACTTTTTAATTGGCGTTCACACTTCCACCTACTGGTTCACGTCAAATAGTTGTCGCGCTTCACACATTTAATTCTATCGGCTTCGTATTCTAAATCCAGCATACTCGCTACTACGTTTTCTAGTCGAATAATATTGAGCAAACATGCTTTGATACGGGTACCCGATTCTCCGTGCGGTTGTTCCCCGCACGGCGCTGGAACTTAGAGAACGCCGAGATTATACATGACGAATTACATTTTTGGTAAAAGACAAAAGAATCTGTAATTATACGTGCTGATCAGTCCAATAAAAGATTTAGATGCTAATACCGGATGAAAGTTCATTTAATTCGCAGGAACCGTTAAACAATAGATACGCATGATGTGCTGATTCTGTCCGCACGTCCTCCCGTTTCCCCTCTACCCAGCTCTATTCTCATAACACACGCACGGGAAAGAGAGATATTTCAACAAAGTTTCTGAAGGGCGTAAACAGAGTATTGAACAACTTTAACCGTGCTCGGCACGTAGATAAAGCCTATTGATAAAACTTTTTATTCTAACACCGCCACCGACACACCATCGCCCGCCTTGCCTACGTCCTCTTCTATACGCCGTCGGGCTTTCGAACAAAAGCCCCATAACAATACGCCCATTTCGCAAGGTATGGAAGAAAACGCGTTTTACAATTTTCTTCATTTTTTTTTCGCCTACTTGCTTAAAGACGGGTAAGTAATACTTTCCTTTTTAGGGTAGAAACATTTTTTATATACACCTACGCACATACAGTGAAGTATTAAGGTACCCCCTTCTCCTGGCCGCTATTAACTTTTGAACTGCTGAAGTTAGTATTATTAGGAAAATAAAATACCACGCTTGATATTTATTTTCGTTACACTTCGCAGTTTATGTACGTAACACGGACACAAAGTATCGGACTAATATAAGAGAAAATCATTCAGGCTTTAATATATAGCTATTTAGGCACTGATAAAATCGTTACATTATGGATTTATCTTAAAACATTGTCAGTATCGGAGGCAACATATTGGCTCATCTTTTGCGGTGGATTGATATTGTCCTACTAAATTTATTAAGTTTGAAAAGTTTCCTCTATGATTGGCATAGAAAACCACCTTGATAGGGCAAGGAGGGAAGATGTATGGCAGAGCCTGGAAAGCTAGAGTGAGGAATGATAGAGAAAAAAGAAAAACAAATTGAATTGAACTAGGGATCAAGTCCATTGTTATTCTCTATACTAATAGACGACGTTATTAAAAAACATGCAAACAAAAATATGAAAGTAGTTAAAACACATCTAAAGGAAAGCCTAAAGAAAATAACACCCAAGATAAAAACCCTAGTAATCCACGTATTACTCGAGAGAAGGGTGGGAAATTGTACCCGCTTCTTCTCGCTGTGTCTGACTTTGTAGACAAGTGTTTCATTCTTTTGGCGCTAGTTAGAGCTAAGAATAATAACTTGAATTGTAAGCTTGGATATGGCAATAGTAGCAGAGAGGGACTGACAATGTGTCAAGCATAAAACCGCTCGAAACCACGCTGATGACGCCGTGTAGGGATAAACATGTTCGTGTATTAGCGTTTTGTGTCTCTTCACATTGTCTTTCTCGTGAATGATTTCACCAAGACCATGAGGAAAGCTGTACTTAACAGCGTCTTTATCTTTGATGAAAGTAGTTAACTAGAGAATGATTGTCATTAATGTACAGGAACTAATGTTTGCAGATGATATGATATTGATAGCAGATTCAGAAAAGACAATACAGCAAAACCTGAAGATATACCAAGAAGAATTAAACACAATAAACCTGCAAAATAAACACGATGAAAACAAACACAATGATAATAGCAATAGAAGAAAAAAAGGACATGACATCAGAATCGAAGGAACAACCTTGGAACAAGTTAAAAGATAAAATCACTTAAGAACAATCATTGAAGACATCGGGAGAATAGAGACAGAAATAAATGAGAGAATAGGGAAATCCGCAAGAATATAGAATATCTTAAGAAATACATTTTTAGATAAAAAAGAAATACTAAAACAAAATGAAGACAGAAGTGTATAAAGGAGTGGTCAGACTATCTTACACATGGCTGTGAGTCATGGACAACCACGAATAGAACCAAAAGCAAACTCACCGCCATGAAAATGAGATTCTTAAGAACAATGAAAGGGAGACAATATCAGAAACACGACAATCAGTAGTGGTCTAAATATCGAGCCAATAGAAATAATCATAGAGGAGACACAACTGGAATGACTTGGACATATACATAGTGTGGAAGAAGATCGAATAACAAAGATTTTCGAAGCCAAAACAGAGTACACAAACAGAATAGGTAGACCCTGAAACACCTGGAAAGGAGAAATGTGTAGAACATTAGAAAAAGGAAGTGTGGGATCGATTGAACCCAAACAACTGGCTCAGGACAGAAAACTGGAAGACAAAAGCAAGAGAATGAATGTCCGACACTGCAGGGTACCAAGGAGGTAGGATTAATAAAAAGTTTCTCCGTTTGATTCTCATTCTCACTACTGAAACCTTATTATGCAGGAGCATATTAATGGTGCACTGTTTAATTTTGTTCTCATTTTTAGCGTTCTCATTCCCGTTAAATCCTACAGTGTCTTTTAGCAAGAGAAGGGGCGAATACTTTACAAGCTCACTGTAATGCTATTGACACACACATATCGGTGTAAGGGACAAATCCACTACGAAAAATAAATTAACGAACCCGCACTCAACGAAAAAAAAAAACTATTTCAGAGGAGACTTAATGCACAGAAAAAAAAAGCTCGAAAGATTTGCGTGTTCGTATATTTAGCGCTCCAAGTGCACAGAGGAAAAAAAAGATCACGTTGAAATTCGATTTGTCGGTTAATTGGTCGCCGGTCGGACATTTTAACCCGATTAAACGTCAAACAAAGAACCGAAACGCTGCGAAATGTAATTGAAAAACCGTGTTTGTTAAAGATCAATCATAGTGAAAATTTATCCGGCACCGCTGCACGTTACAAAATTTAGAACTACGATTACGTTGAACGATCGGAAATTCATGAAAGTTGGTTACCGTGTGCATACATTTAGCAAAAAAATTTTTTTTCAGTATTTTCCCGCATGCAAGAATATGCTACATATGCTATATATGGAAGAGGCATTATCTCTACAAACTCTGGCTGGCAACTTCTATAAGAGTGATGGTTATTGTTTCTCGCACACGATTTGATACGTATTATCTTCTTATTAAATGAATAGGTGTAAAAAATTTTATGTATACACAAAAAAGAAAGACTAGCAATATGAAATCCAGGTTATTTGCTTCATTTCAACCATAAGGTAACACATGGGCTGAAAAGTCCCGGGCCTAACAAAGAAAACACGATTTTTTTGGTTCAAAATTAGCTTTATTCATCAACGTAATCTCTATTAAGAGCAACGCAATCATTCCAGCGCCTCTCTAACATTTCAATACCACTTTTGTAGAACGTTTTATCTTTTGCCTCAAAATAAGCCTCAGTTTCAGCCTTTCAACCTCTTCATTCGTGCGAAATTTCTTACCGGCGAGCATTTTTTTGAAGTCAGCGAACAGCCAGTAGTCGCTGGGAGCTAAATCTGGCGAATACGGTGGATGTGGGAGCAATTCGAAGTTCAATTCACGTAGTTTTGCCATCGTTTTGATTGACTTGTGACACGGTGCGTTGTCTTGATGAAACAACATTTTTTTCTTTGACATATGCGGTCGTTTCTTTGCAATTTCGGCCTGCAAACGCTCCAATAACGCTATATAATATTCACTGTTGATGGTATTTCCTTTCTCAAGATAGTCGATGAATATTACACCACGCACATCCCAAAATACCGAGGCCATAACCTTTCCAGCCGATTGATTGTTGTGCTTTCGGGCGCTTTGGACGAGGTTCTCTAGTTGCTGTCCACTCAGATGACGATCGTTTTGATTCCGGAGTGAAGTGATGGATCCATGTTTCATCCATTGTCACATATCCACGCAAAAATTCCGGTTTGTTACGTTTAAACATGGCCAAACACTGCTCAGAATCATCAACACGTTCTTGTTTTTGGTCAACAGTGAGCAAACGCGGCACCCACTTTGAACAGAGCTTTCTGGTAGACAAACGCTCATGCAATATAAAGCCAATACATTCTTTTGATATCTTTACGATGTCAGCTAACTCACGCAACTTCACTTTTCGATCATTCAAGACGATTTTGTGGATTTTTTTTATGTTTTCTGGTGTTACCGCCTCATTTGGACGTCCACTGCCTTCTGCATCATCGGTGTCTCTACGACTACGTTTGAAGTCAGCTAACCGACCAGTTATTGTTGTTTCTGATGGAGCGGAGTCCCCACAACACTTTTCAAGCCATTGCTTCGCTTGGACGGTATTTTTTCCCATCAAGAAGCAGTGTAAAATTAAAACACGAAATTGTTTTTGATCCATTGTTTTGAAAATAAGAAAAGTAGCGTGACTCTTAGCACAATAACTCACAAACTAATGAATAGAATATCATGAAATTTTAACAGCTGTCTTTTGAAGGTTAGTACTAACTGAGAGAAACGTGACTAAAAAATAAAACTAGCGTCATCTATGTGTTAGACCAGGGACTTGTCAGCCCATGTGTTATATGCAAAGTGTAAAAATTTAATTCAATTTATTTATTATATTTTACGTTTATTTGTAGATGTCTTACACTGATTAAAGTTAACGCTAATTAACTTTAATCAGTGTAATACATCTACATATAGCCGTAAAATATAATAAATAAATTAAATTAAATTTTTGCATATAATCCGGTCTCTACTTATAACCGATGGGAAACACGAACCCCATTTAATTGAGATTTAAAGCTGTTCGTCTTTTCACCACAAGCTTTCAAGCGCGTCTTTTGCCGATATCCACAAGTCCTGTTCTTGTATGTCAAACAAATTGTCGCATAGATTATGATAGTTGTTGAAATTTTCTAACATTTTTTTCTGTATTAGTTTGCAAAAGCCGCTTTATTCGCCGTAGGGCCGTGACATCATGAATCGCAGGTAAATTTTAACGTTCCTTTCGTCCTGTCAGTGTTGGTCGTTATGGTTTTGATCTTTCTCGTAAAAGAGTCCTGTTTAGGATAAAAGATTTCAAGAAAATAGTCGGGAAGGCCAAGGTCATTGAAGAAGTAAGCTAAGGAAATGAAACCAACACTTTTTCGACAAACCTTGCTTGTATTTTCATCTTACAAATTGAATTGAGTTCTTGTGATTGAAAATGATGTGGTATTACTTCTTACATTCACTGCTCAGTGCAAGCATCAAAATGAACATCTAGGATACGGTATTTTCTGCTTCTGTCACTAATGTAGATCAGATCTTTTTGCACTAATGACACAGATACTTGTAGTCTTTGTGTCAGCACATAAATTGTATCCATTAATTTGAAAAATCGTCAAATACGTTGATGATTTATAACCTAACCTTACCGTCCTGCCAAAAAAAAAAAACAACTACAACAACACCAATTTCGTTAAACTTTGCGTCCTACACATACTTAGTAGTAACATGTAACATTCTATTACTCTATTATCCATCGGCGAAAGAAAGGCGAATAAGTACGTTGAAACTATCGATTTTTGTGCCGCATACAATGTACGGCACTTACCTCTAAACGAGACTTTATTGTGTATTTAAGCGGCTGGTGAAAGTCGTTCTAGAGCGTCCGCCATTCACCATACAAATTAGCTTCATTAATAAAGGTGTTAAGGTAATTAATACGAGATAGGGACTAAGTAAGAGAGAGACAGGTATATATACGGGGAAAAAGTTAATTATGAATACACTTCGGTCTAGTTTTAATTAAGTGTCCATATACAATGGCGTGTCAGGTGCATAATGGAAGTTGATTTTCTCGAGGAACATCGCTGCCGTTATTCTTTTGGCGAAGGCGGAAAAGAATTTGGTTTACTATAATTGATTGGGTGCTGTCAAGTAATAATCTTTATTTAAGGACAAACTGTATCGATTTCGCCAAGATGACTGATTTAACTTTACTTACGCAAATATAATTTAAAAGAGAGTACGAAGGAATACGAAATTGTATATTGAGACACACTGTCTTCAAATTGCTAGCTTTGTTGTTATTGAAAGTACCGAGAAAGCAAAAACCTATATTGACAAAAGTATGCTATGGATTTTAAAAATGTACGTCATAACTTGTTTCATTTTTTTATATAGTTCAAGCAGATTAAGTGTCACATTGATAACACCGCCCACAAAAAAAAGAAAATTGTCGTGGTGCCTGTAAAATACGATTTGGGCTATTTCTGATGTGCTGGTACTAAAAAAATAACTGGCATTTCTTCCTAGCAGCTCTAGTTTTTGAGATACACCATGGTAAAATTTATTACTCATGCGGATAAATAGCAAAATAAAAATAAATAATAGCTAAATACCTAGGAGACCTAAATTTTCTGTTTTTACCTGAAATCACAATTATAATACAATTATAATTCTCAGTAATCCCCATTACTGGAAGGATCTATTAGTTTAACCCAACCCAATCCTAATCTCCATTACTTCATTTACCTCTAACGTAGGGTTCCCCATATCTCTGCATCCCACAGATTCGGTTAGTATTGTACTTTCGTGGTATAAGTATGTCAGTGTCTACTAAATACTTGCTTTAAATTATTGCATGAATATTAAAAATTCGAATGACAACAATGGCTTCTACAAGCAGACGGAGTTCTGTGAACCACCCAGATGTTGTTTGTTACATTTGTGGTGAATACATCTTTAAGGAAAATAGAAGACCCATATCTCCCTCCGTCTAGTTAGGAGTCCAGGATAAATCTTGGGCACCACATTTTGTATGCAAAACATGCGTAGGATGTTTGCGATAGTGGACAAACGAAAAGAGAAAGAGCTTAAAATTTGGAGTACCTATGGTATGGAGGGATTCTAAAAACCATCATGATGACTTCTAATTTTGTTCTGTCAGCAGAACATAATCGCAATAACCGGCATAAATGGGTATACCCTAACATGGAGTCAACAATGAAACCTCTTCCTCATTCTGAAGAAATACCCACTCCAACTTTCAGTAAGTTACATATGGTTCCGGAGGATGACTCAGATACATCATCTGACGAGGTACAGTTCCAGAAAAGTGAAGGTGATAGTAATTTTAAAGGACCATCAGCGAGTCCTCGACGCTTCAGCTAACAAGAGCTTAAGGACCCTGTTAGAGATCTGAAAACGTACATGACAAACCATTATATCTAATTTTGTGGAATTTTTCCTAAATAGGGTAGAAAGAGTGAATTTCGAATAATAGATATGATAGAACAAATCTGACGGCATTTTTGGATTACGCACCCTGAATTTATTTATTTAGATGTAAAAAGTCCGAGCCACCAAACTGTGTGAGGGCTAGTGTAATATTTCTACACAGCTGCGAAAAGTGTATTTTAAGAAGAAGAAGAAGAAATAAAAATGATATACATGTTTAAATAACATTTTAAGTTAAGAAAATAAATAAAACTACAATAGCTGTTGAAAATGTCTACCGCCTTGTTCATTGCACAGGTTTACGCGTCTAATCATGCTGACACAAACACTGCCGATAGTATTCTTTTCATCCAGTCGGCCACATACTCACACTAGGGTAACAGAATAAAATAGACACCAGGTAAAGCGGTATAAATATGTAAAAAGTTAAATTCTAAGAACGAATTAAGAACTTTCTATTGTGATTAGGGTAGGGATAGATGTATCGGAAGGAATTCGTCATAGTTTAGTATCGTTACAACTATGCCTCGCTTACAAGGTTCGAGTGATATTAGCGACTTCACCCGGTGTCGCATCGTTGGCCAGAGTGAACGCGGCGCTTCGCAACGTGAAATAAGTAAATTTTTAAATATTCCGTTGTCCACAGTTAACCGTGTGATTACACAATTTAAACGCAAGGAAAAAAATAACAGTGGATCCGAGACCAGGTCGTGCCGGACCTTCTGAAAGAAGTAAAAGGGTGCTTGTGCGCGAAGTGTTAAGGGAACCGCGAAAAGTACAGCTGAACTTGCGGCAACTTCACAGAAAATTCAGCGCACCGTTCTGCGATACCTCCACAGTGTGGGGATGTATAAAAGGGTGGCAAAAAAAGAACCTCTCCTTCGTACGTGGGTATGGAGACGTTCGTCATGGCAACTGGACGACAAATTTTTGCATCAGACGGTGAAATACGGCGGTGTGACCACATGATGTGGAGCGCTATATGGTATGGTGGAAGATCGCAATAGTAATCTGCGACGGAAATATAAATGCAGCAAAATATATCCAAATATTAACAGAAGGACTACTACCGATATTCGACAACGCCATTTTATCTAAAGAAGACGGCACTTTTGTGGAGGATGGAGCACCCCTGCCACAAAGCAAGAACAACAACCACATGGAAAGAGGAACGCGGGATTCGGATTTTACCATGGCCAGGCCAGTCACCAGAAATGAATCCGATAGAGAATGTTTGGCACATAATCCAGACAAATATGGCGAAACGACCCCGAAAACCCAGCAATAAGGAAGAACTCGTGGCAGCTGTTACAGAAGAGTGGTTAAATATTCCAGAAGACACCATTAATCATTTAATAGATTCTATGCCACGACGACTCGCAGCACTTCACGCAAGTAAAGGTGGATCGACAAAATATTAGTCTAAATTAAAAATTTTAAAATATTTTGTATATATAACGAGAATAGAATCTTTTTTTTAATTAGTAGGTGTCTATTTTATTCTGTCACCTTAGTGTATATGTTTGTTGGTATTTACACTGTTAATATTGGTGTAACATGAGATATTTACGTAATCGATATAGGAAATTGAAGTTGAATTTTGCACGTAATCTTTTTCATTGTAGTAGAGACATTTAGGGTCACTGTTTACCATGGTTATTAATAAGAAAGTTTCTATGCATCGAATTTCTAAGAAACATGGTTTCAGAATATCCTATATCGCCATTCTACTAACAAAATACACTTCATTTCAAAGGTAAAAAACGCATAATACCATTACATACATAAAGCTGGTTAGTTAGCTGCTTAAAGTGATCGACGTTAATTGCAATAACCGCGCGATCGAATTATCGAAGACATAGCGGCGCGTCAGTACAAAGCAAAGCGCCGCATAATGACGATACGACGACGCCCTCGCCCGAAACGGAGGCGATACAAGTTTCCCATCTTTTACGAAGTCGACGCCACAAATTAAATTCTAACTTGACATTTCTAAATTACACGCACTTTGAAATAATTAATGTTGAAATTAAGATCCCCGAAATTAGATCGTTGCCGCACGTGAACGAGTACCGATGGCGCACCTCCCCGTCGCCGCACCCCCCTATCCCATCAACCTTGCACTAAAACTGTTTAAACAAAACGAAAATTATCGTTTATTCTCAAAATTAATTACTCGAGCGAAGAAGTTGGCGAACGACCGTAGAGAAGATGATATCGCGCATGTGAGAGAAGGCGCGAGAATGAGACGGCGGATTTAAGGGAAGCGTATTTCAAAATGTGAGAATAGGATTTCGGACAGAGACGTATACGTGTACGTATGTTTGATATTGGATTCAGGTGCGCCGCTGATTCCATATCCGAATGTCAAGAAGTTTGATGCGGGCCTCTCCAACTTTTCTTTGTAGACCATCCTCTTGTGATATACAAGAGATCGGCAATATTAAAATTCGAATTCGTACATCTCTGTTACTACAAAAAGATATATCCATCCAAATCAATATCTGCGAAGCTTTTCGCGAAATTCAATTTATATTTGTATGATACCGTTAGGATTGTACCGTAATTTGAGCGTGAGTTTAGACAATGCATTGGAAAGTTTGGGTAAATCATACGAGCTTTAATCTATCGCTGGATCTACGTAGTATAACATTTTTAATATATTCCCTATTACCTTTACCAGGTGAATGCACAATCTTTTTCCGGTTTTTGAAATTAATTCTTTTTTATTCAAAATATTGGCTATCGGCTTCTGCACATTTCACCCATCTTCCAGGTAATTTATGGATACCATACCAGAAAAACTGCTTGCCTGTGGCAGCAAACCATTCGTCGAAAGAGATGATGGTCAGATGGCGCCAGCTCTGGGGAATATGGCATGTCCCATCCAAACGATTTCAAGGTGTCTTTCACTGGTTTTGCTGCGCATTGTCGTGTAATAAAGTCACTTTGCCATGTCGTTTGACCCATACAGGTCGTCTTTCGATTAATCCGTAGTTTAAATTAATCATTTGTTGGCGATAGCGTTGTGTATTAACGATCCGTCTTCCATATTGAAATCAACACTTTTAAATTGTCGAAATCATGTCTCACATGTGCTAATCGATGAAGCGTGTTCACTATACGAGGGCGACCTGAAATGTTTCCGGAATCGACAAGAAAAACACGGTATTGGTTTGCTTTTTCATTTTTCAAGCCGTCGAAAAAATAGAATGTTTCTCTCATTTGAGGTAAATCTCTTTCCTCCCAGTGATTTGTCAGGTTTGGGAATAGGAAAAAGTCGCTGGGGGCTAGGACCGGTGAATGTGGAGTATGAGAGACTAATTCGTAACGCAACTCATTTAATTTGGACACGAGGATGCGGAATGAATGAGCCGGTGCATTGTCGTGGTGGAAAAACCCTTTCTTCCGACGCAGACGAGGCCGTTTCTCCTTCAATACTGCATCGAATCGGGTCAATAAATCGCTGTAGTATTGCCCCATGATCGTCCTTCCTTCCTGAAGATAGTCAATGAGGATCATGCCTTGGGAATCCCAAAAAATGGTCGCCATGAGCTTTCTGGCCGATAGAACGGTCTTTGCTTTCCTCGGAGCTGATTCTCCCGGAAAAGTCCACTGCTTCGACTGTTCCTTGGTCTCCGGTATGTAGTGGTGGATCCAAGTCTCATCCACAGTTACGAAACCCATGGAAAAATCCCCTGGATTGCGTTGGATCCTGGCCAGATACACATCCGAAACGGTCACCCGATCACGCCGAAAGCTGTTTCATACCTAAAATTTCATGTAGGATATGGCCAGCGAGTTCTTCTGAGATGCATGTTGCATCTGCTATCTCTTTCGCCTTCAATCGGCGATTGGTTAGCACATCATGAATCTTGTCGAACATTTCATCGTTGGTTTGAGCGACCACTGCGGGGTTCACCCAGAAGCTGATGATACAAAATGATGTAGTACATCCGTTATGAACCTATAGCAAAATATTTAGAATTTCGGTGACCGTTTTTCTGGCCATCCAGAAGTGTCTGATCACTGTACGAAATTCGATTTTATCAATTTTTGCGAAACCACCTGACTTGCTACACAAAACATAGTCTTAAACAACAACTATCTCAACGGAATTCGGAAATATTTCAGGTCACCCTCGTATGTTTCTACTAGCAAACGATGACTGCAACAGCCTTTTTCTTTTGATTAAATAAGAAAAGTAATGCGCGCCGCAAATGTTCTTTTTCAGGTACAAAACTGGACATGATCATTGAACAATGAAGCAAAGACGCTAATTTTTGGCGGACTGAATTTGTGTGTGTTTATAGTTTAAATGTCCGATATCTCTTAGTTAGGCTGACGCATCTGATACATGCTACCATTGTATACGAAATTCGGTAAAAGTCCCGAAGTTTTATAGCGCCAAATCATAATACATTTTCCACACGTCCTGTTTTGATATTTTAATAATTCCATAGCTTGTTGGCGCATTTTCACTCTAACCCTACCTTCCGCCGTGCCGTTCGGTGGGCCCAAGAAGATATATATCAAAAATAATTTACGAGGATAGTCCCCGACAGAGGTAGAGGTATGTACTTTTCGATATGCCACTAAAAGCTGTGTGTTATATAAATAAAGGTAGAGAGTTGTAACCGGGACATAAATCAAGATGTTCGGACTGCTCTCGATGGACAGTACCGTCCCTGAGCGGCGGGGTACCGGCCGTAGATCAAGTCGGTACCTGGCCGGGACTCCCGCTGACCGCGCCAACTACTACAGCACACGCTGTCTCGTAAAATCGCACCGCCCGGACTCTCACGACGGCGCGGTATTCCTGTTCCAGACTCCTGCCTCTCCGGTTTTAACTTATAGGCAAAGTTGTTCGCGCCGCGCCAGCCACTTCCAGCGGACGCTAATGAAAATTAATGCACCGTGAGATATGTTTAATTCATATGGAAAATATCGACAATTTGTTGAAAATTGAAGTTGAGGGGGAAAAACTTCCCGATTCCTCGCCGTGTTTTATTGCCACCGCCGCGCCGTGCGAGAATTTATGATTTATGTCGGGACGGGCCGCCGGTCTCTTCCGCGTACTACCCGTACGTCGTACGTGTGCGCGAGAGAGACGGACGGATGCGGTTTTTGCGATTTGTTTTATGACGTTTCGACGTCGGATTTTGATTTCGTAATGAACGCGCGCGCTCTAGAATATTTCAACACGCTTCGCGTCGTAAAAACGTTGTTAGACCACGGTTAATTCAATTTTTATTGTGTACGGCGTCCGATGTAGTAATCCCAAACTTTAGAAAATAACGGTCCGATAGAGGAGGATGCGGAGAAAACAAGAGAAGAAAGTAGAGAAGTGCTTAATGAGAACATGTACAATCTATATATCTGCTATTCGTATTCATATACACTACCGTACATATTAGTTCGGACACTCAAATATATTTTAAAAAAGACTTCTTAAACATTCCGTTCATCAAAGAAAACGCCCTTTTGTGCGAAGAACAGCTCTCACAATCCGAGGCATCCGCTCCACTAATTCTTTAAGGACTCTATTTGGCATATTAGTTCATTCCTCTTGTCAAATATCCTACAGGTGGCCTACGGAGGTAGGGCATACTTTTCGGACACTCCTGTCCAATGCATCCCACAACAGCTCGATAGGGTTCAGATCGAGGCTTTGCAGCGACCATCTCATTATTTGTAAGGTATCTTGTTCGCTCTTTATTTAAGAAATTTTTTACATATCACCACTGGGTGTTTGGGGTCGTTTTCTTGCATGAATATAAAATTTTCACCGGTTAGATGTTGTCCCGATAGTATTGCATTTTCTTGCAGTATTACACAATTCTGCAACATTCTTTGGCCTTTCGTTCTTCTTACAAAAACGCGCCATGATTGTCCGAGTACCTCAAACTTTGACTCATCGGTCCATAGCACCTATTTCCAATCATCCACTCTCCAGTTTCTACGCGTTTCTGCCCACTGCAGCCGTTTTTGCCTGTTTCTCCGTTGAAGTAGGGTTTTTGTGATGCAATGCGACCGTGAAAATTCGCAGCTTTTATTTTTCTTTTCACTGTATTAATAGAAATTTTTCTTGCACGGTCGCGATTTCTAGTACTGTAGTATATATAATAAATTAGAATGTGCGATCAAATTAATAAAATGCGTTGGATCTTAAGTTAAATAGCCTACAAATGCTGTACATACTTTTTTCTTCTCGCGGGTATAATGTGTGTCGTAGGTTTCTCGACGACTTCGTATTGCTAGTGTGTTCTGATAAGCACCGTTGATTTGACATTGAATAACATTTCTGTTATCTTCCTTCGGCACTTGTCGATCTCAACCACACATAGATGCATATATTTAGAATTCAACAAATCGGTATAATCCAAAACGATAGATTTGTTAGGATATCTTTATCTAATTAATATCTTATCAACCCCTGTTAAGGACTTAACATTGTTTTGTATTTTTATAAGTGAATTTTAAGTTTCTAAGGAAATGTATTTTATATGATTTTATTTTCTTTGCAACCGTATGGGTTAGCATTATTACCTTATTTTCGTTTTTATCATTTATTTATTTTGCTCTCTGTAGAATATATCGAATTTTATTTTAATATGTTTGTACATTACGCATTGTATATATATGCAAGCCGGCCATTCACATTACTCTAGCTAAAAGTGCCTAATTTATAAGTCAGTACGTGCAACGTCGTCGAATAAATAATGGTAGTTTTCTTAATATTTAATATATAAAAGTACAGGCAGTCGACTCCCGCGCAAAGGTCGAGGTATTAGCGATCGTGCACTCTCGGTCACCTTTCGTACCTCGTCGAAACGTGTACAGTAACGTCGTCGGATGATTATTGGAAGTTTCTAATAGTTTCTAGTTTTGGCGGGAATCGTCGAGGACGTTGTCGTCTATACATTTATTTCTGGCGGGAGTCATTCCGGTAAGGTTGTCGGATCGCATGTATAGATTTCTTTAATAAGTACAAATTCTCGATTTTCTATCATCGTGCGTCGAGGCTACTGTGTCCGTTGTCGTCTATACATATTTTTAGTCTTCGGTTAAGTTTGTGTCGGAAATCATTTTGTTCAAATGTTCTCGTTGACGGTCGTTGCGGCCGCAGCGCCCGTTGTCTTTTGTACGTTTGTTCGGTCCTTGTCGTTTCGGGAAATTTTTTCATTTAGTTGTTCGTCGTTGCGGACGAGTTTCACGGGCCATTTTTCTTATGTAATGTCGGCATCATCGCTCCGTTTTACTTGTCGGTGCGCAGTTCGCACATTTGCTGGCTACTGGCTTTTTCCCTTCTTTGGGGCACAGCAGCAGAGAGCTAAAGATTGCACATAGCGTATTATTTCAAACGAGAACGCCTGGGTAGCTGTCACATTACTTTTGTATTGAGATCGGCTATTATCGCTACTGTCGCCCTCGATCAGGCGTTCAAGCTCTAAGAGATAGGGTGGGTTCCCCTATAAATGTGTAAATAACGAACGTATTTGGTTCAAGTACAAATGCATGCCTATGATACAGGGCCAAGTCCCTTAGGCAAATTTAAAACAAGGAAAATATATTAGTCTCCCGGAAATGGACGTATAAATAAGCATAGCACCGAGGTGCGCTTATAAATTTACGAAATAAATAGGGTTGGCTCCCCTATAAAAAGGTAGTGGTGCATGCAAATAGATAGAGGCATTAATACATGCCTCTAACAAAGCTTCTGCGGGAGCATATAAGAAACATACATATACACATGCTAATGTACATTGCATGTATAAGGGAGCTCGAATAACTGCAATTATTCCAAATATATATATCTTACATACATCGTAACTGTACATAGGCAAGAGTGGAAACCGTGTACACATTTTATTTTTTAAATATATTTTTTGCGCATGCGCATTGAGTTTCACGGTACACCTTTCACCCAGTAAATAAGCGAACATACTCTACAAGTAAGTGTTGGTCAAGTAATTCAGGAATTTACGAGCAGGCTACAGCGGCGCTGTTCTTCAGTCCAGAGGAACGTAACAACCCCAATAGTATTAATTAATATTGTAAGTTTTCAACTTTCTACAATTAATACTTTTTCAGATATCGATAGAAATAATTATTTGTTTCATTATAGCTACCCGTACGTATCAAATTTAGATTTTACAAATGTTCTTATCGTTATTTACGATTAGTAGATTTCGATTTAGAAGATTAGTAAACTTATTTGAATCGTATTAATTATTTGACAATAAACAATTTTAGTCCCAGTCTCCTTAATAAACCCTAGTGTGTATATCCAGAAAGCTACCAGAGACGTGTTCATTCCTTTGCCATGCTCCCTCTTTAAGTAGATTTGCGCGCTACGCTGTGCTTACCCTTACCCTTGTATATAAATATATGTATGCATGTGCTCTGATACTTCATACGCTAACGTTCTGATTCAACTTGAAGCGTCCGTACGTCGTTTGTAACATACATATGCATAAACCTGTTCGCCGTTTCACTTTTATATGTAAATAACCTCAAATGTCTGTATACCTTTGAATATATAATTTCTTCTGCGGTACGTGCGCGTCCATCGCGGACGTGTGACGCTGTGCGCGGGCGAGGTAGCGAGGGTAACGGTAGAAGCGACCGACCGACGGCGAGATGCCAACGATATTTAATCTCCTGAATAAATTTGATTACATTACGAAAATTTGAATTCTAATATACGTTAAAAATTATGCATCCGAACTTGGTACGTTATAACGTGTACATACGTGTGTACATATACATATGCACGTGTAACATTACGAGACACGTCGCTTCTCCGCGTTAAAGTGGCGCATCAAGTGGAAATTTGCATATCGTACTTATACTACCAGTGCTTTAAATCGATTTTCCCAACGTCATACGTAAGTGTATGGACATACACCTCGTACATAAACGATAATTTTCCTACATTCTAGTCATCAAAATCTTCAGTTGCATACGCATTTTGACATATTTCAGATGACTTCGATTTATTTGCGAAAAAAACGTTGAAAATTCGTCAAAATTTCGCTCATGGTAGATTTGGTTCTAGGCTCATTCAACCATATTTCCAGTCATACCGAATACGATTTTAACACTAAAAATTGATTTGGAAACATGTGAAGGGTGTAATTACTAGATACCGGATTATATGCAAAGAAAAACCGGAATATATGCGCATATATATGCATCGATTTTTGGGAAAATATGCATAAACCTGGGGCATATATGCCAAAATATTGCGACAATATGCAAAATTACATGCTATTTGGCTCAAAGATATTCAATGTATGAATAGTTTATTTGGGAATTAATAATAATAAAACGTATTTACCACATCCCTTCCCCTAGGCGAAATTAAACACGTGCAGTTCTTGGAAGAAAGTATAAGAGAAGCCAATGTAAAAGATTTATCGTTCTGAGAATTGACCATTGTCGATCTATATTAGGAATTAGTAGCAATTTTTATTAATAGAAAGCATAAGAAAAAACCTAAATTAGCAATATATATATACTTTTGTAAAAATATACATAGAAATGGGTAAATATGCAATATATGGAATCACTAATTAGATCTAATTAACTTCAATTAATGTAATACGTCTACATATAGACTATAATTTAAGATATGCAAAAAATAAAATATATGCGCTTTGCATATAATCCGGTCTCTAAACTAAGGCACGTTCACAGAGGTACAACAACATGGAGGATTTTCGAAATACAAATAAAAAGAGAGAATGAAAAACTGCTGATTCATACACATCAAAAATGTGGAACAAGGCAAATCTCAGTATTGAAGTTTTTATTTTTTTCTTGAAGATTGTTAACTTGACCACGATAGATTATAATATTAGTTTTTTACACAAGAAACATGATTATATGTATATATTTATTTTAAAATAGTTTTTAAGAATATTTTTACTATTTTCTTTTATATAACAAATTTAATAGTATGAAAACGAAAAGCTCTTTAGGTGTTTTTAGGGAGTTTTATTTAAAGATCCTAAGGATATAATTCAAAAATGCATAAAAACGTCTTCCGTTTTATAATTAATTCAGGCAGTAATATTCCAATACGTTTATATTCCAATACATGTATGCCTTCGAATACGGTTGAAATACTTTACTTGATTGCGGTAGTTTGAATGTCACCTAACAGTTGAATACGTATAAAGTTGGTACAAAAGTAAAATAAAATAAAACAGAGTACCTAATCAACAAAATCAACAAAATATGACACATTGAATGTACTCAAATACGACAACCTTCATCATTCGTGGAGATTCGAAAATGCTCTCTGTACGGTCGCGATCCACTTTAATACGAAAAAGGGTTTCCTGATGAATAACCGACGAACTTGTACGTGAACCAACCCCATACATACATACGTTTACGTTGAAATATGTCATAAACTGCTGCATGATTTATACGACGGTCCTGAAGACGTATTCAGTTAATCACGGTTAATAAGTTTGTAGAATAAACACACATGGGTACCAACGCTTACCGTGTTGGCGTACTCGTCGCTACAGTCTCGAGTACTTCTCGTCTGTACAGGCTTTCTTGTCTAATCGCGTCAAGTAGAAATCTCGAGCTGATTAACGTACGGTTCCTGGATGTGGATGTAACCAGATATGTACAATTGGGTAAAAACGATATAGCAAATTTTAACAATGAACTCGGAACGATTTTGTTTTATAATTCTTATTTTTATGTTAATTAAAACTAAAACAATTCAACGTAATATGAGAACTGTTGAATTTTCGGAATATCATTGTTTTTCTTCCGTTTCTAAAAATATAATATTTCAAGTCGATACCAAAGTTGACAATTCGTACTTATGTTAACTAATTTTGTTTGTACAGCATTTAAAACAAAATTCCTCGTGGAGTTTTCCGAAGTATTATTTCATCGTTTTAACTGTGGTTTAGTGCTCAAGAATTGTAACGATCGATTTCATTGGCTTTTGGAGCTGTAGAGTAGTATTTACATTGATTTGCTGAATTCCAGCGTGAACGCAGGAAGGAATTTCGTTTAATATTTCCAAATATAGTAAAGTCTCTGAATTAATGTGAGGTGTAACATATTGATTGTAAAAAATAATTATCTTTAACAGCGAATTTTTATTAGCAGCGCAATTATGGACAGGACACATCACTTTCGGAAAGCATAGAAGCCAAACAAAACAAGTTTTATCTATTTTAACCTTGCAGTCGCATTGTTCCTGTGCAAGAGTAAACTCAGCGAAATTTCTGTAGTTCAATATAATTTTGATATTCCCCTATCAACATTTAGAAACGATATGGGTTGGCAATTACTTAGAACTACATTTCTAAAGTAAAGAAGTAGCAGAGACATCATTCTGTTAATATCACAACTATTAGGTATGTAGGCGAAGTACCTACTGCATAAACATATAAATACGAGCAAAATATCTATAATTCCACAGAGTCAGATAGACATCCTACGAAATCAGGCATTACCTTTCAGTATAAAAAAAGCGTCTAGACATCTTCAAAAGCTTATTTATTTTTAAATGTAAATATTATCGAAGTAAAGATATCAGTTAATAAAAATGCTGAGACGAATTTGTCATCCTAGGAGGAAAGAACAAAAATAAATTGTTATAAAGAGGTAGCGTTTTCAAACCGAGCCATAGCTAAGAAAATAGGACGATCGCATCATCTCATCAGCAATTTTATAAAGTTGCGCAAGTCTTACGGCAAAAATTGCTATAAGAGGAGTAGTCGAAATCTAATTCGAAGGCAGCGCTCATTCATATTTCGATTAACCTCTTCTGGTAATGCAACCGTGCTACAAATAAAATCTAATTTAAATTTATCAGACGTGTGCAACAAATTTTATCCGGCAGTAAACGTTTTTGGTGCTACAATAGGTTTCAAAACTACCCTTAAAAGAATGACGATTGCAAGGACTGTGTGGATGTACAATTCACAGGTATAGCAGTAAACTCCACTCACACAAATTAATTAATTATGCGGAACGCAGCGTTTCGGGAGCACGTGGGCTCCATGGTAACAAGTCCAGTTTGGTGGATTTGTTACCATGGACCCTGTTAAATGATGCGGCTCGCTTTCGGTCCATCCTTCCCCGTAAAAGGCATGAGGCCACCTAGTAGATTGTAAATAGTCATATGGTTAGAAATTTTAGAGCCTGCGTAGAAAATAATTTGCATGTGTGATACAGTTTTTACTTTCAGTCGGTAACACGGTTGACAATGGGAGCCCACGTGCTCCCGAAACGCTGCGTTCCGCATAATTAATTAATTTGTGTGAGTGGAGTTTACTGCTATACCTGTGAACCCTTAAAAGAGAGACAAAAACAGGCTAGACCATATGAGATGGGATCATGAGTGGAACAACGTCATATCTTCTGGTGAGAAGAAATTTAACTTGGACGGGCTTGATGGTTTCAAATGTTATTGGCACGATTTGCGCAGGAACACTGAAGTTGCGTTGAGCCGAAATTTTGGTGGTGGTAGAGTAATGATTTAGGCGGCCTTTACCCATAATAATAAAATCTCTATATGTTTGATTTCTACGTGAATGAATTCTAATTTTTACATACAACTTTTGAAAATGGTTCTGATAGACTTGGGCGAACAATTGCCGACGCAAGACTGGATATTTCAGCAAAACAAGCCATAATTCCACACAAACAACTCAATTTATTACAATGGCCTCCCTCGTGTCATCCGAACCTGATCGAAAATTTTTTATCGAATATAGGCAAGAGATGTGTAATGCCTGTGTTGGCATGATATTCCTATATCAACACTATGAAGACCTAGATGTTTAGAAAGATATTTAAATTTATGTATTTATGTTATTTATTAATTTTGTGCATATAAAAAAAATCATCTTTAGCGTTAAACTTATATTTGCTCCCCGGAAGAAAGCAGCTTCCTTTTTTCTATTGCTTTAAAAAAAGCAAGTTATTTTTTTTTCTGGATATGTGGAAACTATTTCTGTAGAATAGTGAAATGTTCTGAGATGGAAAATCTCAGGCTCTTAGTTTGTCGAATGGATTCTTTTATTTAAATTTTTGTTTGTTTTAATTCAAACATAAATAATATTAAATTGAATTGAAATAGCCAAACGTAAAATTCTAAAAATATATCGACAAACCAAAATGTATATATATATATCGCTTTTTAACAAATACGTAAATCTATCCCTGTTTAGCTAAAATTGCGAACAAAAGTACAGTACATTTTGATAATTTATTATAATTTGAAGTGTTTAATTTTGTAAACGTACTCACACTCATGCGTACTGTATCATATTCTAGGTCTTCGACTTTCACCAATGTATCCGGAAGTCCAAATGATTGTACAAATACCAGCTGGGACATTTTAACTTCAAATAACTTTGAAGAATTTCAAAAATTATAATGAATTCGAAAAATTTTTCTTTGGAGAGATAACTCCGACATCTGTGACATTGACCTAATCGTTATTTAATAATAGGTCGTTTCCGGGGATGCACTTATTACATTCAGCTTGTTTACCTATTTGATAGGCCACACAGTAAACACACTCTTGATGGAATGAAATTATCTACAAGCAAAAGTAAAGTGACTATAGTACATTATACCTCTTTTAGAAATAAATTTGGAAGAAATTATAATTAAGCGCAAAAAATATGTTTACGAAAAACGATATACAGTGAAATTCCCCTTCGCGGATACCCCTCTCACACGGACACCTCCCTTAAACGGACAGTTTCTCATGGTCCCGACCGGCTCCCATATAATTTCCATTGTATTAACTCTTTCCTGGACGGACATTCTCTTGAACGGACGCGGACACGAGAAAATGTTCTCTTAACCGGACAAAAAATATAATAAAAAGAAACGCCTTATCTTATTTTTATATCGAGAGTATTGCTATTGCATTTCTCAATGCAAATATGGCGGGTGAAAAAGAAAAACTCCTAGTCATTGGTAGGGCAGCTAAACCAACAGCTTTTAAAAACATTAATATAAATAACCTGCCTGTAACTTGGAAATACAATAAGGAAGCTTGGATGACAGGACAAATTATGACAGAGTGGTTGCAAGATCTAGATTGGAAAATGGCTAGAGAAAAGAGAAATATTTTATTTTTAGACAATGCGAGATCTCATCCGAAAGACGTTCGCTTAAATAATATAAAAATATTATTTTTACCCCCTAATTGTACATCAGCTTGTCTACCACTTGACCACGGGACTATAAAGAATTTTAAAACTTATTACCGAAGTCTAATACTGCTAGTAAACATTGAAAGTGCTGGTAAAGCTTTTGAGTTGATAAAGAAAATTACACCACTGGATGCTGTTTATTTGGCAAAAACCGCTTGGGACCAAGTAACCAAAGAGACAGTTCAAAATTGCTTCCGCAAAGCAGGATTTAATCATGCAAATATGCAAAGTAAAGACCAGTTAACTGAGGCTGATACATCTGACTTAGAAGATGATTTGCCTCTTAGTGTCCTTTCAGATATCCTCAAAAATAAGAATTTATTGAAATTGACGGATAATGAAAACCTTAATGATTTTTTGAACGTAGATGAAGATTTGTATGTTGAAGATCCAGATTCAGAACAAGAAATTGCAAATCCAGTTGAAATACAAGAACTTTCGGCAGATTCTGATGTCGATGAGGTTCCAGTGTCAACAGAAACTATCACAAATTATGGTAAAGCTATTACCCTGACCGAACAGATCAAAAGTTTTGTCGAAAATCACGGAGACACAGAGTCTTTGGAGCTTCTTTGTAAATTAGAAATACGATTTCAAGACGCCATTTTAAAGAAAAAGAGAAGACGAACAACAATATATGAATTTTTGCGTCCTTAAAGTGACTATTCATTTCATTGTTTTGTATTACATACTACGTATTCATTTTTCTTTAAAACACGATTTTTGTTGTATCTACTATATATTTCTTTTATGCGGACACCCCTCCTGAACGGACATCTTCGGTTGGTCCCGTTGGTGTCCGTTCAAGGGAGATTTCACTGTATATATATATATATATATATATATATATATATATATATATTAATACACAGAAGGAAAACTCTACGGAATAAATATTATAAGTAAATTAAAGAAGAGGACGTCCTAACGGTACTTTGCCTCCAACAACAACACAAAAAAAATATGTGCGATTTACGATTCGGGTTCGATAAAACTCTTTTTAAAAAAAAATTATTTCACGCGAGTCGGGGTGATTACATCAACGATAAATGTAAGACTGAAAGCAAATACAATACATCACAACTGTGCTACGGTAAAGTGCAGAGTTGCTATCTTAGGGTACTAGGAAATACGTATAATGATAATGCTCTATACCTAGCACATAGTAGCGGCAGCGTAACAGGCGTAAACCATACATTAACGAGAAAATATCAAATATAGAAGTATAAGAAAAATTTAGAAAAACATTGATATCTTAAATGATTTAAATGTTAATAATACATATCATTATACTCCGAAAATAGAGTGCCGTTATGGGGTTTACAATGGACGGAAAATAGAAAGAAAATGGAGACCTCATTCCTTTAATAGACCTTATTTTTCCGAATCGAAGTTCGGAATTTTACGTTCCCGTCTTTTAAAGTTACAACAAAGTCCGAAAAGATATCTCTCGCGTCACAGCGAGTAAGGCGGCAGCACAAAAAGACGCCTCATAAGTACGGAAGATAGAATAAATCTTAATACAATGTGGATTTAAGGACGACACAGAAAACTTTTAGGCGGTCACGACAAGACGCCGGAAAAAAAAATCGCAAAATCGATGTCGGACGTTCTTATCTAACAACACGACAATTTATTCTCCCCCCTCCTTCGCTGGTTAGTAACGCGCGGAAAAACGATCGTATAAAGGAGCTACCGGATTCCGTTCGGTGTTTTTGCGCGTAAGACGGTGGCTATATAAACGCGACTACGTCGATGACGCGCCGGCGAGGAAGAGAAGAGAAAATTATCCTGAGAGCCGCCGCCGCCGCTGGCCTGCTTTTAATGTATGCAAAATATAAATTTATGATGATTTCATACATGAGAAGGAATTGTAGTGCCGGCCCGGCCGGTCGGGCGCATTACCATTTCAAAGTAATCCACGCCTACAAAATTTAAAGCGATGATACGGTTCGTAAGTACCTGTGTGTACGTGTACTACTACTTATATTCGGCCGCTGTTAACTGCACATAACTTAAGAGCCGCTCTCTTCTTCTATATCGCTATCGTTGTTTGCCGCTCGGGTGGAAGAAAAACGTTACTCCTTGTCGCTTCCTTTCGCCGCGCATTTAACGGAATTAACTCTTATAAATGGTACGATATAAACTATAATGAAATGTATTACCGATGGCCGTTAAAAATGAAAAACTTCAGTGTAAAATTTATCTTTTTTATTCTTTTATTATGGTTGATATTATAAGTTGGAGGGAAAGTACCGTTAATACTCCCTCTTTATGAATTTTAAGCACAGTTATTCAATCTGTACAGGTTTCTTTCTAAAGTTTTACAGATATCTACTTTGGGTATTCTCTATTAACTTATTATTCACAATTTTCTTCTTAAAAAAAAGAGAATCCCTTCAACAACATTTGCAGAGGGGACGTAAACTTTACTATCGTTTAGCATGTATATCGCTTTTCGTAAACATATTTTTTTATATAAATAAATATTTCAAAATTTCATTCTTAAAAGACGTTTAATATACTGTACTCACACACCTCAATCACATTGTATAAATATGCATCATTACAAAATTATACTTATAATCTTCAAAATATCTCGTACGATGGACGGATGGCACAACTGGCAGCATTTACCCTTATAATCTCATTCTTATCAAGTATGTGTGTACTGTGTGGCCTACCATATAGGCAAACAAATATGTTGCTATAGGTATAAAAAACAAAAACAAAAAAAAACATCGTTTCAAGTCAGACATGTTGGCATCGCTCCTCCTAGGAATAATTAGTTATTTTCTTATATAACTCTATAATTTTACAAAGACCTTCGTTTATATCCATTCATAAAGTGTATCAGCTGATACTAAAAATAATATCTGGAAGTTTCGGACACATACTTCGGAAGTCGAAGACCAGTATATATTTATTAATTTGTCAATATATTCATCTTTTCAACCTTTACATTTGGTTATTTTAATTAGAAACATTATCACTTAATTTAAAAACAAATAGATTAAAATTTTAAATCAAAAAACCCGTTTAAAAAATTTAACGAGCCTGAGATTTTCCACCACAATATATATGAATTTATACCAACATTTTATGTAGATTTCAAATTTGGTACGCAAAATGATGAAAACTAAAATCACGCTATATTAATTCTAATTACGCAGAACTTATTGATCAGGTACCTGTCCGATTCCTTGTTCAACATTTTCCATTTAAATTTACATAGGTGTGGTATATGTTACATGGATCTACACTAAAGTTCAATAGGAAATTTCCAAAATATATACACTACCGCTCAAAAGTGTTTAGGCACTCTCACTGACAGCAAAAATGTATAAAAACTCAGCAAAAATGTTAATAATATTTATTATTTATGTACAGATCCACGTACATGAATAAAAATATATTAAATAAATGTGAAAATTAAACCGTTTAATTTAAATTTTGCTTTCCTCTATGTGACCTCCTCTTGATTCAATAATTGCAGCACACAATCGAGGCATTCTCGCAATAAGTTTTGCCAGAGTTTCTTGTGTTATTGAGGTCCAACTCAATTGCAATTTGTCCCACACGTCAGTAGCTGATGTCGGAGCCGATTTCCGTACTTCCCGATCTAGTTCTTCCCATAGTAACTCGACTAGATTCAAGTCGGGGCTCTGGCGAGGCCATTCCATAATTTTGAGAGTTCCTTCCTCTTCTAAATGGCGTAAATAGTATTTACATAATTTAGAGGAATGTTTTGGGTCATTATGTTACTGGAAGATAAAATTTTGACCCAAAAGTCGAATTCCGGAAGGTATTGCGTGGTTCTCCAAAATTTCGCGGTAACCTTCTTTTTTTAATATACCGTCAATTTTTACAATGTCCCCTACACTAGTGCCCCAGGAAAATAGCCCCAAATGATGATAGAACATCCACCATGCTTCACGGTAGCAGCAATACACTCTTCTCTGCCACGTTCACCCACAGATCTTCTTACGAATATGCGTCTTCGCGTTCCGAACAGCTCAAATTTGGACTCATCCGCTCATAGGATATTATTCCACTCTTCTATGGTCCAGTGTTGGTGTTCACGAGCCCATTTAAGTCGCTTTTGCTTGTTTTGTTTGCGTAGTAATGGCTTTTTCATCGCAATACGTCCATGGAGCCCGGCTTTTTGTAGGCGACGTTTGACTGTAGAAACATTGACTAGTTTTTGACGACCAACATTTAATTCTGCGGTGATTTCCGGGGCTGTTTTGCGTCCATTTAACTTGCTGGTAACCACTATTCTGCGATCATCTGCAGATGTTGTCGCTTTTGGCCTTCCACTCCGTCTTTTATTAAGAAAACTGCCAGTTTCCCGATATTTTTTTACGTTATAGTCAACCGTAGCGTGGCGTATTTTCATTTTTTTGGCAATTTGTCGATTACTTATGCCACTTTTATGGTAAGCTATTATAAGCGCACGTGTTTCCGTACTAATTTCTCTTCGCGGAGGCATTTTAATAAATTGTCACACGATAGTTCGCTCACGACGTGAATAGAGTAAATACCACACTGCAACTGACCATAGGTTACAGATTTCACTACAATCTTCTAGGAAGGTAATTTAAACATGATTACCTACAATCTAACAGATGACTAAATTTCCCCAGTAAATTCAGAGGGATTGTTATTGTAATTGCACCGCAATAAACAGTTTATGGTAATCCGACCAAGTGCAGGTAAATGATAGTAAACCTTATGCGATATAATGCGTGTTTATCTTACTGAACTACATTTTAAATACGTATTTCATTTTATTATGTTGTTTTTGGGTAAACATAATACCCAATATGAATAATCCATGAAAACAGGGGTGCCTGCGGTAGTGTATATACAAAAAAAAGTTATAATGTAAACGAAATTCATCTTGCTTCCGGTATAACCGGATATTGAAAATTCTTTTCCAAATGTGGTACTTACTCCGTATCTACATTGGAACTCCTACCGGAGCAATATATCGTATACGATTTTGCAGGAACAAGTATCTCGAGCATGCTGGATTAAGAAAAGGCAAATTTGTTTTCTATAGTTTTATTAAGAGAGCAGCAATAATTTTATATACAAAACTCTCAACAATACTAATTTATAATTGCATGGGCGACACAATATTAAGTCCCCCGTCGACGACCAAAGATTCTCCGGTTATGAAGCCGGCTTGTTCGCTGGCTAAGAAAAGTATTGCGCTGCTTATATCGTCGACATTACCGATTCGTCCAATAGGATACGCCTTTTGCGCGGTTTCGGACAAGTGCTTCATAGTCTTATCATCTAATCCCGCATTCTTTCGCAGATTGGTTTCTACGCTACCCGGATTGATGCCGTTCACTCTTACCTTTTTGGGCCCCAACTCTAGCGCGGCGCACCTAGTGAAATGATCTAAAGCGGCTTTGGACATGCCATACGCTGATCCGTTGCGGAACGTGCGTAAACCTGCAACGCTGGAGATGTTAACAATATTGCCTTTCGATTTGATCAGGTGGGGAACGGCCAGATTAGTCAAAAGATAAACGGATCTAACGTTCGTGTTGAAAATTTTATCGAATTTTTCCACGGTATCAGGACCTCCAAGCGCCGAGAAAGTCATCCAAGCCGCGTTGTTGACCAGAACGTCCAATTTTCCGTAGGTTTTAATTGTACTGTCGATGATATTTTTAACGTCACTGTCGACGGTTAAATCTCCGGGAATTAACAAAGCCTCGAACTTGCTCTTCTGTCGACATTTTTTAGCGGTTTCTTGTAGATTCTCCTTGTTTCTACCGGTTAACGCGACCTCAGCACCTTCCGCGGCGAAACGTACAGCTGCGGCCGCACCGATACCTGAACTTGCGCCGGTAATGAGAACTACTTTCCCGGAAAACATCGTTGCTGAATATTCTTACTACGTTTTCAGACGAACAAGGACTACACACTGAGATATTTCACAAAGCTATTTATACGTTTATGTGGTAGTCAGGATTGAACGAAAAATGCGGAACGCCACGTGCTACTTCCTTATTGAAAAATAGTGCTGAATCATAATGATAAAATTGTTATCTAAGTACCGCCGCAAATGTAAATAGATACCACATTTCATACATAGCGATAAAACATAATTTGAGTATAGATTACGTATGAAATCGATGGTGTAATAGATGCAGTTAATGCAGTTATATTTATACGTGATGATAACATTGTTGTTCGAGTACCGCTGCAAATGTAAGGTATGAAATCGACACACGTGTATATGATAGTTGGAGTTTTATTTATATACAGATAGTATGAATATACATATATAAAATGTCCGTACGATCTACTCTGTTTAACAAGGACTATTTGCAAAAATAACGGAATCATAAGAATAATACGGCTCAATAAAATGCACTTGTTGGCGTGGTGCCTGTAACACATAGTATACAACAAAATAAGCAGTACTGAAATGCGCATGCGTCAAATGTGTATATGTCATATGCTGAAACGTACCGAGTGGTTTCCGAACGTGGTTACAAAGTATGTGAATGTCTTTTTAATGTTAGTTGTTTGAGGATGGTTCTCACTATTGCAGAAAAAGTTTTTATCGTGCAGCATTATTTTCGGTCATCCGGAAAAGGGCGCGAAAACGGTCCAAGCTTAAAAGAAGTTGTCGTCGCATTTAGGCCTAAGTTTATGAAACTGGCTCCGAGTAACGCCGTTATGTTAGCAGTTGTTGAGAAATGGTTAAATGAATACACGCCAAGTGAATGGCGTCTTTTTCTATTTACAATATTTATTTGAAAAAACTTTGTTTGCTTGCCAACTTCTGGCGCTTTAATTTATGGTGCACGTCTCTTTTGCAATTTTAATTTGTTTGTTATGTGGCCGTGATGCTTAACTCTGTAGCCCTCTCCTGGAGTGGAAAGTATGTGATTTTCATCGGTTCTCTATTTTAATTTTTGATTGTCGCTTTCACTTCTTATATCACTCTTGGGCTAATGATGTGCAAATATGCACGAATCTGGTACGCCACTGAGTGATTAAATTGTCTTATATATTGTGAGATTGGTTCCGTTACCTTTCCTTTTATATTATGATATGAACTCACACCGAGTCAACGTTTTTTTAATTTAATTCATGTTATTGTAATGTGATGCAGTATACTACGTATACTAAGAGGTTTCTCAATAAGCGCCGGTTGATATTGAAATGGAATAAAACAAGCGTTCTTCGTACGCGAAGACGTCGGAAAAATCTAATTCCACACACGTCAAATTAAAAATGATTAAACAATTTTCTGTTAGCAAATTTAACGAAACAGGATCAATTTGTTTCTAAACGCAATGCATTCGCATCCCGTGTTTCTCATTGCGAAAAAATCCATTGCGTTTTTACCGCCGATAGCGCTTGTATCTTGCTGATGGAAATCACGTGATAGATCATAATATCGCGTGCCGCCGGTGCCAAATCAATGGCCGGGAGGTTGATTATAAAGTTTCGCGATTGAGACTCCGCCGCAATTTCCAAAGTCGATGGTGCGGCGTTCAAATTAACGACGCCTTCGTATATGTTATAGTCTGTAAGTACAGTCTCTGCCCATTTTATTAGGGCCACCTTATTAATTTAGGCTTTTGTGTGTTTCCAACGCGATATTTTACAAATACAAGTATAAAATACATGAATGGGGTTTACAATACCTATCTAAATACGTTCCGTAAATATCGTTCGAAGAAATTGAGGTATAGCAGTAAACTTCACTCACACAAATTTATTAATTATGAGGAACGCAGCGTTTCGAGAGCACGTAGGCTCTCATTGTCAACCGTGTTACCGACCGAAAGCAAAAATTGTATCACACATGCAAATTATTTTCTACGCAGGCTCTAAAATTTCTAAAACATATGACTATTTACAGTCTACTCGGTGGTCTAATGCCTTTTACGGGAAAGGATGGACCGAAAGCGAACCGTATCTTTAACAGGGCCTACGGTAATAAATCCATCAATCTCGAGTGTGCAATTGGGGATGGTTCTCTGTTCAATAAGTTTCCGTTCTTTTTCATACATATCGTTTCGTACGCGTCTAATTCTCTATACGAATTCACGTTTTTAAGTATTGTCAGATTTTTTAAATCAACCTTATGTCCGGATTTTACCATATACTCTGCTACGCTTGATAGTTCAGGTTTGTCGAAACGATAGTGTCTAATATGATCTTGAACCTCGTTTCGATACTCCTTTTTGTTTGTCCAATATAAACTTTCTCACAATCATTGCATGCGATTTGGTATATTCCAGACCTTTTTATCATCTCCGGTTTATCTTTGGGATTGCCTAAGAGATTCTTTAAGTTGTTTTTTGATACAAAAGACACGTTCATATTTAGTTGTCGGAAAATTTTACTTAACCCTTTTACTGTCGGGTGAAAAGGAAGAGTTATAAATTTCTTGTTACCGATGTTTGTTGATGTCAAGGTCGTGGAATTTCTGATGTGTTGTTTGTATTGGGCCTTCCTTAAAATACGGTCGACATCCATAGAAGAGAAACCATTGTACCTCGCTACATCTTTGATATACTTTAATTCTTTGTCGTATCTGCTCTTGTTTAGCGGAAATCTGACGAGTCTATTGACCAGAAAACTAATCGCGGACATTTTTTGTTGTTCGCAATGGTGCGAATCAACCGTGATGAATCTGTTGGAATTAGTTTCTTTTCTGTAGATGTCTATTTCTAATTTATTGTTGTTGCGTATGACTAGAGTATCTAGAATTGGAAGGCGATTGTTCACTTCTTCTTCAATAGTAAACTTAATCGTGGTAAATTTTGAGTTCAGTTCTGCTAGAAAATCTTGTATGTTTCCTTTGTTGGTATCAAACACCGCGAAAATATCATCTACGGACCTAAGCCAAATTCTCGGGAAATATTTGGTTTTTTTTTCTCTGGTTCGTTTCAAATTTGCTTATGAAAAGGTTCGCAATGAAAGGAGATAAAGGATTACCCATCGCCGTGCCTTCCACCTGTTCGAACCATTTTCCGCCTATTTGAAAACAATTTTGTGACATGCATAATTTAGTTAACCTTTTATATTCCGCGGTTTTCACGTCATCTACGTTATTTAATTTCAAAAATTCAACCAAATACTCCAGAGTTTCTGGAATTGGTACACTTGGGAAAAGTGAACAAACGTCGAATAATACAAGGATTTCCCCATCTTTTAATTCAGTCTTTTCAATTTTATTTAGTGTACTACTGTACGCTGAAACATCCTCTGTCGTGGTATTAAACATATCATTAACGCTTGCATAGACAGTATGCCAAAAGGAATAAGAGTATTCGTAAAAGCTAAAGGAGGCATTACAAAATATTAGTTATATAACTGTCAGGATGTCTATAAACAGTTCTAAATAAACTTATGCTTGCACATTACGTTTTTCATTATATATTCTAACAAAATCGCTATTTTAACAAGTGGCCCTAATAAAATGGACAGGGACTGTAGACGTGTAGGTGTAGGTGTAGTGTTCATGCGTAAAACGCCCATGTACTGCCTAAGGTGATCCGTGTAGAAATCCGGAACTTTTCGCTTACAATGTCGCAAAACTTGTTCGATAAATTAGTTCGCATGGATATTTTTCGAATTCTCGATTCCTTTTCGTCCCGTTGTTCCGACAACAGCGTTTTTTTAACGCGAAATTAAATCATCGGTATGACGTCGGTCGTCCTTTATTAATATTAAAAGCCGCAGAAGAGAGCTGACCCGTTAATTATCCGCCGACGACGACGTCGACCAACTCGTCCCAACGCACGGATTCGGACGGGCGATCCTGGAAAACGACGCGACAACAAAACACGACGGACATTTCGGAGCTCGGAATTGCGGCGAAGCTCAAATAGCGACATCTGCCGTAATAATCGTAATAACAACAAACAACAAAGCAGCGAGCGATGAGAAAGAGGCGAACGTTGCGGGGAATAGGTCACCGGATCGTTATAATACAATCCCGTGCCGAACACAAATCATCGACGTCTCCCCCGCAACGCTACAGAGCCGCACTCCGACGACGTAGATATAAAATTACTAAAACGCGCGCCACCTGAGCCGCACATACTGCTGCCACACACCCGCAGCACCACAGCCATTATCGGCGCGACCCTTCTTCCCTGTCGTGCTATGGTTGTGTGCGACGACGGTGCAATTACTATCTCGGCCCATTCACATCGTTCGTCGCCGCTTCATTCAGGATTCGCGAAAAATTCCGGCGTAACGAGAGAGCCGGGCGACAGGAGAGATATTGGCGTTTTGACGTTAAAACGAACACCGCGACGCCTCACGCGTGGTGCCGACAAGAACCGCTACGGCGCTGCCAAAACTTCGTGATACACAATCGGCGTATTGAAGCGATTTTATTAAATCGCAAGCTTACCGCCGCACACAAAACGCGCCGTTTTTATGCCAAAGACGAATATAAAGATGAATATGTACAAATAGAGGAAAAAAAGGAAGACGTTTTGTATGCTTAAAATATAAAATCTCAACGTTTAAAGTGAAATTTTTCTTTGGAATCTTCAAAAATCATTAGCAGTGATACTCAATTTTAATTCATCATTCGTACGAGGGCAATCCCATATATTTTAGATATACAAAGAACCGTTTATTTTCTATAATTGCTACATCACTTTAGAGATTGAAGATGCTCTATTTTTCAACATAATCGCTATTTCGGTCGATGCATTTTTGTAGACGCTGTGGCAGTTTTACAATGCCCATGTGATACCAGCTTGGCACCATGCCCTTCAGGAAACGTCGAACCTCATCTTTCACCTCATCATCGGAGCAGAACCGCCGTCCAGACAAATGTTCCTTCAACTTAGGGAACAGGTGGAAATCGCTGGGTGCCAACTCCGGACTGTAGGGTGGGTGTGTGATGACGTTCCAACCAAAATTTTGCAGGAGATCGACGGTTTGACGGGCGACGTGAGGACGAGCGTTGTCGTAAAGAACGCTTACACACTTGCTCAACATCCCTCTTCCCCGGTTCCCTAATTGCCCTTCTGAGTTTCTTCAGTGCTTCACAGTACCTGTCAGCGTTGACTGTCCCAAAACACAGTTGCCATGACTTTACCGGTAGATTGTGTTTGCTTGAATTTTCGTGGCTTGGGCGTCTTGAAATCGTATTTCTAATTTAGAAAGAAGCTCCAAAGACTCTGTATCTCCGTGATTTTCGACAAAACTTTTGAGCTGCTTGGTCAGGGTAATAGCTTTACCATAATTTGAGATAGCTTCTGTTGGCACATCAGAATCTTCCGAAAGTTCTTGTATTTCAACTGGATTTGTAATTTCTTGTTCTGAATCTGGATCTTCAACATACAAATCTTCGGCTACCTTCAAACAATCATTAAGGTTTTCATTATCCGTTAATTTCAATAAATTCTTATTTTTGAGGATATCTGAAAATACAATAAGAGGCAAATCATCTTCTAGGTCAGATGTATCAGCCTCAGTTAACTGGTCTTCACTTTACATATTTACATGATTAAATCCTGCTTTACGGAAGAAATTTTGAACTGTCTCTTTGGTTACTTGGTCCCAAGCGGTTTCTGCCAAATAAACTGCATCCAGTGGTATAATTTTCTTTATTAACTCAAGAGCTGTACCAGCACTTTCAATGTTTACTAGCAGATGTTTGAGTATTAGACATCGGTAACAAGTTTTAAAATTCTTTATAATCTCCTTTTCAAGTGGTTGACAAGTTGATGTACAATTAGGGGGTAAAAATAATATTTTATATTATTTAAGCGGACGTCTTTCGGATGAGATCCCGCATTGTCTAAAAATAACAAAATGTTTCTTTTTTCTTTAGCCATTTTCCAATCTAGGTCTTGCAACCACTCTGTCATAATTTGTCCTGTCATCCAAGCTTTCTTATTGTATTTCCAAGTTACAGGCAGGTTATTTATATTAATGTTTTTGACAGCTCTGGGGTTAGCTGCCCTACCAATGACTAGGAGTTTTTCTTTTTCACCCGCCATATTTGCACAATGCAAAATTGTAAACCTCTCGTTGGGATACTTACCCCCAACACATTTTTCCTTCCTTAATGTGAGCGTTTTGTCGGGTAGAACCCTAAAATACAGGCCTGTCTCATCGGCATTATAGATGTCTCTCGGCGAATATCCCTTAATCAAAGAAGGACATTTTTTTAAAAACGATGAAACATGAAACAGCATTAACCGAAGCTCCTCCCGAAATCGGTTTAAAACTTATATTGTGGCGGATTCTAAATTTGTTGAGCCAACCAGAAGAAGCACTGAATGTAGAATGTCCCAAAGAAGCGACTATTTCTCTTGCTTTACATCGTATTAGCGGACCTAACAAAAAAATAAGTTTTTTTGCGTTTTTGTCACGACAAACCTATTGGTAATCTCACTTTTTTTATCTATTTTAGAATTTAATATGAAAAGAAAATCAACGCATTAATACAAGAAAACCTTATCTAAAAAAATCAGATGCATACCTGTTAAAGGAATCCCCTTATGCCGAGCTGCTGTAAACTCCTAAAAAAAAAGAAGGGCCATTTTAAACACAGCAAAACATGAGGTTTCCGTTAGAATCCATTAAAATCACCAGCTGGATGCCCCTTATACGGAACTATAGACGATTATTCTATTCTATTTTCTTTGTAATCAAAAGAAAAATATTCTAGCAATTTAATTATTTTTTAATATGAATTTTCATACATGTTTAAACGAAAGACATTAAATTTTGACTCAAAGAAATTGTGGTAATTTTTATTCTATGAAATACACGTTTAACGAAAACAATTGTCTTTTAAGCGCTATTCTATCAACACCTATTTGAAAAACACTCCGTATAGAAGGAAACACAATTTTCCAATTTTATTCCTATCCTTACCAGCATACATCTGTAGATCGCAAAGTATAGGATGCGTTTACTTATGCGAGTCTGTGCTTTCATTTAGCGAAGCTCGTTATCGCGTTCTTCTAATAGCTTTCGCGTTGCGGCATTGCATCATTTCCGATTTCTTTCATATGCAAATTTTTCCAAACCGATCGCCATAGCTCAACCGGTCGCACAAACCTCATAAATAAAAAGCGGACGGACGGGCCGGTAAATTAAGCGGCGATTCCTTTTAATAGCCGACCGTTCTCGATTACGTATGTACCGGTACATGCACGTATACGCGCCCGGTGGATATCTTAATAGAGGAAACGTACGCTCGGACCGTAGATATTACGCGTTGTTGTGTTGTGTTATGGAAAATTTACCGTTAAGCTCCTTGTAAACTGTCATTACATTACGGTTGCGGTCGCGTGTCTCGCTGAAAAAGTCCGTTCCTCGCGCGAAAGCAGGGAACACGCCGTCGTTTTCTCGGGTTTCTCTACCCAGGCCGCCCGTTGATAATTGAGAGCGATAAGGGAAAACGACGAAATGCCAACGCTGATTACCATAAACAAGTTACAACTGCCGTCGCCGCCTTAGTCGGCCGCTTGTTTGTGCTGTGTGATGCGAAAAGGTGGTAATTTTTCTTATTCGCTTGCTGAGACAGTATGCGGTAGACGTATTAACAATATCGATTAATGCGATCGTATCTTATGCATCTTCGTCGTTGTACACGTGTCGCATTGTTGTACGCGTACGAAATTTATTGCATCAAAATGATTTAATTTGAAGAAACGAGTTCTCTTATCATTCTTCGATGTGATCAAAATGTACTGCTTGTATTGTGGTACATTTGAAAAGTCACTAATGAAATTGACGGAGTTTCCATTTTCACAAATTGATTGGTGTTTTTACGTAAAGGCAAATTATTTGATTTATTGAGTATATTCATTATAACACATGGGCTGAAAAGTCCCGAGCCTAACAAAGAAAACACGTTTTTTTTTGTTCAAAATTAGCTTTATTCATCAATGTAATCTCCATCAAGAGCAACGCAATCATTGCAGCGCCGCTCTAACGTTTCAATACCGCTTTTGTAGAACCTTTTATCTTTTGCCTCAAAATAGGCCTCAGTTTCAGCGATAACCTCTTCATTCGTGCGAAATTTCTTACCGGCGAGCATTCTTTTGAGGCCTGCGAACAGCCAGTAGTCGCTGAGAGCCAAATCTGGTGAATACGGTGGATGTGGGAGCAATTCCAAGTTCAGTTCATGTAGTTTTGCCATTGTTTTGATTGACTTGTGACACGGTGCGTTGTCTTGATGAAAAGAAATGTTTTTCTTTGCCATATGCGGTCGTTACTTTGGAATTTCGGCCTTCAAACGTTCCAATAACGCTATATAATATTCACTGTTGAAGGTATTTCCTTTCTCAAGATAGTCGATGAATATTACACCACGCACATCCCAAAATACCGAGGCCATAACCTTTCCAGCCGATTGTTGTGCTTTCGGGCGCTTTGGACGATGTTCACCAGTTGCTGTCCACTCAGATGACGATCGTTTTGATTCCGGAGTGAAGTGATGGATCCATGTTTCATCCATTGTCACATATCGACGCAAAAATTCCGTTTTGTTACATTTAAACATGGCCAAACACTGCTCAGAATCATCAATACGTTCTTGTTTTTCAACAGTGAGCAAACGCGGCACACACTTTGAACAGAGCTTTCTCATAGTCAAATGCTCATGCAATATAAAGCCAATACGTTCTTTTGATACCTTTACGATGTCAGCTAACTCACGCAACTTCACTTTTCGATCATTCAAAACGATTTTGTGGATTTTTTTCATGTTTTCTGGCGTTACCGCCTCATTTGGACGTCGACTGCGTTCTGCATCATCGGTGTCTCTACGACCACGTTTGAAGTCAGCAAACCAACGTTTTATTGTTGTTTCTGATGGAGCGGAGTCCCCAGAACACTTTTCAAGCCATTGCTTCGCTTGAACGGTATTTTTTCCCATCAAGAAGCAGTGTAAGATTAAAACTCGACATTGTTTTTGATCCATTGTTTTGAAAATAACAAAAGTAGCGTGACTCAGCACCATAACTCACAAACTAATGAATAGAATATCATGAAATTTTAACAGCTGTCTTTTGAAGGTTAGTGTTTCTTTTATGGGGAAACGCCGCTACCACTGGTTCAAATAAAAGACTGTATCTTTCTTGAATTTCTATATTATGGTGTACGAGTATTGCTCTGCAGCCGCATAAGGCTAGAGCTGCAGTAGAACTCGGAAATGGTATACGAGATACAAAAACTTCAACCGCACAAGGCTTGAGCTGAAGTCGAACTCCCCATATGTATTATTCAATTGCTTATATATTACATTACTAACGAGCAAAGTATCTCATTAGCAATTAGTGAAATGTCTGATGCCTGTGTGGATGGGGCTACAATAATGCGATGAGGTCATCGTAACAGACAAAGAGTTAATATTTACTACTTAAACTTAACTTATTATCTGGAGATTACATACAATACCTAAAATTACGATTCATAAGTTATGACATACTAAATATACATGTAATTAAACTATTTAAGTATCATTATAGATACAATCTAGCTAGTTGCTCAGATTATACCGAACAGTTAGTACTAACTGAAAGAAAGGTGACTGCAATAAAACTAGCGTCATCTATGTGTTAGGCCCGGGACTTTTCAGCCCATGTGTTACGCATGTATGTATTAGTATTTTAATAGCGGAGTGAAACAAATGCATTAATACTTTATTTATTGTATTAAAAATGTTTTATAATAACACGGCAATCCGAGTGCTTGGTTTTAAATTGTCAAACATTATGTGGCGTTTCGGTATTTATATTTGCTATTTCATTTTAAATCACTACTTGTAGTTCTTCATCTACAGACTCTACCACTTTTCGTTCTTCCTCTATTATTATTCTTTCCGGAAAACATCCTCTAAATATGCTCTAAATAAAGTGATATAATAGTGTATATACATCGAAATACAGTCCCTATACAATTTATTACAGTCATTTGCTAAAATAGCGATTTTGTTAAAATATATACTGTCTATGCAAGCGTTAATGGTATGTCTAATTGTAGCTTCATTTTGCCACACAACCTCAATATTTCGTACTAATTACTCTTCCGTAGTATATCTTCTCGAATACACACGTGATTTTAGAACATTTCACACGTTCTCAATTGCATTGAGGTCAGAAGAATTTCCCGGCCATGGTAACACCGGCAGAGTGTACGTTTCCAAAAAACTTTGGATCGATTTAGCCATGTAGCATAGTGTCTTATCGTGCATGAATGTATAAGGGCCTTCATTCGGATCTAAAACATAGATGTATGGCATCAAGACATCCTCCAATACACGTTTCTATTCGTGTTGATTCATGGTCCCTTGGCAAAAATACAGTACAAAGTAGCTTCGACTGATATGCAGGACCATACCATGACTGACGGTACAGTAGCGTCACTAAACGTCGTCTAACAAACTGGGCTCTTTCTGTCATGCTAAATGCAATATTTAACAAAGAGACATTGTTCAAACAGAAAAGAATTGCTAGATTTACATATTCATTTAAGTTATTTTGTCTGCATTTTAATCTGGCTTCGTACAATCGTCTACATATTGGACGCGGGAATATTTGCATTCCTTGTTGAGACATCACGTTTCCTATTTCTTTGGCGGATAAACCTCGGTTTTCAGTTGCTAGTTGCAGTAACTTTTTCGGTACTTATAGCGGTTATCTTTTCTTTCATTAAAACGGCGATTCCCTGTACAGTTTGTCGAGATACTTCTTTTATCTCGTCAATAGTACGGAGAATACACTCCCGTACTCAACAATGCCTCAGTACGCAGCTTTTTTCTTATTTGGTATGACCCTTTTTTACCCATAACGACAAAATATAAAGTACATACACAGCAATAACTTAAACTGCAACAGTAACACGTAAACATGGAAGAAACGTTCTTACATAAAGAAATAAATGTTCTTTCTAAAATAGTAGTCGATCCAAATAATATTGCATCAATTACTGTGTCTTTGAATCTTGTTTCAACCCAAGTGGCACTTTCTCGATTTCTTAGAAAGATATTTAGGCAAGGTATTGTAAACCCTATTCATGAATTTTATACTTGTTTTTGTAAATTATCGTGTTGGAAACACACAAAAGCTTAAATTTTGTAAGGTGGCCCTAATAAAATGGACATGGGCTGTAATTTTGTAATTCTTCTATAAACATTTAGCAACGGTATGAGTTGGGAATTTCCTAGAATTAAATTTGTGAACGTAAAGGAATAGTAGAGACATTATTATGTCAATATCACAACTGTAATACATGTAGGGAATGAAATTTCTATAATTCCACAGAGTTAGGCAGATTAATATATTAAAAAAAGTCAAATATTCCGTTTAAAAGTTCATATGCAAGAAATTTGACTGAGGCTATGTGTCTGTCTTGCTGAAAATATATCTGTAACATTTCCCCTGGAATTTGTATATATACTATAAGTACGATACGACGCCATGCAGATTCGCGCAGATCCGCCTTCTCTTCCTTTACCAATTCGATCCGACGATGCCTTCTTCTTAGGGCGATTACATACCTCGGCCTCGGTCAGCAAAGACCGAGCCGTATTGCATAATGGCATATGCTACACGCTGCTATTTACAATAGGTTATACATGTCATTTCGGATCGGCAGGCGTTTTCTTTCTACACCGTTGCTAGACAGATCGTGGGCTTTCTTAAATTTTCTTTCTTCTTTTGTCAAGTTAAACACGACATGCTCCGACGACGTTTCACTGCCGAGAATCTCCGACCTACCACTTTTATCTATCGTTATCTCTACGTCGGATGTAGGAAGTAACATCCACTCGTCATTAAATAATACTAGATCAATATTGGTTTATACAGCTTTATTACAATGTATTATTAAATATGTATATAAGCATATTTCATTATAGATAATACACCACTCTCGTTTGCCTATAGCCCGCACGACGGCAGGCATGGATTTAAGGACGCCCTGCATCTACCTTCTCGAGGACGCTTGTGTCGCACCATCGGTTGCAGACCTGTAATGAAAATTCACATGGATGAATCCCGTCGGATACATATAGTACATGATACTGTCATTCGCTTAGGCAAGCTATTCCCCAGATCGCCTTACTTAATAGTGCCGCGGGTATACGGCGTGAGTAGCGAAATCCTCTTTCTTCTTCCGACGACGTTACCTGATATATACGTTTGGATATGGAAGGCTCTCGACCTTCCGGGGCGATCGTCGTCCCTCTCGCATTTCTTCCGACGACGTTACATGATACATACGTACATATATATCAGTTGGTCCTTATGTTTTCGGGACGATCGATGCTTTCGACAACAATTTGATTTAGATTTTTAACTATTAATGGTTCTGTGAAAAGAAGACGGGTGCTATAATTCGTCTTTTACCGACATTATTATCCATACAACAATTTTAATCAGATATAAACTGTTTCAAGAAAAACATGTGGATACTCTGTTGACCAGGTCATGTAACTTTGTATATCACGTCGCCTCGAGAGCATACAAGAATTTCAAATTAACAAAAATCAAATATTCTGTGAATTCGTTTCTTTTACTTTTGAAATATTCTGTACATCGAGGAACACAGCTATGCACACACTCACTTGTGGGCGTCCTTCATTGTCGACCAAGGTCGGATCAATCGACGATTTATGAATTGCAAGGTATGAGCACTTTAACAATAGGTTAACATATGCTAAATCACGCTGAGTGGATAATTGTATGCGGATGTTCCCCTCTGGCTCCGTGTTCGAAATGTAATGGTATTGTTGAGAGGTACAGCAAATAATACGCTACGGCACAGTATATTGCAGTAGAAAACATTCCTTTTTTGTAACACTCCACAAAATATATTTGAAAAAGGCACGTACACAGTTTATTTATCTCAATCTCTTGTAATTGTCCTTGCTTATGTAGTGTGCATAAACCAATCGAATATGATAAGATTAATTCGTAATTACATGTTGCGCAACGATTCGTCCCTATGCATCTAGAACTTCTTTAAAATAGTCGTTATACGTAGCACTTTATGGATTTGTAAGTTCGCACAATTATCAAAAATTAGTGCTAAGATTATATCATTATTTATTGTTCTGTTGGGAAAAATAGTCGGCCGTAATAATTCACTAATTAATTTGGCACTTTAAATAACGTTATTAACATCTTTATTACTCAAATATGATGAGACAGCAGAAATTTAGACTGACGAAAGGTATCGAGAATCTTCCACGTGTGAACTTATCCAAAATTAAGCAATACAATTTTTTCGTATCGATAAATCACTACACATGTAATGATACTCTTACTCTCATCAATTTCTTAATCAATTTTTAGATCCTACAACTGATCAACTTATAGATTTTAATTTAAAACATTTTTCTACTACGTTTACTGATAAATTTACAGTTTCTTTACAGGCTTCTTGCTCTTAAGCAATAATTTACAATCGATTTACGTTTATCAGCAAACTGAATATTTTTACATTTTATTGTAGTACCTAATTTCTACTATAGTTTAAAAAAAATGGATAGGAGGTATTTATTTAGCAAAAAAAATAAGCATATAGAACTTGGGACAGGATTTTCTTGCATGAGGTTCCCCGGAACAGTCAGTTAGGGGGGCCCAATCGGAAGATTTGTCGTCCTGTTCTAGTAGCTGTTGCATGATATTAAGAGAATCTGGAATGGGTACTTTAGCAAAGACGGAAACGACATCAAAACTGACTAACAGAGTCCCCCCCTAATAGATAAGTGCCTCACTTCGACCTACTTTGTCTTCCAAGAAAAATTCTTTAAATAAATATCAGGAGCCGCCATGGGTTCGCCGCATTCACCTGTTGTTGCAAACATCTTTATGGAATCTTTCGAGTCCGTCCCCCTGGAAAACTCAGAGCTAAAACCGAAAGCTTGGTTTCGATACGTACATGACGCCTTCATCATTTGGCCCCACGGTAGGGATACTTTAATTAATATAATAATATTATAATTATAATTATTATAATTTTCTTGGTCATCTTAACACCCAATACACCGAGATAAAATTCACCGTGGAAGTGGAGAAGAACGGTGTAATTCCTTTCCTTATGTCCTCGTAACACGGAAATTCAATGGTGGTCTAGGTCATTCAGTCTACCGAAAACCCACGCACAACAAGGATCGACATCTACATGCCGATTCCCACCATCATCCAGCGCAAAAGCTAAGTGTGGTAAATTCCCTGGTACGACGTGCTATTTCTACTTCTGAACCTGACAATCTGTCGAAAGAACTACAGCACGTTAAGTCACGGCTTCAAAATAATGGGTATCGAGGGAAACACATACATCCCTCACGCGCAGACAAGTTCCAAGATTCCGAAAACTCTGAAGGTACGGCGTATCTTCCTTTCATTCACGGTGTGCATCGGTCGCATCGGCAGAATCCTCAGAAAACAAAACATCAAGTTAGTGTTTAAGCCTCCTTCAAAAATTGCCAACATTCTCCCTTCTCCTAAGGATCAGGTTCAGACCCTATCTTCAAAAGGGGTCTACAAAATCCCCTGCTCTTGCGGTCTAGTATACATAGGTGAGACAGGCCGTTCAATGGAAACCCGCATTAAAGGGCACAAACGTTATCTAAAATCGGAGCACGCATCATTGTCTGCGGTAACAGAACATCATCTGGAAACGGGTCACAATATTTTGTTTGAAGAAACCTCGGTCATCGCGAAAAATCCTCATTTCTATGGTAGAAAAGTCAGGGAGGCAATGGAGATTCAAAAACACCCCGGTAATATTAATAGGGAAGACGGATATCATCTATCCGCGATCTGGAAACCGCTCCTGCAAGTTCCGGCCCCCTCTACCCGATCAGCCGTCCACGCGTTACTCAGCGACATACGTCAGAAAGTTCTCGCCTCTAGCGTGGTTTACATGTCGAGATACCGTGCCACTTTGGTTCCTCCTATTCTCCTGAAGAAGGCTCCTACGACGGAGGCGAAACGTCGAGATCTCACCTTTCTGTCCCTATTTCTCTGTCTTATTCTTTTTATCTTTCTTTCTATTTCACGGGCCCCCACCCTTTATCATTTTTTCTTTTTATCTCTTTTTCTTCTTATTTTTCTTTCTCCTTTTACTCTTATTTCATTTTTATATCTCATCATGACACGGTCCAATTCCGGAAGTAGTTCGTTTATTATTTTTCTACTACGTTTACTGATAAATTTACAGTTTTTTAAAGATATTCTATGATGATGATTGACTTCTTGCTCTTAAGGAATAATTTACAATCGGTTTACGTTCATCGGCAAATTGAATATTTTTACATTTTATTGCGGTACGTAATTTCTACTATAGTTTATGGAGATTATTGCCTTAACTTTTGTGTATTAATTCCAGTTTTCCTATAACCGCTAGATGGTGGTGTTCGGTTTAAAAAGTTTGATTTGACGCCTACTTTGTTTAACAAAGAAAGTCAAACCCCTTTTAAATATTAGCAAAAAATTCAAATTCTCATCTATTCTATCATTATTAATTTTGAAAGATTCATATGTTGAATAATAACACTGGCCAGCACACATTTTGATGCCTCGGATTTTTCAAGTGCAATTAAGCAATTTTGGACTGCCTAATCCAAAAGTGCCGTTAGGTTTGTTCTATCAGAACTAGTTTTCGAAATTCAGCCTTTCTGTCCTATGTACAAAAGATTCGCCAAAATTAGATATAATGTTTTGTTATGTACGTAATTTTCTAAATATTACTATTTGATGACTGTCAACTGAAATACAAAAAAAAAGGATAAGAAGTATTTATTTAATAAAAAAATATGCATATACAACTTTCTATGATCAGCAAAAATTTCCTTTCACAAGATTTTCTTGCATGAGGTTCACCGGAACAGTCTCGCTGAAGATTTCAGCGGTAATCGGCCATCATAAGGGTATCCCATCTTTTTTGATACCTTTCCTCCATAATACATATATATATATATATATATATTGTAATTATATGAATTGTTGTCTATTATTTACCAAGGATTTTTTTTTAATATTTTAGTAGTTACCTATTCCAGATACTTTCTCGTCACTGTTTGGTACACGCCGTTACCTATTTTGGCTGATGTTAGAAGTTGGAGGCGAAGTACCGTTGGTACTCCCTCTTTATGAAATGTTAAACACAGATATTCAGTCTGTACAGGTTTCTTTCGAAAGTTTTAGAGGTATCTACTTTGGGTATTTTTTAATTACTTAACTAATTATTCACAATTTTTCTTGTTAAAAAAGAAAGATTCCCTTCAACAACACCCGCAGAGGAGACGTAAACTTTACTATCGTTTATCTTACATATCGCTTTACGTAAACATATTTCTTATATAAATAAATATTTCAAAATTTTAAATCTTTAAAAGACGTTTAATATACAGTACTCACACATTTCAACTACATTGTATGAATATGCATTATTCCGAAATTGTACTTATAATCTTCGAAATTCTCGTACGGCGGAAGGATGGCACGGCCGGCAGCAATTTCCTTTATAATGTCACACATATCTAGTACGCGTGTATTGACTGGCCTACCATATAGGCGAACAAATGCGTTGCTATGAATATAAAATAAAAACCGACAGATTGGCAGACATGTTGGCATCGTTTCTCCTGAGAAAGGATATTTAGTTATTTGCTCATATAACTCCGTATCAACAGCTATTGATTGAAATTTTGATAGTAGCCATAAAAGAGGATGCCGTTCCAGACCAATGAATCCACTTCAACCTTTGTGCCCTACCTCTTGCCGCTTCTAGTACCATTTCATGTCGCCCTCATATAGTGGATTCATGTTAATTTTAGCATTGTTGCTATTATTATGACTGTATATATGTATGTAGGTACATACACAAAATTCTATCTGTATATAAATAAAACTCCAACAATCACATACGTGTGTATCGATTTCATACCTTAAATTTGCACCAGTACTCAAGTAACAATGTTATCATTACGTATAAATATAATTGCATTTATCACGCCATCGATCTCATACGTAATCTATACTCAAATTATGTTTCATCGCTGTGTATGAATGTAAATAGCGCTGTATCATGAAGTGTGGTATCTACTTACATTTGGAACGGTACTCAGATAACAAGTTTATCATTATGATTCAGCATTATTTTCCAATTAGGAGGTAGCACATCTCGTTTCGCATTGTTCATCCAATCCTGACTGTCATATAAACGTATAAATAGCTTTGTGAAATATCTCAGTGTGTAGTCCTTGTTCGTCTGAAAACGTAGTAAGAATATTCAGCAACGATGTTTTCCGGAAAAGTAATTCTGATTACCGGAGCAAGTTCGGGTATCGGCGCGGCCGCAGCCGTACGTTTCGCCGCGGAAGGTGCTAAGCTCGCGTTAACCGGCAGAAATAAGGAGAACCTACAGGCAACCGGTAAAAAATGCCGAGAGAAGAGCAAGTTCGAGCCTTTGCTAATTCCCGGCGATTTAACTGTCGACAGTGACGTTAAAAATATCGTCGACAGTACAATTAAAACCTACGGAAAATTGGACGTTCTGGTCAACAACGCCGGTTGGATGGGTTTCTCGCCGCTCGGAGCCCCTGGTACCGTTGAGCAATTCGATAAAATTTTCAACACGAACGTTAGATCCGTTTACGTTTTGACTAACCTGGCCATTCCCTACCTGACCAAATCGAAAGGCAATATCGTTAACATCTCCAGTGTTGCTGGCTTACGCACATTCAGCACTGGATCGGCGTATTGCATGTCCAAAGCCGCTTTAGATCACTTCACTAGGTGCGCCGCCCTAGAGTTGGCGCCCAAGAAGGTAAGAGTGAACGGCATCAATCCGGGTGCCGTAGAAACCAATCTGCAGAAGAATGCTGGATTAGATGATAACAGTGTGAAGCAGTTGTTCGAAACAGCGAAAAAGACGCATCCCATTGGACGAGTCGGTAATGTCGACGATATAAGTAGCGCAATACTTTTCTTAGCCAGCGAACAAGCTAGCTTCATAACCGGGGAATCTTTGGTCGTCGACGGGGGACTTAATGTTGGATCGCCCATGCCTTTATAAGTTTCGTATTGTTAAGAGTTTTTGTATATAAAATTATCGCTGCTCTTTTAATAAAAATATAAAAGACAAATTTGCCTTTTCTTTAATGTAGCACGCTTGAGATACTTATTTCTTCAAAATTGTACAAAATATATTGCTTCGATATAAGATTCAACGCATAGATGAATGTGTTTTCAGCAAAGGCTGCACATTATTGGGTAAGTCCCTTATTTGGAAAAAAAGAATTCAGTAACCGGTTATACCATTCGCATTATAACTTCTTTGTATATATATTTTGGAAATTTCGATTACTTATCCATCGTCATGCACATGACGAACATATGCAACGCTATGCTCCGCCTGCGACATTTCTCGACCAATTGGAAATTAGCAGATGTAGCGATGATTCCGAAGCCAGGGCAAGCCGCCAACTGGCCGCAAAACTACAGACCGATCAGCTTACTACCCGTCATGGGCAAGATCGCCGAAAGAATAATACTCCGCCGATTGAAGGATGAAGTAGAAGACCTCGAAATCATCCCCGATTCCCAGTTCGGATTCCGCAGCGAGCACAACACCACGCTTCAAGTGCTCCGCGTCGTCGAACACATCAAGCAAGGCTTCAACCTGAAGGAATATACGGGCGCCGTATTCCTCGACGTTGCCAAAGCCTTCGACAAAGTCTGGCATCAAGGACTGCTTTGGAAGATGCATAGGGCCGGCATCTCGAAAGCCATGCTCAGGCTAATCCGATCCTATCTACGCAGAAGATCGTTCCGAATCAAGCTAGAGGGACAGCGATCCGCCGCCAGGACCGCTACATCGGGAGTGCCCCAGGGTTCCGCACTCTCGCCCCTGCTTTTCAATATCTATACAAGCGACATTCCGACAACCGCGCACGTCAACATGGCGATGTACGCGGACGACGTATGCATTTACACGAGGTCCCTAGACGCTAGAGTCGTCGACCGGCGCCTCCAAGAAGCCCTCGACGCCTTGCAGACCTGGTACGCAAGGTGGAGAATAGCAATCCATCCAGGGAAAAGTACGGCGATACTTTTCTCGGGAAACGGATGCCGACTCAAGAAACATGGCAACCCGACCGAACTAACCATCCAAGGAGGCATAGTTCCCTGGCATTCCCAAGCGAAATATCTGGGAATCACGCTGGACTCCCGACTAAACTGGGGAGCCCACATTCACAAAACTATCGACCGTGGAAAGCAGATGGCCGGTACACTAGCTCCGTTAATGAACGGCCGTAGCAAGCTGGATCTTGCTCGAAAAATCCAGCTCTACAAGACCGTCCTACGTCCCACGGTGACCTACGCATCGGCCGTATGGGCGACCGCGGCGCAATGTCACCGAATCAAATTGCAAAACTTCCAGAACCGGATGCTTCGATGGGCCCTCGACGCACCCTGGTTCGTAAGAAATACGACCATTCATGAAGACGCCGGAGTAGAACCGATATTAGACTACATCCGGAAGACCGCAACCAAAACATTCGACGCAGCAAGGGAACACCACAACCCACTCGTGTCGAATTCCCAGGATTACGACTCCAGACTCCCCTGGAAATACCCCCGTCCTAGGTCCCTGCTAACGACCTAGGGCGAACCACTTCATCCTTCGTCTAGATACGACCCGTTCGAACGGAAGGTGGATTGAGTAGCCGGAAGTTCGTTCGGGCACGGTCTGAGCGGAGAATATTTTTCTACCCCGACATTGCACCCGCGTCGGGGGGGAAAATGCGTCCGAGCGGAAGGTGGATTGAGTAGCTGGAAGCTCGGACGCCACCATCATACCGTCGTCTGGATACGACTCTTGCGTGCGGAAGGTGGATTGAGTAGCCGGAAGCACGGAAGGGTACGGTCCAGGCGAGGTTTCTTCGACAACCAATTCCGTCGAAAAGAAGTCGCTCGGGCCGAAGGTGGATCGAGTAGCTGGAAGCTCGAGCGCTACATTCCGATAAAGAAGGTAAAGGTTAATCCTGGTACTTCGTAGAAGTCATGCGTTCATCGTTACTTATCCAATTTTAGAGTGCATCCATGTAACATATATGTTTGTATAGTATACCTATTTTTAGGGAAGATGAGGTTAGATGCACATTCGCACTGAACTATACAGTTTCCATGTTTTCGAGAACGCTATGGAATTTTAACAACCACTAAACAACAAAAGAATGCGGGGAATTTATAAATGAACATTTTGTTTTTGATTCAATCGAGTAATTCTGAGAAATCGATCCCAGTAAAAAAAAAACCTGGAAAACATTTACAGACAATTACACAAACGTCTAAAATTCAATGCCGAAAATAAGAAATAAACTTTTGGCCAAATTGCTTGTAATCCGGATATTTGCGTGTGTAGTATATAGTTAGTCAGCATTTTTGCGCGCTTACATATAAATTAATATTTTACATTGTTTAATTTTTTTTTATATATACATATTGTGCTTAATTTATGTCAATACTTTCTATCATTATTTAATATTTCTTGTACGTTTACGCTAAATTGTTAGTATCCAGTAAACGTTGTTTATACCTATTACGTATTCTTATAAGCAATTAATTTCCACAGTACTGTCGATAAAATAGAAATAAATAATGTAATACTGTGTGTTAAAATGTATATTTTATGACAATTGCTTGATTTATGTATAAGAACACTCAAGGATCAATTCTATTGCTAGTCCATACTGGTTCTTGCCATACTTTCTAAATCACGTTTTACCTGACTATCTTGAAACATTTCCTGGCTTTTCTTGCTAGCTTTGGCGTGTCTCGGATAGAATTGTAAAACTACATTCGTTACATCATCAAAATGCTCGCAGTAGTAGAACGCAGCCTTTAACCATGTTCCCCAACACGTAGTAACCGGCTGTGGTAATTCGAGCACTTTGGGAGACAGTTCGCGAAATCTTTCTGTACATCTTGGAGACTTTAGAAATACTGTCTTCGTATTAGCTATTAAAGCATTTACTCGTGGATAAGATTTACGGAGCAGTTGCGCCACAAGGTTTGAAGTATGTAATTTAGATGTTACATGTAAGAGATTGCCACTTTCATCTTTAAGAGATCGGCTTAAGGAAAGCATGTTAGCGGCACCGTCTCCCACAAACATTAAAATTTGGGTTGTTAAAACCTGAAATTTGTTCAATGGCTTCAACACCACTTTTAAAATTCCATCGCTAGTACATTTTGCAACTCTTTTGGAAGAAAGTAAGCTAGGGGATGACAGTTCAAACCCTTCCTTTGTACGTACCATCACATTCACCACAGTAGCTTTGCGGATCGGTTGCTTCGTCCACACATAACCACAATTTTTTATCTTTCATATCTGCTTTAATTCTTCTTTCAACATAGTCACGAACAGATGGCATAAAGTTTCTTAACGATGCCCGATTTCGTAATGTATAATCCGAATACTTGCCCCAGAAGGAGACAAATGTTTGTTGATCTAGTAAAATGAACGGTACATTACATAGAATAAAAATATTAATTGTTCGCTCTATCGTTTGCCACGGATTGCAGAACAGTAGGTTGTACTTCTTAGGTGGCGTTCACACTTCCTACTGTCGGTACATGTTAAATAGTTGTCGCATTTCACACATTTGATTCTATCGCCATCGTATTTTAAATCCGGCATACCGAAACGTACCTAAATGCGATATCTTCTAAGTATGTGCGTATTGAGAAGCACTTATAACGACCAACCGAATTATACTGAACAAGCGTGCTTTCATACGGGTACTCGATTCTCCATGCTGCGCGCTTCAGCTCTTCACATTGTCCTCCGCACGGCACTGAAACTTGCCTCTCTTTGCCGATACTAGCTATAAGTAACTAATGTTTTATATTTCTTGTATAATTTATGCACACAAAGAACAGCAGATCAGGTAAAAAAATTATGGGAAAATATAAAATCCCCAAGAAAGAAGTAATTACCTGAGACTAAAACAGATATTTTTATAGATATCAGTGGAAATACTATATTTAATATTGTGTCCATGGAGAAACTATAACGCATCAGCAATTCATTATCGTAACCCCTTCCTAAAGTAATACCCAGATCACGTAGATTATTTCTGAAAACTTATTCTTTAAAATTATATAGAACGATTCGATATTGTAACTATTATCTTCCATATATTGAATAAATTTATTAAATCCCCTCATTTATATATGGATCTATACTTAATTAAACAAGTTGATGCGCACTTCAGATTGACTCAGAGGTGATGTTTAAGCGCAGTATGAGTCCAAGGCCCATTTGGGAATATTTCTCTTCAATCTGAATTGAGTGCGTCTTCCACCCAAATGCTCTTTTTGAATTTGACTTGATATTGAGCATTTAAACGAGGTCCCGATACTTCCAAAATCTGTGCGGAATCGAATATCGGAACCGAATATCGGAACCGAAGACCTCCCACACGACTTTCCTGTCTTCGCTAATAACTAAAAATTCAGATATTTAAAGATAATTCGTTTTTAAAAATATTTATTTTGAAGCTACTGTAAAAAATTACAAAAATATTTTTATTCACAGCATGTTTATGTCGCAGTATTGTGTTTCTAGAGTACATTATGAATTTGATGTACTTTAGTACATCCGAAAGGTTAAAGAGCCGAATTAACGTCTAGACGCTAAATTAGTACGACAACAATTTTTGACATTGAAACTTCCAAATCGCTACATTTTAAAGGCAAACTTTCTGTTGGGAGTCAGCTGTTACGTTTGATTAGATTATAAATAGTTGTGCAACGAAGCATCACAGTCCAGAATTTGAATAGTGGTCGTTTGTTACTACTCATTTAAGATATATAATGTTCTCCGGGAAAGTTGTTCTCGTTACCGGCGCAAGTGCTGGGATAGGTGCTAATACCGCTATACGTTTCGCCAAAGAAAGAGCTACGCTCGTGCTAACTGCAAGAAACAAAGCAAATCTAGAGGATACCGCCCAGAAATGTCGACAGAAGAACATTTTGGAACCCTTAGTAATCCCTGGCGATATAACAATCGACGACGACGTTAAGAATATCGTGAATACCACGGTCGGAACCTACGGAAAATTGGACGTCTTAGTGAACAACGCCGGCTGGATGGGTTTCACGCCGCTAGGAGCTCCGGACGTTATACACCAATTCGATAAGATTTTCAATACGAACATTAGATCGGTGTACCTCCTAAGTAATTTGGCGCTACCTTATCTGATCAAATCGAAAGGGAACATCGTCAATATTTCGAGCGTCGTCTCTTTGCGCACTTTTATGAATCTATCGGCGTATTCCATGTCCAAGGCGGCGCTGGATCACTTTACGAGATCCGCCGCTCTGGAACTGGCACCCAAGCAAGTAAGGGTGAACTCCGTGAATCCGGGAGTTATAGATACCAATCTGCATATAAACACCGGATTACCGGAAGCTAATATTAAACAATTGCTTGACATCGCTAAGAATTCCAATCCTGTTGGAAGATTGGGGTATGTCAGTGATATAAGCAAAGCGATTCTATTTTTGGCCAGTGAAGAGGCCAGTTTCATAACCGGAGAATGTTTAGTTGTTGACGGTGGATTGTGTGTTAGTTCTCCCCTACCCTTGTAAGCGATTGTTAAAAATATACTCTGTATATAGCATTCGTCTATGTTAGATATACGAAGGAGAAGGTAACTTAATTTGTGTACTTTTTTTATTGTAGTATACGCTTGTATTTACATTCCAATAAAGAGATATCACGTATACGGTGTTCGGTACTGTATTATGTAAGATTCGAAAAGCAGATATATACTCGTAAATTTCTTGCATCCACATAAAACCTCATAATGACTGTCAAATGTAGGACATGTATATATATATATACATCTTTCCAAAATTATGATGCATAACAACACAGTTTTTTCATACGAGATTGCTTAGAAATAAATTTACATTGTTTTAAAGGAGATATGAATATCTAGGCTTCCACGGCCAGAGTCAGTAATTATATTTTACGTCTATATGTAGATGTATTACAATGCAATCAACATCTAAGGCGTCATCAAATAGACGTAAAATATAATAAATAATATATAATATAAAATAAAATACAAGGGGAGGTCCGGAAGTTCGTGGAATGAAAGGGTTTTAAATAAAATAAAATAAATCAATTTTGCCTTTTTAATATAATCACCCCTAAGCACAATACATTTATTAGATCTATGAATTAAATTTTCTAAACCATCATAAAAATATTTTTTATCTTTCGCCTCAAAATGGGCCAAAATTGCCCCCTTTACCTCATTGTCGTCGGAAAACTTTCTTCCACGTAAGTCTCTTTTTAAATTGAGGAACAAATAAAAATCACTAGGTGCCAGGTCTGGAGTGTAGGGTGGATGGACTATTGATTGAAAGCCATGCTTGTGCAGAGCAGCCATTGCAACTTTACTCTTGTGAACAAGCGCATTGTCTTGCAAGAACAACACACCCTTGGCCAATTTTCCTCGAAGTTTTTCCTTGATGGCCTCCTTTAATTTTTTTAATATCGCTACGTAATATTCTCCGGTTATGCTGCTACCATTTTCTTTGTAATCAATCAATAATATCCCCTCACAATCCCGAAAAACAGTAGCCATCAACTTTCCAGCCGATTCTGACACTCGAAATTTCTCTGGCGGTGGTGTCCCCTTTTTATGCCATTGCATGGACTCCTGTTTGGACTCAGGCTCAAAATGATGAACCCATGTTTGATCTCCGGTAACAATCCGCTCCAAAATCTGTGCAGGCTTGTCTCTACACAGCTCCAAAAATTGTTTGGACGCACAGACGCGCTGCTGTTTCTGCAGCGGCGTGAGCATTTTCGGTACCCATCTTGAACTGACTTTTGTCATACCCAGGTGGTCATGTAGGATACGCAAAATGGTAGTATCTGATACTCCAACTAATGCAGATAATTGTTTTTTCTTCAAGCGGGCATCTTGCAGTACAAATTTTTGCACTTTTTCGACGATGTCTGTTGTGGTGGCCTCAACTGGTCGTCCTGAGCGGGGTTCGTCCTCAATCGACTCCCGACCATGTTTAAAAAGACCATGCCACTTATAAACCATTGATTTACTAAGGCATTGTTCCCCATAAACGGTTTCCATTTCATTCAATATGGTTTGAGCGTTCTTTCCTTGCTTTGTAAGGAACTTTATCACTGCACGGTGTTCAATTCCCTCCATAGTTTCAGTTTTCTTTCGGATTGACTTATTTAGCAGGCAACTATTCGTAAACGACTGACGCTATAGGGCTGCAACTTATATACTAATGACGAGTCGCCAATCAGAATGACACCTAGCTAGCGCCCCTACTCCATCCGCTCCATTCCACGAACTTCTGGACCTCCCCTCGTACAATATTTTGGTAGTTCCTCTACTAAGTTATACCAAAAATATATAAGCTGTAGAAAATAAAAAACAGGTAACAAAACAAATATAACAAAAAGGAGGAGAAAGCAATTGCGTTAGATCGAATAGTGAGCTATATATATGTACAAACAATAATTTCACTGAATGGATCAAATAAATGCGAATATCGGTAACACAATCAGACTCACCAGACAATTAGCTATCCGCTGGTATATTTTATCATATAAAAATACTTATAAAACTCACAGAAATCACAATAATACAGAAGAGGCAACAACTATGTCTACACACCTTGATACTTCACTATATTGCTCAATATTCTGGGATTGTGAGAGCATTTTACTAATTGACTTTAAAGAATGCAATACAGCTGTGAACCGCAGGAACGTCGTGGAAAATTGACAAGAGGCCATCCGCGAATGTGGCTTTCAAGAATTGGAACATCCACCGTATAGTCCAGATATCGCTCCTTGTGATTCTCACTTGTTTTCTAATTTAAAGAGACCTTAGGGGACGTCGTTTTAAGGACAACAGTGAGTTGCAAGCAGCAACATTTTGACGGAAAAACTTCAGTTTATTTTTAAAAGGGTATCGAGGTATTAATTAAGTTAGGAGAGACTGCAATTGAAAAATTAAATTTCTTATATTGTTCCCGGTTTCCTTTTTCTATATCAGGTCGAGAATTTATGGCGCCTACTTCGTAGTTCGACTCATACAACTCAAACAGTTGCAGCAATATTGCTTCACCTCATTTCGATTTCTCTTTTGGTGACGATATTCTATTACATACCTCCTGAGTTAATGATCTTGCTGTTGAAATAATTTCCAAATACCTGAATGACAGAGGTTAACCTATGTTTTCTATTTTCTTTTCTTGTTTTCCGTCTATATCTTCAAATGTTAGGGACGGCATTCATAATTAATGTTTTTGATTTTTAAGCTTATTTCAATAACAAGGTCACAACGATATACAGAAGAATGTAGAAAGCACTTAATACCAATATACACTACCGCTCAAAAGTGTTTAGGCACCACTGTTTTCATGGATTATTCGTATAGTATTATGTTTATGAAAAAACATTATAATAAAATGAAATACGTCTTTAAAATGTAGCTCAGTAAGATAAACACCCATTATATCGCATAAGGTTTACTATCATTTACCTGCAATTGATCGGATTACCATAAACTGTTTATTGCGGTGCAATTACAATAACAATCCCCCTGAATTTACTGGGTAAATTTAGTCATCTGTTAGATTGTAGGTAATAATGTTTAAATTGCCTTCCTAGAAGATTATAGTGAAATCTGTAACCTATGGTCAGTTGCAGTGTGGTATTTACTCTATTCACGTCGTGACCGAAATATTGTGTGACAATTTTTTAAAATGTCTCCGCGAAGAGAAATTAATACGGAAACACGTGCGCTTATAATAGCTTACCATAAAAGTGGCATAAGTAATCGACAAATTGCCAAAAAAATTAAAATACACCACGCTACGGTTGACTATAACGTAAAAAAATATCGGGAAACTGGCAGTTTTCTTAATAAAAGACGGAGTGGAAGGCCAAAAGCGACAACATCTGCAGATGATCGCAGAATAGTGGTTACCAGCAAGTTAAATAGACGCAAAATAGCCCCGGAAATCAACGCAGAATTAAATGTTGGTCGCCAAAAACTAGTCAATGTTTCTACAGTCAAACGTCGCCTACAGAAAGCCGGGCTCCATGGACGTATTGCGATGAAAAAGCCATTCGACTTAAATGGGCTCGTGAACACCAACACTGGACCATAGAAGAGTGGAACAACGTCCTATGGACGGATTAGTCTATATTTGAGCTGTTCGGAACCCGGAGACTCATATTCGTAAAAGATCTGTGGGTGAACGTGCCAGAGAAGAGTGTATTGCTGCTACCGTGAAGCATGGTGGAGGTTCTATCATCATTTCGGGCTGTTTTGCTGGCACTAGTGTAAGGGACATTGTGAAAATTGACGGTATATTAAAAAAAGAAGGCTACCGCGAAATTTTGGAGAACCACGCAATTCCTTCCGGAATTCGACTTTTGCGTCAAAATTTTATCTTCCAGCAAGATAATAACCCAAAACATTCCTCTAAATTATGTAAAGACTATTTACGCCATTTAGAAGAGGAGGGAACTCTCAAAATTATGGAATGGCCTCCCCAGAGCCCCGACTTGAATCCAATCGAGTTACTATGGGAAGAACTAGATAGGGAAGTACGGAAATCGGCTCCGACATCAGCTACTGACGTGTGGAACAAATTGCAATCGAGGTGGACCTCAATAACACAAGAAACTCTGGCAAAACTTATTGCGAGAATGCCTCGATTGTGTGCTGCAATTATTAAATCAAGAGGAGGTCACATAGATGAAATCAGATTTAAATTAATTTTCACATTTATTTAATATATTTTTATTCTTGTACGTGTATCTGTAGATAAAAAAATAAATATTATTAACATGTTTGCTGAGTTTTTATACATTTTTGCTGTCAGTGAGAGTGCCTAAACACTTTTGAGCGGTAGTGTACATTAGTATATGTTGGCCTTAAAACTTAAGGTTCAATGTGTTTAGACCCTGACTGAGACTATAAATAGCCGAATAAATACGTGAAGAAATTAGTGGCATTCGTAAACTCTTCGCGTGAAAGTCCTATTTGCGAACCGAGGATCGTAAAAATGTTCTCCGGAAAAATCGTTCTCATTACCGGTGCTAGTTCGGGCATCGGGGCAGCCACAGCCGTACATTTCGCCGAAGAGGGTGCTAAGCTGGCGTTAACCGCAAGAAATAAAGCGAATTTAGAGGAAACCGCTAAGAAATGCAGAGAAAAAAACGATTTAGAAGCGTTAGTAATACCAGCAGATCTTAAACGCGATAGCGACGTTAAAAATATCATAGTTAGTACCGTCAAAACCTACGGACGACTAGATATTCTAGTGAATAACGCGGCCCTGATGAAGTACGTGCCTCTTGGGACTCCGAGCGCCATAGACGCCTTCGACGAAGTGTTCGACACGAATATCCGAGCGGTCTATCTTCTAACTAATCTGGCGATACCTTATTTGATTGAATCGAAAGGGAACATCGTTAATATTTCGAGCACTCTTGCTCTGCGCACGTTAAATAACGCGTCATCGTATTGCATGTCGAAAGCCGCCTTAGACCACTTTACGAGATGCGCCGCCTTAGAATTGACGCCTAAGAAAGTTAGGGTGAACGGGGTCAATTCAGGGGTTATAAATACTCCGATACATGGAAGCGCTGGTGTCACGGATCTGGAAAGATTCTACGAAACCGTTACGAAACACGTTCCTGCTGGAGTCGTTGGCCGGGTGGACGACGTATCAAGGGCTGTACTCTTCTTGGCCAGCGAACAGGCCAGCTTCATAACAGGGGAAAATTTGGTTGTTGACGGCGGATTTACTATCATTTCACCTATACCTACGTAAGCAATGAATGGCTTCATTAATAAAAAATATGTGACACATTTACGAAATTAAAGAAATAACAATTTAACACTATTTCTTTTATTGAAGCCATTTCTTTCATCTAATTAAATTATAAGCATTTTTCTGGCTAATGTTTAAAGCTTTTAAAGTGTTTGGATGCTTTAAAGTTTGATTCAATTAACATGCATCCTCTTCAGTAAACAATTCTACAATGTAGCTTAAACCAAAAAGCTAGTTACGTGTTTTTGTACTGATCAAGATACAACTAACAAATGAAATAATTGCAGAAAACAGTTCTCCTTTGATGAAAAAATAAAAATTTTGAAAGACAATTTGATCGAAAACACAAAAATTTTATTAAAGTATAACGATAAAATAAATAACAATAATAATAATAATCATCAAATAAAATAGAAAAGATAAAAATAATTTTTTAACAAATTTATGGATTGGTTACATTTTTTTCTTCAATATCTTAATTCCATGTTTCTCTTTTTTGGTTTAGGGCAATTTAAAGGCATAACAATGCAAAATATTGCAAAAAGCAGCTACATTTAGATAATAGAAAAAAAGTGAAATAAGTAGCAAATAAATTTCAAGACAATGCTAATGTTCTATATAATAGATGTCTCACACTGATTCATGCTAATTAACGCTAATTAACTTTAATCAGTGTAATACATATATATACATATATATACATATATAGACGTAAAATATAATAAATAAATAAAATATATACACTTTGCATATAATCCGATCTCTAATGATAACGATATAGTAACATTACATAAAATTAACATATTGTAACAGAGACGTCTGGCGATAGATGGCGACGGGCGAATCGGCGGAGATTCAGCAGGTGGTTGGGATTCACTTATGACCCGACGGGTGAGGAGAATTGTGTAGTTGGTGTTCTTGTTATACGGCATTTCGAATATTTTTCGAGTGTTTTATTATTTCCAACAATATTTTTATACGGATAGATTGTACGATTAAATCTTGCTTGTACTTTGTTTACTGTATGTTTATGAAAAGCTACAGATTATGTACGGCGTTGGGTTCGGCTTGTTCTCTATCGGTAGAGATCGCCCTGTAGTATGATATAATATGGTGTCGTCACAATATATATATATATATATATATATTAAATAAATGTGAAAATTAATTTAAATCTGATTTCATCTATGTGACCTCCTCTTGATTTAATAATTGCAGCACACAATCGAGGCATTCTCGCAATAAGTTTTGCCAGAGTTTCTTGTGTTATTGAGGTCCAACTCGGTTGCAATTTGTTCCACACGTCAGTAGCTGATGTCGGAGCCGATTTCCGTACTTCCCGATCTAGTTCTTCCCATAGTAAATCGATTGGATTCAAGTCGGGGCTATGGGGAGGCCATTCCATAATTTTGAGAATTCCTTCCTGTTCTAAATGGCGTAAATAGTAATAATACATAATTTAGAGGAATGTTTTGGGTCATTATCCTGCTGGAAGATAAAATTATATATATATATATTTGTGTTGGCTGCTTTGTGAATAGATTGGTTTTATCTACATGCGGGTAATATTAATAACACATTTTGTGCCCAAACTGACATTACCCCTTTTGGACACTCCACTATCGCTTTAAGATGTACATAAATTTTTGTTTCTCCTTGTAGTTATTGAGATTGTCTGATAAATATTATTATTATAGAATTTGGTGAAAAACCCAGCACAAACGAAGACCCCCAAAGACGTTGTGCTAATCTTAAATTTGGGGTCTGATTTCAGTTATCTAGAGGAGAAAAATATTCTATCGAAGAAATTATAGCCAGTATGGAATGTAAAATCGAGAATATAAAAAGCGATATTAGATGCAAAGTGACTAATGTGTTAATAAATCATAACATAAAACCAAATAAATGTACGTACAATTCATAAAATGGTTAGCGAAACAAAACTTTTCCATAAAAAACATCCAGAATTCTACGTACTAAGAGTTGTTAAAAAAGGGAAATAATCCACAAAAGAGCACAATATAAAAACATTATATACTGTTAAATTCCTATAATACTACTTTAAAGCACAAACGGTTACTACAACTGAATTTTTATAAAACGTTCAATTAGTCTGTTATTTTTGCTGTCTTATATGCGTGTTTTATTACAACGCTATCCTAATTGAACTTAGTTTGACGATAAATGGTATATAAATAATGATGATAACAACAATTACTTTATTTATTTGAAACTGCGCGAGTATAAGCAAAATAAAACTGAATTCTAACTGCTATGCAAATAACTACATGGATTGATAAAACTGTGCATTTAAACAGATTTAAAGTATGCGACGTGCGTTATATATCTAATTATAATTTTTATCACCAAGACTTGATATCATTGCGACTTGACCTTATCCTATATACGTATAAAAACGAGCATACAGCTCAATCCAACTCTTTTATAACATAGAAGGTCAGTAGTGAACACGTTCTTAAAATGTTTTCCGGGAAAGTTGTTCTTATCACCGGCGCAAGTTCGGGAATTGGCGCCGACGTAGCTGTACGTTTCGCTGAAGAAGGTGCAAAACTCGCTTTAACAGGAAGGAATGAGAAGAATCTAGAAGACACCGCTAACAAATGCCGAGAGAAAAACAATTTGGAACCGTTAGTAATTCCGGGAGATCTAACTGTTGATAGTGACGTTAAAAATATCGTGGATACTACAATCAAGACCTACGAAAGATTGGACGTTTTAGTTAACAATGCCGGTTACCTAGCGATAGCACCACTTGCGAGTCCAGATATCATGGATTACTTCGACAAGACTTTCGATACGAACGTTAGATCCGTTTACCTTCTGACTAACCTGGCGATACCTTATTTGATCGAATCGAAGGGGAATATCGTGAACGTTTCTAGCGCCGCAAGTATACGCGCCTTCCCTCTACGAACCGGCTACGCCATGTCTAAAGCCGCGTTAGATCACTTCACGAGGTGCGCCGCCTTGGAACTGGCACCTAAGCAGGTTAGAGTGAACGCGGTAAATCCTGGAACCGTACGAACCAATATTCACACGAACAGCGGTATGTCCGATAGCCAGTTGGCGAGTCATCGAGAAATGGCGAAGAATATACATCCCGTGGGAAGAATTGGAGAAGTAAGTGACGTAAGCAGAGCCATTCTTTTCTTGGCAAGGGAGGATGCCAGTTTTATAACCGGCGAGTGTCTGGTCGTTGACGGTGGACTAACTGTTAGTTCGCCTATGCCTATAAGTACATAGATGAGATGTGTGTATGTATAGAAATCGGTGGTAAATAGAATGTATTTTCTACCACCAACAATACAGGTTCATACCAACCGAGAAATTGATTTAAATAAAGTCGAATATTGCTTTACTTCTCGTCTAAATTAAATCTATCACTTGCTAACCTAATTGTTACGAACTCTAATTCATCGTAAATGTTTCATTCTTTTTTATATTCATATGTTTACATTTATGTATCTTTTAAATCAATATTTTGTAATGCATTCTATGTTCTTATATTGTATATATTATTTTATAAATTTACCTCAATCTGTATATATATATGCTTACCAAAATACCGTAGCGTAAAAGAAATCACCTCAAATACCTTTATAATATATATTATATTAGCGCGCTGTTGCGGCAGAATTTGTCTCTGCGCCTTATGACAGCACGCCTTGTACGTATACAGTTGCCATAGTAACGTTCACATCGCGAGAATCACAACAGTACTACTGTCAATCTATCGCAGCTCATTCGTCGACCACGTCAGACTCGGCGCATGCTCGGGTTAGCTATCCGTCGCAGTTAGTAGACGGACCGTATATAATCATCATCATAAAGATTTTGTACCTACAGTGCGTATTTCGGGGCTTGTAGGCCGTGGCCTTGAGTAGGTATATGTCGACGTTTCTCCAAACACTGCGGCTGGCATCTTCAGAACGGTTCGCTGGTCGTCCGACTTATGGGACTATTACTCACATGATCAGTGAACCGACAATATCGTCCTGAAGATACCAGCCGCAGTGTTTGGCGAAACGTCGACACATACCAACTCAAGATCACGGCCTAGAAACCTCAAAATACGTACTTGCAGTACAAACTCAAATACCGGCCATGAAAGCCTCATGTTATTTCTATATAAAAATTGTATTTTTTATCTACAAGACTCATCATTAGAAGACATTAATATAATTAAAAATGAATACCCTTTACGAAACGTTAAGAAATGTAGGTTTCAAAAATTTACTAATGCTATTACGTACCGTAATTTAGTTTATCGGGTTCAACGAAATATTGAAAAATACGTACTAATAAAGGTTATTCGCATTGTAATCACGATATCGTTCAATCCGGGCGGCATTGGAATGCAATTTGCAACTCTGTTATCAGGTTATGGTATCGAGCCACATGTATACATATTAGCCAGGAGGTGATGAGAAGTTGTAGCAATAAATTACGTACCGCGATAATGTTTTCGATTTATTCGACGTTTACATCCTAAAATGTTTCTAATTTAATCTCTAACACATTTCTCATGTACCTTATGTAAACCTGTAATGAACGATGTCAGAACGTTTTTGGTTCAGGTCTACATTGTTAATACACTACGTTGACAAAAATGAGTATGAAAAAATTCGTTAAAGAATTTCGATATTTGAAATACACTCCACAAGAAGTATATCATAATTCGTTTTTGTACCACAAGAATGATTTTATAACTAAAGGAACTTTTAAATATACCGTAATATGATCCAAGAAACAATTAATTGGCCGACCCAACCTTCCAGTGGTTCTTGCCCCAAGCGGAAACATTTTGCCCACTTTCTCACAGTGGAATACGAAGAGGATGAATCACCGTAAACGTAGTCTAAACGTTGTTTTATGTGATTAGGTGCATGCCTTTCTTTTTTTAAAAATTTGATAACCGCGCGGTACTCAATTTTTATTACTTCAGACATTTCCGTGCGCTAGTCACGTTGGTTGGCTGGCTACTGAAAACTGCTACCCTTCGAACCATCGTATTTATAGCGCAGACATCGCGTATATGCATGCATGCCGTGACGGCATTTGAACACTCTTGAACCTGTATAAGCCTGTCAGGCCATGAATTTATTGCGCCTACCTGGTACTTGTAGTCGGCGCACATATGACAAACATATTGTGGACGTATACAAAATATTTCAATCCATGAAGGTGTTTTCGTAGTCTATGTGGCACTTTTTTGGCGGAGTATACGTAAGGTAAGAACCGTTTATCTCGTCTATAATACTGTCTTAAGCACTAACGGTTGCTGCAAGTGAATTTTCATATAACCTTCAATTTGTTTTTTACTTTTAAAGTCTTATATCCGTTTTTTATGTGCGAATATTAACGACTTACGTAATATTTGATTACAACGCTATCGTAATTGAAATTATTTTGACGATAAGTGATATATAAATAATGATGATGACAACAATTTATTTATTTGACACTGCGCGAGCATGTCAACAACCGCTTGGTTTGATAATACTGTACAGTTAAACATTCTAACATTCTACACGTAATTATAATTTTTATCACCCAGATTTGATATCATTGCGATTGACCTTACCTTATATATGTATAAAAACGAACATACAGATCAGTCTAGCTCTTTCATAGCATAGAACGTCAGTAGTAAACACGTTTTTAAAATGTTCTCCGGGAAAGTTGTGCTTATCACCGGCGCAAGTTCGGGAATTGGCGCCGACGTAGCTGTACGTTTCGCTGAAGAAGGTGCAACACTCGCTTTAACAGGAAGGAATGAGAAGAATCTAGAAGACACCGCTAACAAATGCCGAGAGAAAAACAATTTGGAACCGTTAGTAATTCCGGGAGACCTAACTGTTGATAGTGACGTTAAAAATATCGTGGATACCACAATCAAGACCTTCGAAAGATTGGACGTTTTAGTTAACAATGCCGGTTACCTAGCGATAGCACCACTCGCGAGCCCAGACGTCATCGATTGCTTCGACAAGACTTTCCAGACGAACGTTAGGTCCGTTTATCTTCTAACTAACCTGGCGATACCTTATTTGACCGGATCCAAAGGGAATATCGTGAACGTTTCCAGCTCTACAAGTTTACGCGCCTTCGCTCTAAGAACCGGCTACGCCATGTCTAAAGCTGCGATAGATCACTTCACTAGGTGTGCCGCTTTGGAACTGGCACCTAAGCAGGTTAGAGTGAACGCGGTAAATCCTTCAACCATACGAACCAACCTTCACACGAACAGCGGGATGTCCGACAGCCAGTTGGCGAGTTATCGAGAAAGGGCCAAGAGTATACATCCCGTGGGAAGAATTGGAGAAGTGGGTGATGTAAGCAGAGCTATTCTTTTCTTGGCCGGGGAAGAGGCCAGTTTTATAACTGGCCAGTGTCTAGTCGTGGACGGTGGAGCAACTGTTAGTTCGCCTATGCCTATAAGTACATAGATGAGTTGTGTGTATGTATAGAAATGGGTGGTTAATAAATTGTGTTTTCTACTACCATCAATACAGGTATAGTAACCGAGAAATTGATTTAAATAAAGTTGAATATTGTTTCATTTCTCTTCTAAATTAAATCTGTCACCTGTTAACTTGCTATAACTAATACTCATAACCAATTATTGTGTAAAAGTGCCAAAAGTGTTTTGCTAGCATTCATATAGATTTTGTACCTGCAGTACGTATTTCGTCGGAGTAATAGTCCCACTAGTCGGACGACCAGCGAATCATCAACATCGTCCTAAGGATTCCAGCTGCAGTGTCTGACTAAAGGTGGACATACACCAACTCAAGACCACGGCCTACAAGCTCCGAAATACGTACTGCCAAAGACTGTATTTTTTATCTACAAAATTCTAAATCGTTAGGAGACATTAATGGAATTGGAAATGAATGCCATTTACTAAACGTTAAGAAATGTATATTTAAAAAATTACTATTGCTATTATGACCGCAATTTGGTTTATCGATTTCGACGAAATATTGGAAAGTATATACCAATAAAGATTATTCGCATTATAATGTCGATATCGCTTAATTCGGTCGACCTTGGAATGCAATTATCAAGTCTATTATCGGGTTATGGTACCGGACGATATACAGCTGCTAGCAAATGTTAGGTAACCTTTTTAGCGTTACGATAAGACGAGAATCTCAAAACAAACAAAAACACATAATTCAGTTTATAAGGTTCTTTTATTAAATAAATCAATATTTCATGCTGCCTCCTCTAGCCCTTATTATAGCTTTAATTCTTTTAGGCATAGTAGCTACCAGTTCGTAACATGTTTCTGGGGAAATAGACGCCCATTTCATAAACACTGTTTGCTTTAGGGCTTCTTTAGAGGCATGGTTGTATTTACGAACCCTGTCCTTCAATATATGCCATATATTTTCAATAGGCGAGAGGTCATGCCATTGTGGGGATCAGTCCAAAATCTTCACTTGGTTATCAGTAAACCATTTCATTATAGCTCGAGCCTTGTGGCAAGGGGCATTGTCTTGCTGAAAGTAATACTCCTCTGAGTCCCATATCATAAAATCTGACAATTAATGGTTCGAGAACCTCTTCCAACATCCCGATGTAGCGTACCCCATTCATGCGGCCCTCGCACACATGGACTTCCCCTACACCTAATGACAAGAGAAAGTTCTTAATTCGTTCTTAGAATTTAGCTGTTTACATATTTATACCGCTTTACCTGGTGTCTATTTTATTCTGTCACCCTAGTGTATATGAGTCATAACCGTGATCACATTCACCGTTTAAAATCACAGTTATTTATAAATCACGATCACTATTTATGAAGTGATTTAAAAGTAACGGTATCGCTCATCACTACATTGCGCGCGATCCAATTTTAAATATTTTTATTATTCTTCGAAATAGAAAACAATCTAACTTAATTTTGCACATGTCGATGATATCCCTCTAAAGAGATCCCTCTAAAGCGGACGTTTTCGCGTCGAGCACTTCATAAATTTTATCCGCGCCATTTTATTAGCGCGCGCTTGCATACGTGCTCCTCTCGCCAAGTAAATCTCCTGCCTCCTAGTCCTTGAGCAGGAATACAAAGCGGCACCGCTCGTCCTAATTCGAAATTGCTGAGCAGAAATCTATAAATCAGAACGACGGCAGATGTTAATTTCTAGCTCCTTTATGGCCGGTTCCGCGCGTATAATACGAGCTCTCCGGATATTTCGCCTTATATACGACGCCTCGACGAGAAAAAGCGATTCCGTCAGCTCTTGTTTTGCATGCCATACATAAACACATCTTGTCTTACGATAGCTGTACACGGGCTCGTACTTACAATGCGTCGCGAAAGCAAGACAGGAAGATACGATACGAATAAGAGCAAAGGTAAAGACGTAAACGAGGCTATCTCCTTTCTTCTCTTGCTTCTTCCTCTCCTTCGTACACGTCCTTCTTTTCCTCGCGTACGGCGAGCAGTAACTTGATAAAATAATTTATACCTACATATACACGAAGAACGAGTGTATATATAGTAGGGTAGCAGCTATAGCAGCAGAGATAGGTGCTATAAAAATGACGCTAATATTTATACTGTACCGGAAGCGGTTATAAAAAAGAATTACTGCAACGTTTTACCCTTAAATTGGATTAGAACGACTGTAGGCCTGAATTTACGTGCGATATGGAGCAGCTGGAACTTCATGAGTGGTTGGTCTCGCTTTGCTTTGCGGTTCGAATTTATTCGACCGCGAAGGCATTACACGATGCGAATTTAACAGCCGCCGTTTCCGCGTACTACATACATATAGACGATAGACCGTTATTCGTAATCGTTGTCCATAATAGTAATTACCATCTAATCTTTTTCATCGCGAGCTTAATCGTAAAATCGGCGAACGTTGAAACGAAACAATCACTTAGCAGTAATTACACTAAACTTAATATAAAACCTTGTGCACCTGTAAATAATAATTTAATATTATAGAATTTACGCACGTAAAGTTACTTGCACGGGACACTGTAAGTTTGATAAGATAGTCCTGCAGGAAATAATGTGGAATTGATTTAAATTCACACCGTATCATTTTAACATTCTTCATCATTTTAGGAAGATCCTTTCTGTAACTTCTTACTACCCCAATATTTTTCTATAACAAAGCTTTCACAAAAATTCAACACAAGTGAAAATGTTATTAAATGCTGCCAAGCAATTTCTTTTCAGTCAATTCGAGCAATTGCTTTTCCGTATCGAAATCTACATCATTGTTGAAGTCATATTCGTCATCTGGTAAACTAAAGAATTTCTTCAGCTTGCTTCGGGTCGTCAAAGTTCTATCTGGAATTTCGGCAGAACTACGAGGACGACCAGAAATGTTTCTGTAATCGACTAGAAAAAAAACCGTATTGGTGTGGTTTTTTATTTTTCGATGTAGTCTCCTCAAAGGCCAATACATTTTTTCCAAAGATAGCCATTTGTAGCGGCATTGATTGATGAAAAGCAACAATTACAAAGCACTTTTCTAAACTTGGTATTTAAATAACCTTAATCAAATTCGCATAAAGAAAAGATACCCTCTTAACACTAAGGCACGCATAACTAATACATGGGCTGAAAAGTCCCGGGCCTAACAAAGAAAACACGTTTTTTTTTGGTTCAAAATTAGCTTTATTCATCAACGTAATCTCCATCAAGAACAACGCAATTATTCCAGCGCCGCTCTAACATTTCAATACCACTTTTGTAGAACGATTTATCTTTTGCCTCAAAATAGGGATCACTTTCAGCGATACTCTCTTCATTCGTGCGAAATTTCTTACCGGCGAGCATTTTTTTGAGGTCTGCAAACAGCCAGTAGTCGCTGGGAGCCAAATCTGGCGAATACGGTGGATGTGGGAGCAATTCGAAGTTCAATTCATGTAGTTTTGCCATTGTTTTGATTGACTTGTGACACGGTGCGTTGTCTTGATGAAACAAATTTTTTTTTCTTTGCCATATGCGGTCGTTTCTTTGCAATTTCGGCCTCCAATAACGCTATATAATATTCACTGTTGATGATATTTCCTTTCTCAAGATAGTCGATGAATATTACACCACGCACATCCCAAAATACCGAGGCCATAACCTTTCCAGCCGATTGTTGTGCTTTCGGGCACTTTGGACGAGGTTCACCAGTTGCTGTCCACTCAGATGACGATCGTTTTGATTTTGGAGTGAAGTGATGGATCCGTGTTTCATCCATTGTCATATATCGACGCAAAAATTCCGGTTTGTTACGTTTAAACATGGCCAAACACTGCTCAGACTCATCAACACGTTCTTGTTTTTGGTCAACAGTGAGCAAACAGAGCTTTCTCATAGTCAAATGCTCATGCAATATAAATCTTGATATCTTTACGATGTCAGCTAACTCACGCAACTTCACTTTTCGATCATTCAAAACGATTTTGTGGATTTTTTTTATGTTTTTTGGTGTTACCGCCTCATTTGGACGTCTACTGCGTTCTGCATCATCGGTGTCTCTACGACTACGTTTGAAGTCAGCAAATCAACGTTTTATTGTTGTTTCTGATGGAGCGGAGTCCCCATAACACTTTTCAAGCCATTGTTTCGCTTGAACGGTATTTTTTCCCATCAAGAAGCAGTGTAAAATTAAAACACGAAATTGTTTTTGATCCATTGTTTTGAAAATAACAAAAGTAGCGTGACTCTTAGCACAATAACTCACAAACTAATGAATAGAATATCATGAAATTTGAACGGATTTCTTTTGGAGGTTAGTACTAAATGCGAGAATAAAACTAGCGTATGTGTTAGGCCCGGGACTTTTCAGCCCATGTGTTATGTTTATTTAGAAACTAAAGCATTTATCAATACACAAATTTTCAGGTGACCTGGTCCCACCCCAAAGAGTATTATAAATTTATTATCTGCAATATTGTCCTAAGAATAATTATATTTGAGGAGACGTCGATTATTCTGAAAATTACTATCTTGGGTCATAAGATATAATAGGTTTTTGGTCATTCTCTAATCGATATTCTTGGAATAGTATCTCAGACTTTCACGGCCGCTTGTCGTAGTCGTAACGATTGTCGGTTTCCGCCGTGTCACTGGGTTTATTGTCCCTGACGTTTCGCCAACAATTGCGAAGGTACTGGCAGTACCTTTGAAAATGGGAACCGCAGTTGTTCGCGAAACGTCATGGACAGAAAACCTAGTGACACGGCCTAACCCGACAACCGTTACGACTATGATATTCTTGGAAGTTTGCCTGTACAATTAATAAACAATAAACGTGATAAAGGACCTAATATAAATGTTATTTATATATAAGAGCAATTAGATTATCTTTTATTTATATTTTGTAACAGTTTACTTGGTGTCCGAACTAATATGGACGATAGTTTACATATAAAACTTTAACTGGTATAGGCGGTGGGTTTACTTCAAATAATTTTCAATGTGAAACACTTCGCAGAATCTTAACGACTATTAATGATAAATCAATCGCTCAAATCGTATTTCCCCAACGGGCCAGGCAGAGTTTTAAGTACCTATGCGAGCAAAAATTCGACAAAGTTTCTCTTCGATGGAGATGTTATGGGATTTGAACCGGTGATCCAAGGCGGATTTGTTGCGCGAAAACCAGACGTATTCCTGTTCGCTTATTTAAATTCGTAGAAGAGTTTTAAGTTTTTCACGTTCTTCCGCCCCATCCCATCGTGCATCCGATAAGCAAAACATTTCGAGGGTTTTAACGCGGCTAACAGAGTTTTAGCGGAGTTTCGGGCGAAAGAAGAAAACAAGGGAGCAAACCGAAGCATTCCCCCGCGATACCTTCAGCTTACCTGTCCGTCCGTCTTTATTCCCATCAGCCCACGGTCGCGGCCGACTCCCTATGTGTTTGTGTTGCGTTGTAGCGCTGCGATATATTTTAAAAGTTTCGCTCTCATAAATCATCATGAGAATAAGTCAAAGGCGAGCGCGGAAGATTTAATTTCGAATTCCATTTCGCGCGAAATCACGCCACACGAACACTTTTACGTCATGGGCGGTAGGCGAAGGTTAAACGCCTTCAAGAACGTAAGAAGCGCGTATGCGAAGTGTGTTTTTATTCTTCCTCTTCGTCTTTTACAACGTTTTGTTTGCTGCGCCGGATATTATAGTTTGGGGCAATAAAGTTTGTTCGATGGATATTTTGTTTTATACGATAGTAATCTGAATTTTAAGTTGGACAGATGCATATGTACACTACCGCTCAAAAGTGTTTAGGCACCTCTGTTTTCATGGATTATTCATATAGTGTTATGTTTACATTATAATAAAATGAAATACGTATTTAAAATGTAGTTCAGTAAGATAAACACCCATTATATCGCATAAGGTTTATTATCATTTACCTGCACTTGGCCGGATTACCATAAACTGTTTATTGCGGTGCAGTTACAATAACAATCCCTCTGTATTTACTGGGTAAATTTAGTCATCTGTTAGATTGTAGGTAATAATGTTTAAATTACCTTCCTAGAAGATTATGGTGAAATCTGTAACCTATGGTCAGTTGCAGTGTGGTATTTACTCTATTCACGCCGTGAGCGAAATATCGTGTGACAATTTTTTTTAATGCCTCCGCGAAGAGAAATTAGTACAGAAACACGTGCGCTTATAATAGCTTACCATAAAAGTGGCATAAGTAATCGACAAATTGCCAAAAAAATGAAAATACACCACGCTACGGTTTACTATAACGTAAAAAATATCGGGAAACTGGCAGTTTTCTTAATAAAAAACGGAGTGGAAGGCCAAAAGCGACAAAATCTGCAGATAATCGCAGAATAGTGGTTACCACCAAGTTAAATAGACGCAAAACAGCCCCGGAAATCAACGCAGAATTAAATGTTGGTCGCCAAAAACTAGTCAGTGTTTCTACAGTCAAACGTCGCCTACAGAAAGCCGGGCTCCATGCACGTATTGCGATGAAAAAGCCATTACTACGCAAACAAAACAAGCAAAAGCGATTTAAATAGGCTCGTGAATACCAACACTGGACCATAGAAGAGTGGAACAACGTCCTATGGACGGATGAGTCCAAATTTGAGCTGTTCGGAACCCGAAGACGCATATTCGTAAGAAGATCTGTGGGTGAACGTGCCAGAGAAGAGTGTATTGCTGCTACCGTGAAGCATGGTGGAGGTTCTATTATCATTTGGGGCTGTTTTACTGGCACTAGTATAAGGGACATTGTGAAAATTGACGGTATATTAAAAAAAGAAGGCTACCGCGAAATTTTGGAGAACCACGCAATACCTTCCGGAATTCGAGTTTTGGGTCAAAATTTTATCTTCCAGCAAGATAATAACCCAAAACATTCCTCTAAATTATGTAAAGACTATTTACGCCGTTTAGAAGAGGAAGGAACTCTCAAAATTATGGAATGGCCTCCCCAGAGCCCCGACTTGAATCCAATCGAGTTATTATGGGAAGAACTAGATCGGGAAGTACGGAAATCGGCTCCGACATCAGCTACTGACGTGTGGAATAAATTGCAATCGAGTTGGACCTCAATAACACAAGAAACTCTGGCAAAACTTATTGCGAGAATGCCTCGATTGTGTGCTGCAATTATTAAATCAAGAGGAGGTCACATAGATGAAAGCAAAATTTAAATTAAACGTTTTAATTTTCACATTTATTTAATATATTTTTATTCATGTACGTGTATCTGTACATAAAAAATAAATATTATTAACATTTTTGCTGAGTTTTCAAAGGGGTACTACCACTTACGTATGCAAGTGAAGATTTTGATGACTAAATTGTAGGAAAATTATCCATGATGGTAAAATACTTAATGTTATAAAATGAAAGAAGGATTTTGCAATAGTCATTACATTTTTCACATGTTTTTAATCCAACAAGAACATAAATCAAACAACCAATTAGAAGTAGGTGAGGGAAGGGAAATGAGGGTCCGCCCTTGTAGCTAGTCGTGGTTTACTTGTGGTCGCTATATATAGTTCAATATTGTATAGCACGCTTTTGTTAGTTGTTGGTTTCATGTTACGTTCGCATCTGGTGACGTATTAATGGAAATGATGGGAAAACGAGACACCGTAATTTGAATGCGACTATTGCGGTAACAACTGAAATAGCTAAGCTTCAGCAATCGCGTTCCGTACATATCACAGTTTTCAGGAATCCGATATATTCGGTGCAGAAAACCTAAAGCCAGATTACTATTTCCGAATTACGATACTCACCATGAATGCAACTATATCGGTGACACCGGCGGTATGTAGTAACCTCCAGTTATACGAGAATAATACCATCCCTGGCTGGAATGAAGTTATACAGTGAGGTACAAGTAAATGGATGCCAATTCATTCTACACAATGCTGCATATTTTCCTCTGGATTGGAAAGATATAGAGTTAGCAATACATCAATATCAAAGTAATGAATAATTTACAATAGAAAAGACAAATGTAAGTTGCTTCTGTTTGAATCAAATCTTATAAATCAAGGCTTCCAATTGTACTAGTAACTATCTGTATCGATAACATGCAACACAGGCCTCTTGTCGCAACTCTACCAGATTTACCCGTCTTCAATTTAGACACTTAATCGTCCTTCCCCTTTATTCTATATTACTGTCTTCGATCTAACTGATTCCGGCACGATCTCGGCAATTACCATTGTCTCCCTTCACCACTCCACTCCCCTTGCTACATCCCTTCTACCATACAAAACGTATTCGTCGCTATTCCTCCGCGATATTTTATACTTCTGTACTTCTCTTTCTTATTTGTCGTAAATCACCCGCGTGCTCCGAGCACGAATCAACATAAATCTTCAAACGCCTTCCCCGTGACGGTCTATTTCTATAGGCCGAAGAAATGCGATCTGTCTGAAAAGCGTTGGACCGGTAGAGTATGGACACGCTAACGTGTGACTCTCGAATCTAACTTGCGAACTGATATTGGTACAGTAATTCCGTAACTACCGTTGATATTCTTTGTTCGCATAAAGCGGGTCTTAAAGAGTCGCCTTTCATATTGGTCCATACGTTCCTATGAAGTGAATAGTTTATTTTAATCGAAATATGATTTCTCAGGAAACGTAAACTGTGCACAGAAGCGCGTTATATTATCTTGTTCTTCTTAAAGAGAAGAAGAAGAGGAACACCGTATTTTTTTCAAAATCGAGGTGAAGCTTTAATAAATTGCGTCATAAGTCCCAGCTTGATACGTAGGGGTGGAAGGATGACTTTGTTTTTGTGAACGTTGTGTTCTCCTTGAAGTAAAACATTTCTTAAAGGCCAGTTTCTGGTGATCCTGTGCAGCTTTTCTCATGGTATTGGTGAAATCATTCACGAGAAAGACATGTGAAGAGATATGTGATGACGCCGGTTTTATGTCTCTTCACATGTCTTTCTCGTGAATGATTTCACCAATACCACGAGAATAGCTGTATTTACAACGGTTTTGTCGTTGATGTTACTTTCTAGGCATTCCTTTAGATGTGTTTTAAATACCTCATGGTAAGCCTGAGAAATCATTCACATGTGCAGTTCCCCTTGCGCTGCCATTTGTGCGCGCGCCCTCTCGTGGTAGCAATCCATGTATTAATAAACGAACTACTTCCGGAATTGGACCGTGTCATGATGAGATATATATAAAAAAGAAATAAGAGTAAGAGGAGAAAGAAAAATAAGAAGAAAAAGAGATAAAAAGAAAAAATGATAAAGGGGTTGAGGGACGTGAAATAGAAAGAAATGTGACAAGAATAAGAGAAAGAAATACAGCCAGAATGGGGGAAGACACGGAGGGGGGGGGGGTACGAGAGAAAAATTAAAAGAAAGAGACCAAAAGAGATCCCATCTTTCTCTCTGGCTGTGGAAGCCTACGTATTCATTTCAATCCATGTATTGCTCGAGAGAAGGGTGGGAAACTGTACCCGCTTCGTTTCGCTGTGTCCGACTTTGCAGGCAATTGTTTCCTTCTTTTGGCACTAGTTAGCGCCAGGTATAATCACTTGTATTGTGGAGTTGGATATGGCGATAGAAGCAGAGAGGGAATTACATGTGTTGAGCATAAAACCGCTCGAAAACACGCTGATGACGCCGGATAGGCAGAAACATGTTCGTGTGTTACCGTTTTATGTCTCTTCACATGTCTTTCTCGCGAATGATTTCACCAATACCATGAGAAAAGCTGTATTTACCACTCTTTTGTCTTTGGTTCTAAATATTTAGTTAATTATTTTAATTTTGCTATCTATCCGTATAAGCAGTAAATTTCACCGTGGTGTATATCAAAAAGTAGAGCTGCTAGTTATTTTTGAAACCGGCACATCAGAAATAGCTTAAATCAATTCGTGTTTTACAGGCACCATGACAAAAAAGTTAATTTTATTGGGCGGTGTTATCGATATTCGGTCGGAAGAAATTGCCAGGAATAATACGTTCCCCGGCGACTTTTCGATACCATCACACCGACACAGCCTGCGGCGCCGGGTCGCGATGCGATGCGGTTGACCGTCACCCAATTATCCGACCGGAGCCACCCTAGAAATCGTGTGTTTATTGTGCGCGGCGCGCCGGTCCCGCGTATCACTTAATGTAATTACGTTTGTAATTTGCAAAGTTAATCTCACCTACGTCGACCCATCATGGATAAATTACGGTCTCGGATCGCACGGACCAGATCTGGCAACGTTATTATGTGTAGCTACCTAACTATGTATGCACATATGTATATCTGGACAGTATACATAGCTTTCTCTATCTACATACATATGCATACACACGTATAGAGTCGCAACGTATAAATGTGCATATATGTTTGTTTCGCCGTAGTTCATTTACATTGGTCAATATTCGAGTATCTAACCGGTGGCGGTCAGATAATGCGAAAATGTAACGAGCCCGGACCGCAGATACAGAGACGTTATATTAGATTTAAATTATTATAGGTTATTGCGATCTAATGCACAATACGACACCTCTGTAACCGCCACCAAAGCAATCGTGTAGTAGATTAAATTATCTCTAGCACGATTGCACTTATACACATGTACACTGTAACGCGGCATTAAATTAGTTTCAGAAAATCATAAGAAACGGTATCCTATTATACTAATCTAGTTTCCTTCAAATGACGTGCATAATAACCCAAAATGTGCATTAAAGCCAAATAAAAAACAATAAACATCATTTGACATGGGATTAATATTGACATACTTTCACAGTATGTCGGAAAAAATAACGGAAGTTTTTAAATCTACAGAAAGTTACTAACGCCATCCGTTGAAACTATATATGATTTGAAAGCTGTATATCCCTTCTACAAAACGAGATCGCGAGTATTAAAGTCAATCAAGGGGTAATTAAGTTATAGGGCTTAAAGTGGCAGTGCATTTTATCGGTTCGTTACAAACATATAATGGAATAACGAGCTAATATTGAATTTTGTTTCAAGCTCGGTAAGTTTTACAGAAACATTTACTTTAATGAAAAAAAGGTTTATGGTGATCCCGTACGTGTATGTTCGAATGGTATAAGCGTTTTCAGGATGGTCGTGATTTTTTTAGAAGACGACCCAAGACCAGACCGTCCAAGAAACGAAAATCTCGAGGAGCTGGTCGAAAAAATGCGTGAAATTATCGCAGACGATGCAAATTCGACTGTGAGATGAATCAAATACGACCAGAAACATGATTCACGAAATCTTGACGAAAGATTTGAACAAACGGAAACTCTTCGGACGATTGGTCCCTAATGCGTTAACTGAAGTCAAAAAAATTTCTCGCGTTGAACATTGGAAGGATCTTATCAAAACAGTCCGACGAAATCGCACGTTTCTAGAATCGATTACGACTGGTGATGAGACATGGCGCTTCAAGTACGATCCTCAAACAAAACGCCAGTGTGGAAATCTCCAGGCTTTGCGAAATCGGCAAAATTGCATTTCCAGAAGTCATGAGAGAAGACAATGTTAATTTGCTTTTACGACTCTGAAATTCTACATAGGAAATTCGTTACGCACGGTTAGAATGTCAGTAATAAATATTGTGCGGGGGTGATGGAGCGTTTGTGGAAGAGAATCGTTAGAATGAGGCCCGAATATCGTTGTTTTTGTTGCAAAATAATCTACCACCATACTTGCGAAAAAACAGATCCTTGTGTTACAACACCCTCCGTATTCGCTTATTACCATATATCTATGTACTTCTCGAAACCGAAACTGACGATGAAAGGGACGTTTCACAACAATACTGAACAAGTTCAAGAAGCCGTGATGAGGATCTGTCAGGCGATTTTGAAGAATAGCTTAAAACATCTATGCTATTATTGGTTGAACGTGCTCAGGACTGTATTGAAGCAGAAGGAATATATTTTGAATAAAAATAAATAATTTTGGCGAAATAACCGGTTGGAAGGAACCGTTATTTTTTCCACGCACCGTGTATGTTGTGCTTTATTTCCTACAATAAATTGACAATTCTTTCCGAAGAAACAACAGCTATCTCGTAACAGGTTAGTATTAATAAGAAAATATTGAGTGATTATACTTTGCCTCCGATAAACCAGGAACAAGAAGGAAGTCGAACGTGGCACAAAACAAATTTCAAGTAAAAAACCTATAATTAAATACAGCAAACGACACGTTCAACACATAATCCGCTTCCTCTTTCACCAATTAACAAAAACCAAAATATTGAAATTAGATCTTAACTCACGTTAATTAGGTCTTGTACTCAGTATAACCTGTCTACGTTCTTTAAAAAATATACTAAGAATATGAGATAAACTTCTACGTTTAAAGAAGAATACACAACGGCAACATTACACAAACCCACAACAACACCCGCATGAGAAATTACTTTCGTCATATCTTTCCGTATGTGCATGTATCTTATTAACAGCCCATGTTTAGTTGAATTTTCTTAACTTGTTTTAACCTCAGCTGAATTCTCTTCAACTAAATTATACGTAGCGGTCTCCTTCTTACGCAACAGAGACGGCAACATACGATTGCGGCTGGATGATATCTGATGCCATCGTATATTATGATCTGTTACTTTGTTTTTAATGCAATTAAGTTTATGTTCGTTTTCGTGTTGTTTTTGGGTTATATTTCTTATGAATATGCGATCATAAGTAATCGATATTATTTTATCTATTAGCAAGTATACATTTCTCAGGAATAAACTTACATATCCATGCACAATCATGTGTTTTAGTATTTTGTAGAAAATTCATGCATATGATAAAGATATAGATATACTTTAGTTAATATAAAACGCCCAAATTCATATTATAAAATGGCGTTATTTTGAGTTATTTCCTGAGATAGCGTGTGTGTACAAAACCGTAACCAACCCTTTAACATTAGGTTATCATTGTCGCAGTATCTTTTATCTATGATAGCAACTGAATGCTTTGGTTTGTTGCACAAGCACTACAGTATCTACCTGTTTACGTTTCTGGCGCAAATTTCAAGTTATCCAATCTATTCTGCCACACCCTATATTAACTAGACGTTAAAAATATAAATTAATTTTTACCATGTACAACTTCTAACAACAGAAAAATTGTGATAAAAAGGAAAAGCAACACAAATCAACGTCACTGAAGCTGCTACCATGTAATCTTACAACTGTTCGTAATAACAACAACAAATGCGATGAAAGCATAATATAGAACAAATTTAGCGACTCTGAATAAGCCAAAAAAAAGAAAAAATACCCACTTGCTTCTACCGCAATGTCAAATAGACAACCTCAGCAAATCGTGACCACATTAGAAGCGTACAACCGATAGCCAAGGCTCGACGTGCAGTGGCGGCAGTACAGCTACTACCACTTGGCGCGTACGCGTGATTTATGAAAAGTCGTGTAAAGTGAGTTTTTCGACCATAAATTCTACGCGCCGGCAAGTATTCCCGACGCTAATGAGACATTATTTTTTTTTTCTGAAGCATCCGCGCATTAATCACGGGACCAAACCGCGACACGAGAAAATTGTGATAACTTGACGCGAGAGGGGGCGATATACCGGAGAAATGTCGTGCAGGACCAGAAAAAAGTTTTAAGACGGGAGATTGTTATCGAATCGAGGACGTCGACGTGAAGTTTTTCGGCGGAGATACGGATTTCTTGCCTTCAAAAACGTATTGTCGAAAACGTGCTAGACCATAAAGTGTATTAATATTCTTCTATTGCCTGTTAAGGTCTAAACTTCGTATGTAGTCCTTGTAACCAACGACGGTTTAATAACACCGCCTAACAAAATAAATTTTTTGTCGCGGTGCCTGTAAAATACGTAGGCTGGCACTTCTTCCTAGCAGCTCTAGTTCTTGAGATACACAACGGTGAAATTTATTACTCATACGGCTCAATCGCAAATTCAAAATAATTAACTGAATATTTAGGAGACCCAAATTCTCTGTTTTTACCTGAAATTAGAATTATAATGTAATTATAATTCTCAATATTCCCCATTACTGGAAAAAGTGTACCTGTCTAACCCAACCTAACCCTAATCTCCACTACTTCATTTACTACTATAGGGTTCCCCATATCTCTGTCTGCATCTCAGAGTTCAGCATAATATTGTGCTTTCGTGTGATAACTGTGTCATTGTGTATTAAATATTTGTTTTAAATTATTGCATGAATATTAAAAATTCGAAAGACAACAATGTTCCAGATGTTTCTTCTTACATTTATGGCGAATACATTTTTAAGGAAAGTACAAAACCCATATCTCCCTTTATAAAAAGGGTATATTTGACGTATTTTGGCGTTCAGTTAGGAAACCAGGATAAATCTTGAGCACCACATTTTGTATGCAAAATATGCGTAGAATATTTGTGACAGTGGACAAACGGAAAGAGAAAAAACTTAAAATTTGGAGTACCTACGGTATGGAGAGAGCCCAAAAACCATCATGATGACCACTATTTTTGTTCTGACAATATCGAAGGCTTTAATCGCAATAACCGGCATAAATGGGTATACGCTAACATGGAGTCAGCAAGGAGACCTCTTCCTCATTCCGAAGAAATACCTATTCCAACGTTCAGTAACTTATCTATGATACATCATCTGAGGAAGTGCAGTTCCAGAAAAGTGAAGATAACAGTGATTTCAAACGACCATCAACGCTACCCCAACACTTCAGGCAACAAAAGCCTAATGACTTTGTTAGAGATCTGGACCTCGGAAAGGAGTCGTTCAAATTGCTTGCTTCCAGATTATAGGAAAACAAAAACTTACTGTGTCCAGGCAGTAATATGATATTTTGTCGTACCAGAGAAAAAGATCTGCTGCCTTACGTCTCTAAAGAAAACAATTTCGTGTTTTTTAATGATATAAGAGGTCCCTGCGATACCTGTGAATTGTGCAACCATACAAACCAAATCGTTGTGAAAAGGATAGTTGCTCCTCCAAAAAGAAACTGAGACCTCTGCTAGATATATAAACCATTACACTATGTGAAGAGCCACGCTAGAGAAATCACACCAAATCCTTTTAAAGAAACCGGCTATTTTAGGTAGTTACTAGTTATACTTTCCCCAGACCAAAGGATGCAGAAAGTATCGATGAAGAGAACAAAATTACCCGATTATATTCTACGATTCTCGATCGGAATGAACATGTCGCCAATTAAAAATTGACGATCGCTGTTGCCTTGAAACTCTTCTATTTTTAAACAAGATACGGCTGCTGTTGCTGCTTTGTTACTCCCGGTTCGGTTAAGCCGACCGACTCGCTACCTATATATGTATGTATTCCGCTGTCGGAGATCCGTTCCATTTTTACGCGTTCTTTCTCTTCCTTTTCTTCTCTCCTACATCGATGCCAAATGACGGTTCGGATCGGACAATGATTTATCAAATAAATAATTCCGCGTCGGAGATGGGCGCCTCCATGTACCGTGAACGTTGGTGGGCCGATCGAAATCGAACGTAAGGGAAAGAATTTGTCAGGAGATCATTAGGGGGATTGCCATGCGTAAATTCTTAATGGACTTATGTATCGTCCCATGCGTCTTTCTTTGTTTGTTTTTCGCAGGAATTGTTTAGTAATGTAGACAGTAGAACCATCTAATCCTGGCTGTTATAATTTACTAGATAGGAGTTAACATGCATCTAATAAGGTACGTATACTCCAACAAATAACGAAGAAGGAAACTGGAAGTTTTGCACAGAAAAAAGATTGTACTAACAATCGTAACGATGTCAGGTACAAATTGTCGACCAATTAGATTGTTGTAAAATCAGGAACAATTTATTTCCATTGGAAAGGCGTATCAGTATTGCTACGCTTCCTATGGCATATTTGTCATTACCGAAACTTAATGATAGAGTCTCTGACTCTGAAGTAATACCTACTTCACATAGTTTGATCAGATATGACAAGAGGTGTTCCCTTGTTTTTATTGCTTTGTTGTGTAAGATCTTCGACAAAGTTGTTGATACCTCTTTCATTTCTTATGTTATTCCTTTGGTATATGCAGGTATTTGTATATGTGTAAATGCAGTTCCAGGATTTGCGATAGGTCAGTTATCTTATTCTGAGTGTTTTATGTCTTCAACTGCATGTGCAATCTCCTTAAACCCAAACAATTTAATATTAATAGAACGCATATACACAAGGAAGACCAACTACAAAAGCTATCGGCATGGCCATCACTAAAACAACACAAGCAATGTGCACAAGCACAAAAAATGAGGTACCCGGAATTTTCCTTGACCTAACAAAAGCATTCGACAGCGTAGATCATAAGATTTTACTTGAGAAACTTATTGAAATCTTATTTAATAAACAGAATACAGTGCGTGCAAGTAAATTCTAACGGAGAGAGATATCAGTTAAGTTGCCTACAAAATCAAAAAGGCATCTTCTGATATGCCTGTTGCCTCTACTATCTCTTTCAGCTTCAATCTGCGATCGGCTAACACGATATCATGAATCTTGTCGACCATTTCATCGCTGGTAGTGATTTTTGGGCGTGGTTCGTCACTTATGCTTGTGCGGCCACGTTTGTGCTCGCTCACCCACAAGCTGATGGTCGAAAATGATGGAGTACATCCGTCATGAAGCTCTAGCAAAATATTTTGAATTTCCGTGACCGCTTTGTTACGTTCTCCTGGTTTGAAGAACAGCGCCGCTGTAGCCTGCTCGTGTTATTCCTAAATTACTTGACCAATACTTACTTGTAGAGTATATTCGCTTATTTACTAGATGAAAGGTTGTACAGTGAAACTCAATGCGCATGCGCAAAAAAATATATTTAAAAATAAAATGGTTACACGGTTTCCACTCTTGCCTATGTACATGTACGATGTACGTAAGATATATATATTTGCAATAATTGCAGTTATTCGAGCTCTCTTATACATGTAATGTACATTAGCATTTGTATATGTATTTTCATTGGTAGCAACATAAAGTAATGCCTCAGCATGTACGTTGCAAAGCTATGTCTTAATTCTGTTTAAAAGGTTAAACTCTTATATGCTTCCGCTGAAGCTTTGTTAGAGGCATGTACTAATGCCTCTATCTGTTCGCATGCACCACTACCTTTTTATAGGGGAGCCAACCCTATTTATTTCTTAAATTTATAAGCGCACCTCGGTGCTATGCTTATTTATATGTCCCTTTCCGGGAGCCTAATATACTTTCCTTGTTTTAAATTTGCCTAAGGGACTTGGCCCTGTATTATTGGCATGTATTTGTACTTGACCAAATACGTTTGTTATTTTCACATTTATAGGGGAACCCACCCTATCTCTTAGAGCTTGAACGCCTGGTCGAGGGCGACAGTAGCGATAATAGCCGATCTCAATACAAAAGTAATGTCACAGCTACCCAGGCGTTCTCGTTTGAAATATTACGCTATGTGCAATCTTTAGCTCTCTACTACTGCGCCCCAAAGAAGGAAAAATCCAGTAACCAGCAAATGTGCGAACTGCGCACCGACAAGTAAAACGGAGCGATGATGCCGACATTACATAAGAAAACTGGTCCGTGACACTCGTCCGCTACGACGAGCAACTAAATGAAAAATTTCTAAGTCCCGATACGACAAGGACCGAACAAACGTACAAAAGACAACGGGCGCTGCGGCTGCAACGACCGTCAGCAAGAAGCGGAGTGATCGTACTTGTAGAGGAGGTCTATACATGCGCGCCGACAATCTCACCAAAATAATTTCCGACACAAACTTAACTGAAGACTAAAAATATGTATAGACGACAATGGACACAGTAGCCTCGACGTACGATGATAGAAAATCGAGAATTTATACTTATTAAAAAAATCTATACATGCGATCCGACGACGTTACCAAATGACTCCCGCCAGAAATAAATGTATAGACAACGTCCTCGACGATTCCCGCCAAAACTAGAAAATCTTAGAAATCTCTAATAATCTTACGACGACGTTACTGTACACGTTACGACGAGGCACGAAAGATGACCGAGAGTGCACGATCGCTAATACCTCGACCGTCGCGCGGGAGACGACTGCCTATGCTTGCGTACCTTAAATTTTAAGAAAACTCCCATTACATATCCGACGACGTTGCAGTGTATGATTTCTAATTAGGCAGTTTTAGCTAGCGTAATGCGAATGGCTGGCTTGCATACATATACAATGCGTAATGTACATACATATTAAAATAAAATTGGATATAAGAGAGCAAAATAAATAAATATAAAAATGAAAATAAAATAATATTCTAAATGAAAATAATAATGCAAAGAAGATAAAATACATAATAGTAAAAAAATTTAGAAAATACAAAAAAAACAATGTTAAGTCCTTAACACGCTTCTTATCAAATTATATATCATTGCATCATTTTTACTGTGCGTCACTATATACATATATATATGTGTGTGTATATATAAACTAATTATTGAAAGTAAAATTTTTTTGGATGGAGAAAGAGAGATCATAATTTTTGTTATTTATTACGGTATTCCACAAAGCATCCTATAAAAACATATATGTAAATGAAGTATCCTATACACGTATCGGGCCTCGATACGATGACATCGATTAACCGTCGCCGATGTTGTTCACTTTACACACGTTTTCCCTCGATGTCTTGATGTTCGTTCGACATCCGTTCGAGCGCATAGAATCCCCGGATAACGAGATTAAATGCCTACTCGGTACTGTTGTGTTTGCTAATGTTTCCGAATGTAGGGACGACCGAAATAGACACCCGATTCTCTCCGTATTGCGTACATGTGTACGGGTATCTACGTAAAGAGTCGATTTAAGCCGGTTATTGTTCGCGCCGATGTTTAGTATGTTGGAACATTTCGAATAATACGGGAGGCGGATATGAAAAGATTTGAGCACTCCGTAAATCTGGAAAGCGCCGGCTGAGCTTTAGGCTAATACGTTTAGCGAATAACGTTCTGTTCGATATTTAAATTACTGACGCTGATTGGGTATTAATTCTATGCTTATAAAAGTACAGCAATATTCGTAGTGTAAAATTCACACAAAACCATGTGGACCTAAATCTTTTTTCGTATTACATTCTGTATGCCTTTGTGTTGTCTGCTTTGCACAACACTGATGCATTTCTCATGCAGTCAATCCATGATATAATGGGTATGAATTGCCTTAATAAATTTATATTATGGTACTATCAATAAATAAGTAATTATTTTAATCACGAATGCCACGATATAAACCTTTATAAGTGAGACTACACGTTAGCTTTGACGCATTTCTTTTTTCTTTTTTTTTTAATCGTATGTCCTTTATACCTTGCGGTGTCGGACTATTTATTTTCTTATTTTTATCTTCCACAGGTTCCTGTTCTGAGCCAGTTGTTTGGCTTCAATCCATCCCATACTTCTCTTTTCCAATGTTCTATACACCTGCTTCTTCCAGGTGTTTCGGGGTCTACCTATTCTGTTTTTGCCCTCTGTTTTGGCTTCAAATATCCTCTTTGTGATTCGATCTTCTTCCATTCTGTGTAGATGTCCAAGCCATCCCAGTTATTTCTCTTCTATGACCACTTCTACTGGCTTGATACCCAGACTATTAGTGATTGTCGTGTTCCTGATTCCGTCTCTTCTAGTTACTCCTTCTATTCTTCTTAGGAATCTTATTTCCATGGCCGTAACTCTGCTTTTGATTCTATTCGTGGTTATCCATGACTCACTACCATATGTTAATGTTGGTCTGATCACTGTTTTATACACCTCTGTCTTTATTCTTTTTGGTATTTCTTTTTTATCCAGAAACGAATTTCTCAATATGTTATATATTTTTGCGGATTTCCTTATCCTCTCATTTACCTCTTTCTCTATTCTCCCATTGTCTTCAATCATTGTTTCTAAGTAGTTGTGACTTTTAACTTGTTCCAATGCTTTTTCCCCGATTTTAATGCTATGTTTTCTTTCTTCTGCTGCTATTATCATTGTGTTTGTTTTCCTCGTGTTTATCTTTGTTAGTTCTTCTTGGTATATCTTCAAGTTTTGCTGTAATGTCTCTTCCGAGTGTGCTATCAGTACCATATCATCTGCAAACATTAGTTCCTGTACGTTAATTGCATTCATTTTCCAGTTTCCTACTTTCATGTATTTTCCTTTTTGTTTAGCTTTTTTAACAGCGTCGTCTTTTAATATAGAGAATAACAATGGGCTCAATACGCATCCCTGTTTTAATCCAATTTGCGATTCAAATTCAGCTGATTCTGCATTGGAAGCTCTCACCTTATTCTTATTACTATTATACAATGCCTTAATCATCTCTATCATTCCTTTTTCTAAACCTCTCCTTTCCAGGCTCTGCCATACATCTTCTCTTCTTACCTTATCAAAAGCTTTTTAAGATCTACAAAACATATACGTATTTCCTTTCCTTTCCCTATTAGTTGACGCATTTCTATTAATAGCAAATATAGAAAATTTCATAAAATAAATATTCACAAAAGATTTGTTATCGAAAAGTAAACGATCTTGTTTATGTTTTAAGAAGGGTGGCCACGTGCTCTAGCACGTACATCAACCAGTCGAATAATATTGAACAAGCGTACTTTGATACGGGTATTCAACTCTCCGTGCCGCGCGCTTCACCTCTCCACGTTGTTCTCCGCACGGCATTGAAACTTGCCCCTCTTTGCCGAGACTAGTGATAATTATTAATTACTACTGAGTAAAACTTTGAAGAAAGTAACGGAACAATTCTGTAATTCTGTAATACCTATTATTACGGCAGGTACGGTTGTCATTGGGGAAGATTTATTCTTGTTGTTTCAAACAAAAAAAGAAAAAAATTGATTCAAATAACAGGCATTGCACGAATGTACATACATAACATTACCAACTTTATTATAGTACATACGTAGCTGTTACGAAGTCAATGTAAAAGTCTAATTGTGAACTTTAAATTAGACTCGAAATTGAGCAATTTAGATACACCGCAACCGGATGGTAAAACTGCCGTACCTAGTTTAACTGTGAACGTGTATATGCATATCGTACGTACTACTCTTCATTATATGTAACTTACGTTTCAGCGGGTAAAATTAGACGTAGTCATGCAATAAAACGGTGTCTAATCGTCGTATACGCCTAAAAAAACATCGTTTATTTCGTAGACACTGTCATTGTTTGTACGTTGAAATCTCTACTTCAACGCCGTATATTAATTTATGCCTTATGCTTCGGCAGAGTGAATTTCGTTCTTTAATGAGCGTATTGAAAATAGGTATTATTAAAGTGGCTGATTTGATACCACTGTTAGTAATTTTTTTCCTGGTTAGTTTTGAAAATGCAAGAGGAAAAGAGACCGAATTGTTCCATTCCCATTTCATACGCAAAACGGTCGGTATTAAACTAACGAGCGAACACACAACTATTTTAATAAGGACACAATGAAGCTACTTCATTACCTCGGACATGGAAATAAATGGCGTATAACTCGATTTATCGTATAAACATTCAACATGCGGATTTATTGTTCGGCAACGAGTTATAACTGGTGGAAAAATTTGTAGAATACCAATCGGTCTGAGGCGCAACGGCTTTTTTAATTTAGAATATATATGAGGGCGACCTGAAATATTGTTGAAGTGGATTCATTGGTCGGCAAGGGCAACCTATTTTATAGGAACTGTCAAAATTTCAGACGTCTACTGTCAATAGTTGTTGTTTAAGAGTGTGTTTCGTATAGCAAGTCAGGCAGTTTCGTAAAAATGGAGAAAATCAAATTTCGTGCAGTGATAAAACACTTCTGGATGGCTGGAAAAACGGCCACGGAAATTCGAAATATTTTGCTAGAAGTTCATGGCGGATATATTCCATCATTTACGACTATCACCTTCTAGGTGAGCGAGTTCAACCGTGACCGCATAAGCATAAGTGACGAACCACGCAGTGGACGCCCAAAAACAGCTACCAACAATGAAATGGTCGACAAGATTCACTATATCCGATTGCCGATTGAAGCTAAAAGAGATAACAGAAACAACAGGCCTCTTAGAAGAACGCGTTGGCCATATCCTACAAGAAATTTTGGGTTGTTGTTTCATTACCGTGAATGAGACTTGGATCCACCGCTACATACCGGAGACCAAGGAACAGTCGAAGCGAATTAGTCTCTTATTCTTCATATTCACCGGACCTAGCTTCCAGTGACTTTTCCCTTCCAAACCCGACAAAATCACTGGGAGGAAAGAGATTTGCCTCAAATGAGGAGGTCATCGCAGCTACATACGGCAATTTTGCTGACCTCGAAACTTCCTACTCTTCCGACGGCTTGAAGAGACTGAAGCACCGTTTCAAAAAGTGAAGAGACTACATCGAAAAATACAAATAAAAAACCACACCAATACCGTGTTCTTCATTTCAGATCGCCCTCGTAAAGCTACAAAAGAAACAACACACAGCCACATCACATCGCAAACGCGACCAATAAAAATTTTCCCGTATACATACAATTCCTGTTTGTCCGCCACGCCAGCCGACGACGTGATACTCTGTTTTCAACACCGCGCCTGGAGATCTACGTATGTATGTGTGCGCTGTCGATCGTCCGATGTTTTTCACCGCACGGTACCGGTATACGATGCGGCACGTTTCCCGACCGTTCGGCCTAAAGTAACTTAATAACTCGGTCTGATCGCACCCGTCCCGTATAACTAAACCAACGTAAATATTAGCTTTTCGCCGAACGTGCGTTATAATAAAAGTGACGTGTGTTAGATCGGTAATTGTATTGACATTTTCCTTATGCGCTATCGGGCCCCTATTCCCTTACCTGTCGCCCGACAATTTAGCAGCTGCCGCCGCCGTCTCCGTTGTCAGAGAGGAGCGTATAACATTTCCTGCTCGTGGAATATTGGTTCGGTGCTTTCCTCTGTTTTTTTTTTGGGAGCTTTTATTTTGCTTTTGCCGTGTTTAACTTTACCGATGAGAATCCATATTTGCGTTATCCGTATTTTCATTTTAAAAGTAATCTAAATTAAATTCGACAATTTTATTCATATAAAAAATATTTCTATCTTGCAAATTGCTGTTAAATGTACACTACCGTCCATAGAAGTTTGGCCAGGGGAGAAAGTTTTACAATACTTTAATTTAAGCTTTATTGCATTCAATGATGATAATCTTAATATCTGCAACTCAAATAATGAAGATATTACGAAGAAAAGACGTAATACTTTATGGCCTGGAACAACCATCCTCATTTACAGCGCTTGTATCGACCTCTCTCTCTCTCTCTCTCTTAGGGCTCGTTCCTGTCTTACTCGAACCTTAAAGCAACAAGTGTTGCTCAACGATCCACTGTAATAACTTTGCATAAAGAAGGTTTTGTTAGCCGGCAAATCGGTGAGGAATTAAATCTAACCACGTCGACAGTAAAAGCATCATTCCCCGATATGAAGAACTAGGCGTGACCGTCCAAATACCTCACCCTAGCATAACTACCCCCAGCAGATGATCGTATACTACAACTATCAAGTAAGCGAAATCTTAGAAAAACAAACGAATTCAATCGCAGACGTCAGCGTTCGATTTCAGTTATCACCGTTAAACGCCGGCTGGCCGAAGGGAATTTACGCGGTCACGTGGCAGCTCATTAACCATTAGTACGCCGGGGTAACCGACTGAAAAGGTTACAGTGGGCCCGGGAACACCGAGATTGGACGGTAGAACAGTGAAAAAATGTTGTATGTGGACGAATCAATATTTAAAATGTTTGGTTAAAGCAGGAGAGTGTGTGTCAGACGTTCCGCTAATTAAGGGATCCTTCCCGAATGCATTGTACCGACAATAACATACGGTGGTGGTGCAGTTACCATTTGGGGTTGCTTTTCTTACTCGGGAACAGGAACGTTACGTCTTATCGAAGGAATAATACGAAAAGAGAAGTACCGCGGCAATTTTACTTTTATGCAAGATAACGATTTGAAACATACAGCCAGGATATGGAACAGTATCTGAATATGGAAAATCCAACAGATATTTTACAAGTCATGGCATGGCCACCACAGAGTCCAGATCTCAACCCTATTAAATTACTGTGGAATGAATTTTATAGAAGAGTTCGAAGGTCCTACTTCTAAAAAACAGCTTTGGAATATGCTTCAACAAGAATAGAACAACATCCCACGTGAAAACCTCAAAACATTAATCGAAAAGACGCCACGAGTTATTCGAAGTGTAATCAATGTAAAAACTGGGTTTGGGTATGTAATTTTTGTAACGTATAGGAAAAAATTTGATTTTTTAAATTTTTGTTACTTCACGGTCAAATTTCTATGGACGCTGAATTTCTTCCAACATCCTGAGTAAAATTCTTGGATCTTGCGATTTAAAACGAAAACGATCAAAGTTGACAGACAAAAGTCACGTGACAATTTGTGTTTATCTCGTTTCCCATATTTGAATTTTTCCACAAAACGTTGGATAATCTCTTTCCGCACTTGATACCGACCTTACGTCGGTCGTTGTATATAATAATTTCACTTCTGATTGAATTGGAAAGTTCAGCCGTGTTCATTGTGAGAATACTTAACTCGTAAATCATTAGGTAGCTTACTACACGAAACTCCTGCGCTTAAATGTCATATTTTAAAGCTTTTATACTCACCGTCTACAATTGTATCAAAGTGAAATATGTACGAAGTTGTTTCGGAACTTTTTAAATAGAAATTTTCCAATTTAACTTTAACGAAACTACGTAAAACTCTCTTGTGTATACACCAAAGTTCAAAGTTACCTGCCTCACTATTCCTAATTTTGTTACAGCTACAGTTCCGAGGTTGATTGTATTACTGATATTTTTTTTTCTCTATTTGAAAGAATCGAGAAAGAATTCAACGTTTTATTACTGAAACATTTCTTAACGGATACATTCTAAGTGATAACCTTCAAAATAAACTGGATTTAGAATAGAATTTATTTTAGAAAACGTTCAGAAATATTGGGAGAAATATCTTGGGATTTAGGGGCCACATTCCGTTAACAGATTAGTATTATTTTTGCTTTAACAGAACGGAATGCTATGCGTAATTATTTTCTTTTAATTTTAGCAGCAATGTTCTCATAACTCTTTAATGCAATTAAAACCGCCAACGCTGGTAATTGTTTTTTTGTCATTAAATTATATCCCTATATTTCTTTATGCGCGATAATTCCGGATACTTTCTCCTCACCTGTAAAATTCGGGGCTTCCATGATTCTCAAATACTGTATAATTAATCTAATTAACAACCGCATCAGTTTTAAAAGTTTTTTCGGGTATATATTATACGTACTAGAAAACCCTGCCAAATTATTACGTAGGTTTAAGAACCATACAAACCATAGAAATCCCTAGAAGTCCCTAAAAATTCTTTCTGGTGCTATTTGTCTCACCAACTTATTTCTGAAGCTTAACTAACTGATAGTTTTAAGGTAATGGTGCAATGCAATCTGCCGCTTAAGGTTAAGCGTGGCTTACTTAACCGGTGCAAACTGGCCATAAAGATAGTTTTGCACATCTGCTGACGATGTATGCGTAGTATACGAAATCTACATTTAAATTAATGAATCATTTGTGAAATACAGAGTGAATTTCATTGAAATTCTGCCAATACTGATGGAAGTCTGCAACATTGAAAAGATTATATTGTTAAGCTTTTTTTTAATAAGCGTTCAGGAAACCTTATTTTTTTTTCTTTTAGAGTTTTTCGCCGCTGAATTCTTCAAAATGTAGATTACGCTCAACAAATTCTATTACGAAAAGGCATACATTTTCCGCAATCGCGCTGAATAGCCTTAGTCGACGCTATATAGGATATAACCTACATACAACCGTTGGTAGGTAGGTTATACAATTTTAAGTTCATTGAAGCGTTAAAGCTTAAAGAACCCCCTTGAAAAGAATGTCTATCTGCCGGACAACAAGTATATTAAAAGGGGAGAGAAAAGTAAAAGACCTTCCTCCATCAGCCCCGCCGGCAGCATAGCGCATTCAATAGAATATACAACTCGGAGTATACGCTCGGAAAAAGAACGAAAAAAGGAGGAAAATCCTACGTTTTTGAGTGAGCGCGCGCCGGCTGCTAACTGATATTTACTACAAATAACGTTCTCTCTCGGAGTTGTGTTCGGATCGTTCCGCATGTATGTATACCTACCCACCTGCGGCCCTTACACAGACACTTTGAATATCATAGTTAATGCGGTCGGCTTATCTACGATTTGCGAGCCTTTTATGATGCCGACATAGAACGAGCGAAGCCAAGTGGATCGGTGGGAATATCTTGCACACGCGAAACTAACCTCGCCGACAAGCCAGCAGTTAACAGCGGCGAAAGCAACGGCTGCTAGGGAGATTACATCGGTCACGAACGTGACGCCACCGCCTTATCTTTTAAAAGGCTCCGGCCATCAGCTATCTATCCATATACATGTATGCGATGATAGGTAATGTATAACGTATAAGTATAGTGCATAAATGTATATTTACAAATCCAATATTGCTTTAATAGAGAAAAAAAAATTAAGCAATTTTGGATCTGTTACTTCGTTAACCAGTTGTACTCCGTTTTGCCCTACATACAGTCCCTGACCAATTTATTACGGCCACTTGCTAAAGTAGCCATTTTGTTAAAATATATAATGAAAAATCTATTGTACAAGCATAAGTTTATTCAGAACTGTCTATAGACATCGTCATAACTATATTATATATATACAGTAAAATTCCCCTTCGCGGACTCCCCTCTTACACGGACACCTCCGTTAAACGGACAGTTTCTCATGGTCCCGACCGGCTCTCATACAATTTACATTGTATTAACTCTTTCTTGGACGGACATTCTCTTGAACGGGCGCGGACACGAGAAAATGTTCTCTTAACCGGACAAAAAATAAAATAAAAAGAAACGCCTTATCTTATTTTGGATTGATTTTCTTTTCATATTAAATTCTAAAATAGATAAAAAAAAGTGAGATTATCAATAGGTTTGTCGTGACAAAAATGTAAAACACTTATTTTTCTTTAGGTCCGCTAATACGATGTAAAGCAAGAGAAATAGCCGCTTCTTTGGGACGTTCCACATTCAGTGCTTCTTTTGGTTGACTCAATAAATTTAGAATCCGCGACAATAAAGGGATTTCGGGAAAAGGAGCTTCGGTTAATGCTGAAGATGTTTCAGCTTTTTAAAAAAAAATGTCCTTCTTTGATTAAGGGATATTCACCGAGAGACATCTATAATGCCGATGAGACAGCCCTGTATTTTAGGGCTCTACCCGACAAAACGCTCACATTAAAGAAGGAAAAATGTGTTGGGGGAGAGTATCCCAAAGAAAGGTTTACAATTTTGCATTGTGCAAATATGGCGGGTGAAAAAGAAAAACTCCTAGTCATTGGTAGGGCAGCTAACTCCAGAGCTTTTAAAAACATTAATATAAATTACCTGCCTGTAACTTGGAAATACAATAAGAAAGCTTGGATGACAGGACAAATTACGACAGAGTGGTTGCAAGACCTAGTTTGGAAAATGGCTAAAGAAAAAAGAACCATTTTGTTATTTTTAGACAATACGCGATCTCATCCGAAAGACGTTTGCTTAAATAATATAAAAATATTATTTTTACCCCCTAATTGTACATCAGCTTGCCAACCGCCTGACCAGGGGATTACAAAGAATTTTAAAACTTGTTACCGAAGTTTAATACTCAATCATTTGCTAGTAAACATTGAAACTGCTGGTACAGCTTTTGGGTTAATCAAGAAAATTACATCACTGGATGCAGTTTATTTGGCAAAAACCGTTTGGGACCAAATAACCAAAGAGACAGTTCAAAATTGCTTCCGCAAAGCAGGATTTAATCATGTAAATATGCAAAGTGAAGACCAGTTAACAGAGGCTGATACATCTGACCTAGATGATGATTTGCTTCTTAGTGTACTTTCAGATATCCTCAAAAATAAGAATTTATTGAAATAGACGGATAATGAAAACCTTAATGATTTTTTGAACGTAGATAAAGATTTATATGTTGAAGATCCAAATTCAGAACAAGAAATTGCAAATCCAGTTGAAATACAGGAACTTTCGGAAGATTCTGATGTCGATGAGGTTCCAGTGCCAACAGAAGCTATCCCAAATTATGGTAAAGCTATTACCCTGACCAAGCAGCTCAAAACTTTTGTCGAAAATCACGGAGATAGAGAGTCTTTGGGAGCTTCTTTCTAAATTAGAAATACGATTTCAGGACGCCATTTTAAAGAAAAATAGAAGACAAACAACAATATATGAATTTTTGCGTCCTTAAAGTGACTATTCATTTCATTGTTTTGTATTACATACTACATTTATATATCTATGTACATATATTATACTTTGTATGTATATATCTAAAGGAAATAAACCTTTTTTCTTAAGTTTAAAGTTTCTTGTTTATTTTAAAAACATTTATAGACACATACGATTTAAATCTCCCAGTTTCTTTAATATATTCATTTTTCGTTGAAACACGATTTTTGTTGTATCTACTACATATTTCTTTTATGCGGGCACCCCTCCTGAACGGACATCTTCAGTTGGTCCCATTGGTGTCCGTTCAAGGGAGATTTCGCTGTGCAACTCTCTATGGAAAACAATTATTAGAGAAAAAAGGCCAAAAACAACAAAGACAATAATTTTCTAGTGAATGTTATTATTTATTAAGCATGTGGCATACATGAAAGTTACTCTAAGAAAATGAATTAATTTGGTTTTGAATGAAATTAACTAATTATTACTACGAAGAACACAAAAAGCGTACCGAACTGGTAGTAAATTGTAAACTGTACTATAATATTAACGTGATTTTATTTAATGCGTTCACGTAACCCCGTCCGTCAATACGAAGCATATAAAATTAATATGGTATATTAAGTCTACATTGTTTGAAACGTCAAGGCACTAATTCGTGAGTAGGTCATGCACAGCAACTACCACAAATGGACAAATAAAACTAGGTTTCAAATAGTAAAAGATTAATTAATTTCTAATAATCACGAAAATAAAGCAACAAAAACTAATGAATTAACAAATAATCCTGGGAATAAAATAATATACCACAAAATATTTTCCAAATAATAGATTGGAAAATAATTCTGCAAAATAAACAATATGCCTGAAAAAAAAATAAAGGAAATTCTGTAACATGGTCTACATACCCTAAGGAAAACTTCTAGGATTTTTCAATTAAGGATGTGCAAAACTTTGATATTTAAATTGATACGTTCTCCTGGTTTGAAGAACAGCGCCGCTGTAGTCTGCTCGTAAATTCCTGAATTACTTGACCAATACTTACTTATAGAGTATGTTCGCTTATTTACTAAAGGAAAGGTTGTGCAGTGAAACTCAATGCGCATGCGCGAAAAAATATTTAAAAATAAAAGGTGTACACGGTTTCCACTCTTGCCTATGTACATGTACGATGTACGTAAGATGTATATATTTGCAATAATTGCAGTTATCCGAGCTCTCTTATACATGTAATGTACATTAGCATGTGTATATGTATTTTCATTGGTAGCAACATAAAGTAATGCCTCAGCATGTACGTTGCAAAGCCATGTCTTAATCCTGTTTAAAAGGTTAAACTCTTATATGCCTCCGCTGAAGCTTTGTTAGAGGCATGTACTAATGCCTCTATCTGTTTGCATGCACCACTACCTTTTTATAGGGGAGCCAACCTTATTTATTTCGTAAATTTATAAGCGCCCCTCGGTGCTATGCTTATTTATATGTCCCTTTCCGGGAGCCTAATATACTTTCCTTGTCTTAAATTTGCCTAAGGGACTTGGCCCTGTATTATTGGCATGTATTTGTACTTGAACCAAATACGTTCGTTATTTTCACATTTATAGGGGAACCCACCCTATCTCTTAGAGCTTGAACGCCTGGTCGAGGGCGACAGTAGCGATAATAGCCGATCTCAATACAAAAGTAATGTCACAGCTACCCAGGCGTTCTCGTTTGAAATATTACGCTATGTGCAATCTTTAGCTCTCTACTACTGCGCCCCAAAGAAGGGAAAAATCCAGTAACCAGCAAATGTGCGAACTGCGCACCGACAAGTGAAACGGAGCGATGATGCCGACATTACATAAGAAAACTGGTCAGTGACACTCGTCCGCTACGACGAGCAACTAAATGAAAAATTTCTAAGTCCCGATACGACAAGGACCGAACAAATGTACAAAGACAACGGGCGCTGCGGCCGCAACGACCGTCAGCAAGACGCGGAGTGATCGTACTTGTAGAGGAGGTCTATACATGCGCGCCTACAATCTCACCAAAATCATTTCCGACACAAACTTATCTGAAGACTAAAATTATGTATAGACGACAATGGACACAGTAGCCTCGACGTACGATGATAGAAAATCGAGAATTCATACTTATTAAAAAAATCTATACATGCGATTCGACGACGTTACCAAATGACTCCCGCCAGAAATAAATGTATAGACAACGTCCTCGACGGACGATTCCCGCCAAAACTAGAAAATCTTAGAAATCTCTAATAATCTTACGACGACGTTACTGTACACGTTACGACGAGGCACGAAAGGTGACCGAGAGTGCACGATCGCTAATACCTCGACCGTCGCGCGGGAGACGACTGCCTATGCTTGCGTACCTTAAATTTTAAGAAAAATCCCATTACATATCCGACGACGTTGCAGTGAATGATTTCTAATTAGGCAGTTTTAGCTAGCGTAATGCGAATGGCTGGCTTGCATACATATACAATGCGTAATGTACATACATATTAAAATAAAATTGGATATAAGAGAGCAAAATAAATAAATATAAAAAAATGAAAATAAAATAATATTCTAAATGAAAATAATAATGCGAAGAAGATAAAATACATAGTAGTAAAAAACAATGTTAAGTCCTTAACATAAATTATAGATGTTTAATGCAGATTAATGTATGATTTACATTCGGTTGCTGATAATCAAGGAAATAATTTAAAAAATATTTATTCTGCTGGCTATCAAATCGTCCGCAAAATACTGCCTGTCCAGTAAAGCGAGTTACGAAAAATATACGCAGTACATATATTCTCAAACCATAAATTAACGAAAATGTAAAACGGTGGCGAGAAGAAGAGAATTGGGGTATCCTAGCACCCGTGTGCGAGCACTTTTTGTTTTAAATTAAATTGAAAATCAATTAATGGCAAAAATCTATCAGTGCCAGACTCAATTACCAGATCAGGGTTTTTAATGCAAATAAAACTCGTTCGCCATCGCGATCGCCATTGCCAAAACGCAACAGGAAAAAAATTGAGCGGAGAAACAACAAACCGAAATAAAATCGAACGCGTTAAGTTTGCGCTTGATAATTGCGCGTTATTAGATTAGCGCCAGTAGAATCCCATTTATTCCATGTGATTTGCATATATTTTTAACACCGCTAATGCAGTAAACCGGGTTATAATACGGAACCCAGTTTTTATGAGTATAATTTTATTAACAATTCAAGCTGTATTTAGAAGTAGATAAAAATGTCGACGTTGACCCCTCTCTTTAATGCATTCAATACTTCGAGCATTGTAGATTTTATTATTTTAACCTCAATTGTTTTGAGTTTAAGATTAGAAACCCTTCTTTGTAAGAAAAGAGTTTTGCACTTCTTTATCGTGCCTAACCACAGATAGATCTGGTGATTGTTATGGATGTGATCGTCTGGCGGTTATTTCGTTCGAATTCGTAATGTGGAGTTCAAATCGTTCGCTCTTAGAAGTCGTACATGCGATGGGCGGTCGAACAATTACAACACATACCTTACCACAAGCGATACGCCAAATCGTATGATCTGAAGTTTCTATGCGGTTAAGTTTTGTTGAATAATATTTTAGGTTTTTTAATCATCGCTGATTTGAGCGTTGCGTTTTAAATTATTTAGCTAGTGTATTAAAAGGAAGGTTTTATAGTAGCTCACTTCCAGCATATTGCAAATATATTAGCAAATGAAGTGTAAGAAATAATGGAAGATGAAGATTTGCATCGTGGTAGTACGGAAACATTTTCCGTAGCATAAAATAATATAGGGGCTTTCGAGGATGTGATGGAAAATGCTTGTAGCTGTACAGATGTTCATTATTAATTTCCTTAAAATGAATAATTATTATCCTTATTCATAAGAAAGTGATTATCGTGGAATTTTCTGTAATTAGCGAGAGTTAGACAGTATTTTTATTAAAAAAAAAAGAACCCGGTGTATGACAAAGACTACGATTTTCTTGGATTTTACCAACACTTTTAAATATCTGAAAAATTATCAGTAGGATCGCTGGGATGCATAAGAAGTACAAGGTGGCGCAGGGGAACGGGACATTTTGAAATAACGTCATTTCCACGAATAAATTCATAAAACTAGTAATTTATTAACGAAAGTGCATGTACGCAGCATGTCATTTATATTTTTACAATCAAAATGTCCAAAAGTGTCTCTTTACTTTTTCAAGATGACATTGGAAAGATGTCCTCCCATTCGGCGTTCACACTCTAACAGCCTGTTATGAAAACTCTGGAATGCTCGGTGTAGCAAATCTTGGGGAATGGCAGTGATTTCTTGTTGAATGTTCTCCTTCAGTTCATGGATTGTTGCAGGTCGTGTACGGTACACCTTGCCTTTAAGATACCCCCACAGGAACAAGTCGCACACACTAAGATCAGGGGATCTCGCAGGCCATTCAATCTTACCGTTACGTGAAATAATGCGTCTTCCAAACAATTGACGAACTGCTGCCATCGAATGTCGAACAGGGTGTGACGTGGCTCCGTCCTGCTGAAACCACATGTTTTCCATGTTAAGATTAAGCTCGTACAGTCTCGGTGTAAAGAATGTTTGAAGCATTTCAATGTATCGAGCGCATGTTACTGTCGCTGTACTACCATCCTCACGTGCAAAAAAATAGGTGCCGATAACACCATGACATGATACAGCACATCATATTGTGACCTTGTCGCTATGTAGTGGTCGCTGGTGTAACTCATAAGGATTGTCCTGGGCCCAATAACGAAAATTCTGTTTGTTTACGAAACCGTTCAGGTGGAAATAAGCTTCGTCTGATATCCATATGTTCCCAACGAAATTCGCGTCCTCCTTAATTTTAGCCAATATCTACCTACTAAACTCCATACGTGACGCTGGGTCTCGTTCATGTAATTGTTGCACAATCTGCAACTTATAGGGATGGAAATGTAATTCTTGCAGTATTCTTTGTAAGCTTCGTCGCTTAATCCGTAGCGTAGATGCATGCTGTCGAAGGGAGCGGCGAGGACTTCTCTCGATTGCAGCTCTAACATCCTCAATGTTATCTGGAGTACGTACCGTTCGAATGCCACCTGGAGCTTTCTTTATCAAGACAGATCCTGTTTCTTCAAAATTACGCGCCCACGTTGTAATCGCATGGTAATGCTGTCGAAATATTCTCTGCGTGGCAGTCGCACTATCACCATTTTTATAAAACGCTCTCGCAGCTACTGCACGTTCCGCACCAATCCAACGATCCATGATTACTAAATGGCAATGCGTTCACAACCATTGTGCGACATTACAAACAACTGCCGGCTCTACAGTGCTGACAACTGTAACGTTCAAAATTTCCCGTTCCTCTGCGCCACCCTGTATAAGTAAAACGTTATTTTACAATATTAACTAAAATACCATTTATATCTTCCTAAGAAACAAATACAACCCATACACATAACTAAATTTTGAATCTTAATAGACCCTGTAAGGAAATATCGTTATGTCAATTTAATGTTTCTCTTTTTAGATAAAATAAAAATAAATTTGTTACGTTTGACAAAAAATTATAAACAAGGACATTCTATTTTACACCTTGTAAAATATGTACAACGAATGCTATTTCTGTAGAAGAGAAACCTTTAAATTTTAATCTTTGTTTGGAACAAAATTTGACGGCTCTCAAAAAATGAGAGAAAACAAGGCCTACTGCGCCTGATATATTTTAACGAATCCAATTTATACGTAATTCATACAGCGTTCCAAATGGTATTGATTCGCCAAGAAGCGGATAACTTATTGATAATTATATTGTTAAAGTTACACATTGAAAAAATGTATTTCTATACAACGGTACAAGTTATCCGATCAATCGATATTAATTGATTACGGAGGTAAATATTTCTTTTCCCTTATCGTCTACATGTAGCCGAAGGTAATGGAACAAACTTGAATTGTTCAGCACAGATAAGCTCGCTGACACGACGCCGAAGATGGGTCATTTGGACGTTAGCGGAGCTAAAGCGACAATAGATAGCGTTCGCTTCGACCGCCCTCTCGGTATCGAAGTCAATTACCTTCTAATTACGCCACTAATCTATCTGTTTGAGTTGAGCTAACATAAACCGAGTAATTATTGTAGCAAACCGCTGTGTCTAATACATCAAACAATAGGTTACGCACAAGTCCCAATTGCCTGCCTGCCTGTCTGCTTGCTAGCTTGCTGGCTTGCTGGCTTGCTTGTCTAGCGTACGTACTACGTGTAACGTTCAGCGCAAGCGGTATACAGCGGAGGCGGGCAACCGACCCCAGCGACGGCATTCAACGACGCTTGAATGAAACTTGTGCCGCTAATATATCATCGCAGCACATCGGGCGCTACTTAATTTACCAGAAACTGCCAACCACGGAACACACACTCAGCCGAAACGTCGGGAGTTGCGATTGCGGTTTACATTAAGCACCCATCATACACATAATACACAGACACATTCACATGACACGCGCACGTCCCTTGGTATTATATATGTAGATGGTTAGATGGAAAGGAAAATGCATTGCATATTTGTATGGAGGACAGATCTGGACGGTAACATTGATTTTCTTTGTGGAAAGCGTCTTAAAAATATCTGCTTTGTTATTTATTCTTGCCTCAAACGGAAACATTTTGTTCTTTTTGCACTTTTTTGCAGTGGAATACGAAGGAGATGAATTACCGTAGACGCCGTCTAAACGTTTTATGTGTTTAGGCGTATGCCCTTCTTTTGTTAAAAATTTGATAACCGCGGGATACTCAATTTTCATTACTTCAGACATTTTCATGGGTTAGTCGCGTTGGTTGGCTGGCTACTTAAAACTGCTACTCTACGAACCGTCATATTTATAGCGTAGACCTCGCGTATGTGCATACATGCTGTGGCGGAGTTTGAACACGCTTGAACTTGTATAAAACTATCAGGCCGAGAATTTATGGCGCTTACCTCGTACACCGTTTCGTTGAATGGAAAATTCACACGGAATACTTTGCTCTTTAAACTAAAAAGTTGTGTTAACTTTGATGCAATTATATTACAGTTACCAATGAATCTTTACCGTGATCGTCATTTATTTTTTGTTCGAATGGAATCGATACTTTGTAGTCAAATCAGAATATGTACTCAAACGTTAAAACGAACTGAGATAAGTTGATAATTTCTCACATGTCTATTAACAAAATATGGTGGTATTACTCAAGCTGCCAAATCAGGTTAGCAAATCAATGGTGGTATCGATCATTGCGGAGAATATTTTGATAAACAGTAAAGTCATTATTAATGACAAAAATGTATTTCTCCCTCGTAATTACTTTATTCCAGCGATACCGTAAAATATTTTGGAGCAAAATTACTCACCAATACGTATAATAAGGAATGAGGTTAACTTCAAATACGAGGCCAATCCCAAAAAAAAGGTCTCATATTTTTTGGGGACGTAGAGAAAGTTTTAATACGGTTGTTGGCAACACTGTTGTGAGTGGTGCCTTCTCCGCTACCACATAAGCACGCAGGCGCTTCGCTCGGATGCTCAGTCTTGGATTGGTAGCCATTCGAAGTGGAGCTCCCGATAAACGTTACCGCCAAGTGCGAAGTGTATTAGTGTACAGTTATTCGATTTTTGAACGCAAAAGGGGTTAAACCGGTTGAAATTCACCGTCTATTGACGGAAGTGTATGGATAGTCGTGCATGGATGTCAAAAACCTTCGCAAGTGGTGTAGAGAGTTTACAGCCGGTCGTACTGAAATTCATGACGAAGAAAGGAACGGGAGGCCGTCAATTGCCGACGAGACAGTCGCGAAAGTTGAGGATCTCAAGATCGGAGGATCACTCTGGATGCTCTCTGCATTTTGGTTCCTGAGGTTTCCAGAAGCACCATCCACAAGATTTTAACGGGAAAGGTGCAGTATCGGAAGATGTGTGGAAGATGGGTGCCGCGTATGCTCACAGAAGACCACAAACGGCAACGGGTTGAATCTTCCCGCGAATTTCTTCGCCGCTATGGAGACGAAAAGGACAACTTCTTGGACTAAATTGTCACGGGTGGCGAAACCTGGGCATTCCACTTTACACCTGAGACAAAACAACAGTCACGCGAGTGGCGGCGTCCCTCTTCGCCTAAGCCACGAAAATTCAAGCAAACACAATCTGCCGGTAAAATCATGGCAACTGTGTTTTGGGACAGGAAGGGGGTACTGTTGGTCGACTTTTTGCCTGCTGGGACAACACCCAACGCTGACAGGCACTGTAAAAGACTGAAGAAACTCAGAAGGGCAATTAGGGAACCGGAGAAGAGGGATGTTGAGCAAGGGTGTAAGCATTCTCCACGACAACGCTCGTCCTCACGTCGCCCGTCAAACCGTCGATCTCCTGTAAAATTTCGGTTGAAACGTCATCACACACCCACCCTACAGTCTGGACTTGGCACCCAACGATTTCCACCTGTTCCCTAAGTTGAAGGAACATTTGTCTGGACGGCTGTTCTGCTCCGATGATGAGGTGAAAGATGAGGTTCAATGCTTTCCTAAAGGGCATGGCGGCAAGCTGGTATGACATGGGCATTGTAAAACTGCCACAGCGTCTACAAAAATGCATCGACCGAAATGGCGATTATGTTGAAAAATAAAGCATTCTTCAATCTTTAAAGTGATGTAGCAATTATAGAAAATAAACGGTTCTTTGTATATCTAAAAATATAGGAGACCTTTTTTTTGGGATTGCCCTCGTAAGTTGGAAAATCGATTTTTTTATTGACCTCAAACCTCATTTCCATTTAAAATCGAAATATGTAATTTTCGTAATGAAATGGAGAGACATTTTTTCACGAACCGAAACAATACAAACATTTTTCTTCCTTTTTTGCTGTCGTCGTTACTACCGCGATCGTCGTTTTTCTTTCCTACTTCTACATAGCATTATCTCGGATAAAGACGGAGGGAAAACGACCGAGTTACGATTAAACGTTTGCCGACGTCCGCTTTCGGTTTTGTGTGTATTCCCTCGACCAATTTTTAATATTGCTACCGGCTGTCCCCGATATATAATACCGCGTCGGCTAGCGAAACTTTTCCAACGGTAACGGCATATTGAACTTTTTTAAGTTCGTCGCCGAATGCGGGCGAATAACATGGCGGAGAGTCGACGATGTTTATCTGCTTAAATTATCGATATTACCGAAATTAAAAAAGTAAGAACGCGACGAGACTTTACTCGAGTTTATACTTTTTCGCGGTTGTTGAAAATAACATTCGCACCTTTATATATACGGACATACATACAAGCACAGTTGAATTTCCGCCGATCGTATTACGGCGTACCCTTTTAATTGAATCGAGATGTGTTGCAATTTCGCCTTATCTGAATATCTCCAATAACGGAGTTACGCTTCAAAGTTTGGTGAAAACTTTTATGAAGATCGACCGAGATAAATCTTCACATTACATGTCAACGATATCCTTACCACTCAACTATAACACCACTAAACACACATTTTGGTGCCTCGGATTTTTTTAGAGTAATTAAGTAATTTTGGGGTACCTAAAATGCCGTCACATTTGTTCTATCAGATCCAGATTCCGTAATTCAGAATTCACTCTTTCTCGCCCTATTTAGGAAAAATTCGCCAAAATTAGATATAATGTTTTGAATGTAAAGTTACGTACATAAGCTTTTTAAACATTACTATTTGATAACCGTTAACTAAAATACAAAAAAAATTGGTAGGAGATATTCTTTTTCGATAGAAAAATATGCACATATGTACAACTTTCAATCATCAGTCAAAAATTTCCTTTTATAAGATTTCCTTGCGTGAGGTTTAACGGAACAGTCTCGCTGAAAATTCCACCATCATATGGTTATCCCATCTTCCTTGGAGCCTCTCCTCCATAATACTGATGTCTTTGTGAAATCTTTCCTCCTGTTGCTCACTAACATCATCTAAGTTTTCTGGAAAACCATCTAAGTGGCTGTGAGGGCAATGAATCTTAAACACATCTAAAGGAATGCCTAGAAAATAACACTAACGACAAAATCGCTGTAAATACAGCTTTTCCCGTGGTATTGGTGAAATCATTCACGAGAAAACATTTGAAGCGACATAGAACGCTAACATGATGTTCATGTGAAAGTTAGAAAGCATATGTTCTAGTAATTCGACGTAATTTGCTGCTTTATGATTTCCAAGAAAATTTTTAAGCGCTTCAACAAAACAACACGAGACGTTAGAGATCCAGCTTTACTATAATCCTTATCAGAGTATTATATTAGAATCATCAAATTATATTGCCTATAACTATTACAAATTGATATCACCTTCATCCTTCGATGTAAGTTATTTTACGTCGACGGTTTTTAAAATAAGCACGGTAATAATTTAGTTACGCAACATTGTTTGCGACTTTTTTTTTTCAAGATTATTTATTTAAAGTAAAAGTAAAATCAACGGACACCGCACCATTTCAAAATTATTGCTAAGCGAAGTGAAGTATTGCACATCTGTTTTAATGGATTATATTTTTACATAACAATTCTAAACAACGCCTGAATATTTTTTATCGCAACTATACATCTCTTTCAGGTTCTAATGCATTTTAAATGTTCCTTTTACCATAGATTACCATTTCGTCAAGCTTCAATATCCAGTTTGCAAACTTACATTGTTTATATTTGTTTCATAAAAAAAGTTATTCTACAAACTACGATGTAAGGAGAATATCTCACATCTTAAGATGTGAAATACAAAAGCCCAGAGCGCATTATTGTTTTGCTACGAAGCATTTCCATAATCCGCTTTGGCTTGGAACTCTGAGGTGGGCGTCGATTTAATCAGTTTAGGCGTCATGAAACGCCGGCGTTAGCACCTTGCTGCGAACTTATAGCTTTCCAAAATAACATTAAGGCTTACGAGTAAACGATTTTACGATCAGTGAAAATCTATTGTAAAAGATTTTCCAATTTAAGGTTGTTTTCTAAATTTATAATAGAACTACAGAAATTATCTTCAATGTGAAATAATTTCAAATCATCAAGTATTGTTTAATAATGAAAAATAATATCTTGTTCTCTTAGTCGTAACGGTTGTCGGGTTCCGCCGCGACACTAAGTTTTTTGACCTTCAAATTTACATCATCATCATTCAAGATATTTATTCCGGACGCCGTACTTATTTGACCGAAACAAGTCTAAAACATATTTAATGATTCTTGTATTTAACAGATGCCACCCAGCTTGCGATTTGGACTTCTTAAAACAGTAAGTGTATCAGCACGTTATAAAATATATTTTGTATCACTATTTTATGCGCAAACATTCCTGCGTCCGCATCGCCCTCATGAAAGTCCCGATCATATAAATGATGCAAATACGTACGAGGGGAGGTCCAGAAGTTCGTGGAATGGAGGGGATGGAGTGGCGATAGGGGCGCTCGCTAGGTGTCATTCTAATTGGTGACTCATCATTAGTATATAAGTTAAGTTGCAGCCCTATAGCGTCAGTCGTTTACGAATAGTTGCCTGCTAAACAAGTCAATCCGGAAGAAAACTGAAACTATGGAGGAAATTGAACACCGTGCTGTGATAAAGTTCCTTACAAAGCAAGGAAAGAACGCTCAAACCATATTGAATGAAATGGAAACCGTTTATGGGGAACAGTGCCCTAATAAATCAATGATTTATAAGTGGCATGGTCTTTTTAAACATGGTCGGGAGTCGATTGAAAACGACCCCCGCTCAGGACGGCCACTTGAGGCCACCACATCAGACATCGTCGAAAAAGTGCAAAAATGTCTACTACAAGATGCCTGTTTGAAGAAAAAACAATTATCTGCATTAGTTGGAGTATCAGATACCACCATTTTGCGTATACTACATGACCACCTGGGTATGACAAAAGTCAGTGCAAGATGGGTACTGGGAATGCTCACGCTGCTGCAAAAACAGCACCGCGTCTGTGCGTCCAAACAATTTTTGGAGCTGTGTGGAGACAAACCTGCACAGATTTTGGAGCGGATTGTTACCGGAGATGAAACATGGGTTCATCACTTTGAGCCTGAGTCCAAACAGGAGTCCATGCGATGGCATAAAAAGGGGACACCACCGCCAAAGGAATTCAAAGTGTCAGAATCGGCTGAAAAGTTGATGGCTACTGTTGTTTGGGATTGTCAGGGGATATTATTGATTGTTTACAAAGAAAAGGCAGGAGTATAACCGGAGAATATTACGCAGCGATATTAATTATTAAATTAAAGGAGGCCATCAAGGAAAAACGTCGCTCCTGCAAGACAATGCGCCGGTTCACAAGAGCAAAGTTGCAATGGCTGCTCTGCACAAGCATGGCTTTCAATCAATAGTCCATCCACCCTACAGTCCAGACCTGGCACCTAGTGATTTTTATTTGTTCCCCAATTTAAAAAAAAGACACGTGGAAGAAAGTTTTCCGACGACAATGAGTTTACCTCAAGGCAATTTTGGCCCATTTGGAGGCGAAAGATAAAGAATATTTTTATGATGGTTTAGAAAAATTAATTCATAGATCTAGTAAATGTATTGTGCTTAAGGGTGATTATATTGAAAAGGAAAAATAGATTTATTGTTTTATTTTATTTAAAACAGTTTCATTCCACGAACTTCTGGACCTCCCCTCGTAAATGTTACTGAACTCTCGCCTTGATACGCCCGATCGGTCCCTCTACACTGAAATTGCCCCACTTTGGTGACACGTTTTTATATGACGTGGTACGATAAAAAGTCAAAAAGGAACGAAAAAGCTTTTGATACAACCTAATTACTGTGCTGTGGTTAAAATTTTCTTCTGAAGATCGTTAGATGTCGCAGAATTAAACTAAAATAATGATACACATCCAAGTTGAAGTTTAATGCTAAATCGTCGAAAATAGCTATTTATCTAAATAAAAATTTTAATTTGTAGATATACTAATAAATGATTGCGGCTTTAATGTTATCAAACGCCTGCAATAATTAGGATCTATATAAAACGGCTAAACGATTTGTAATAAAGTATAGATATTTCATTTTCGGAGGCAGCACGCAATAGATCGCGTCGACCGAATTATATTAATGCGGATGCTATTCGTCGAGGGTTGGATACTGTAAACGCATAAAACACGGTCGATCGGACCAATTAGAATGACGTATGGTAAACAGTAACAAACTATTTAAAGTTATTTATGATCGGTGAACGCGGATACGCCGATATGCGTAGAATATACGATAGGGTATTGGGTACGCCGCACGCCTGTGTAGAGAGAGAGTCGAGTCAATTATGTATTTATCAGTAATTTTACTACGGGACGAACATGTGTAACCATAAATTTCAATCAGGCCGACTGATTCGCGACGGTCAATTATTGATCACTGACGACGAAGCGGGCGACACACAAAAGCGAAATATAACCGGCGAATTGAATTAACACATCAACCGTTGGCGTTGGTTGTACGTGGAGGCGCGTGCGGATGCCTATCCTATCCGATATGTATGGTATGCAGGCATGATTATATTAAAGTATAATCAGACTACCTGTTCCATACGTATGTATGTATGAATGTATGCATACCTATGTACGGTCTCCGTATGATTGGTTGGCAGTCGCTCTGACACGGACCAGGTTTCATGAAGCGTAATAATTCAAAGGTGACCCGCCGCATCCTTGTTATCGTTACACACCACTATCGACGTGCGTATAGATATAACGATGTCGAGGGTTGGGATGTCGTTCTCAATTAATCACGACGGAATTAAGTCCGCAACACGTTTGCCCAATAATAACTCTTCGAAATATATATGTACGTACGTCATTTGGCGAAAATTAGTGACAGTAATGCATTGAATTATAGGGTGACAGAATAAAATAGACACCTACTAATTAAAAAAAAGATTCTATTCTCGTTATATATACAAAATATTTTAAAATTTTTAAATTAGACTAATATTTTGTCGATCCACCTTTACTTGTGTGAAGTGCTGCGACTCGTCGTGACATAGAATTTATTTAAATTATTAATGATGTCTTCTGGAATATTTAACCACTCTTCTGTAACAGCTGCCACGAGTTCTTCCTTATTGCTGGGCTTTCGGAGTCGTTTCGCCATATTTGTCTGGATTATGTGCCAAATCGGAATCACGTCTGGTGATTGGCCTGGCCATGGTAAAATCCGAATCCCCTGTTCTTCTTTCCATGTGGTTGTTGTTCTTGCTTTGTGGCAGGGTGCTCCATCCTCCATAAAAGTGGCGTCTTCTTTAGATAAAATGGCGTTGTCGAATATCGGTAGTAATCCTTCTGTTAATATTTGGATGTATTTCGCCGCATTTATATTTCCATTAATTGCGATATGCCATCATACTATATCGCGCCCCACACCACGATGTTCCCACCGCCGTATTTCACCGTCTGATGTAAAAATTTGTCGTCCAGTTGCTGTGAGGAACGTCTCCATACCCACGTACCACCACTATCACTGAATTGGCAGTATCTGCTTTCGTCTGAAAAAATGACAGACCGCTAAACTCCTCGGGCTTCGTTCGCATTTCGATTGCCCAAGCCATTCGGCGCCGTTTTTTGAAACGCTGTAAGGAGAGGTTTTTTCTTTGCCACCCTTTTATACATCCCCACACTGTGGATGTATCACAGAACGGTGCGCTGACTTTTCTGTGAAGTTGCCGCAGGCTCAGCTGTACTTTTTCCCGGTTCTCTTAACATTTCGCGCACAAGCACCCTTTTACTTCTTTCAGAAGGTCCGGCACTCGGCTCCACTGTTATTTCTTCTTTGCGTTTAAATTGTGTAATCACACGGTTAACTGTGGACAACGGAATATTTAAAAATTTACTTATTTCACGTTGCGAAGCGCCGCGTTCACTCTGGCCAACGATGCGACACCCCGGGTGAAGTCGCTAATATCACTCGAACCTTGTAAGTGAGGCATAGTTGTAACATTACTAAACTATGACGAATTCCTTCTGATACATCTACCCCTACCCTAATGACAAGAGAAAGTTCTTAATTCGTTCTTAGAATTTAGCTGTTTACATATTTATGCCGCTTTACCTGGCGTCTATTTTATTCTGTCACCCTAGTGTATACCTTAAGTAGCTACGACAGGTTATATACTTCTATCTCGCTTGCGTATGTGTATGCTTCATACCTTCATTTTATCGATGAAACAATGATGTAATTACAAACTGTCGTGGTTTTCAGTGTATGTAACCAACTCGCAAAAGTAGAATATAATGCGGAGAATTCAAAACAAAAGGTGCCGAGGATATGACAACCATAGTCAAAGTGATATCGTCTGATTCCTTAGATTTACGAAAATGAATGGCATACCAGTGCAAAAAAGAAACAAGGAACGGAGCGATAGGACCTATTCATATACGTATACGCTCATAAATAAGTGACAAACTTTGTCGATGAACAATATACTCGTTTCCAGTGTAAATATATTCTTTCGTGCGAGCGATATTTGAGTTAGAGCCGCGCTGCGCCGTTCCGAAATAACGAAGTCTGGAAGGCATTATTAGTCATTCAATTTGTCACAGCGCGTTTGCAATTAAGCCGTCAGGTGCGCGTTATTTAAGATTATACACGGTATTATTAATGATTAGTAGTAGAGGAAAGTGGGTACGGTGTAGGTATAGGTATAGGTAGACGAGTTGACTTCAAATCGATTGTTCCGCGAGTCGCGTCGAATTACAGTTACCAACGACGTCGTCGCATCGCCGAGCCCTTCGAGTATTTCGAACAATTCGTGAATATTTTCTCCCTTCCCCGTCCTTCGGCTTATTAGACGCGGCCGGGGTATACATATATCGGGAGCGACACAGCACGAGGGAAAATAATTATTGGCTGTGCCGTCGCCTATACTTAAAACTAACACCAATACGGCACGCCACACTATACTAACTATACAATACGTAACAGTTAAATAGCAGGGCTAAAGCACGAAGGATATAATTGCCACACATTTTATCATCAACAAAAAAGAAACTTAAATAGACTCACGAATATTTCAATTTCAATTGTCGTAGATAGTGCAAGGCTATTACGCGGAATTTCTTCTTTCGCCTTTTAAATTTAAAAGATCACACGTGAGTTTGCTACGTATGATGATAATTCTCAATTAAGGATGAGCGAAAATACCAGCAACATCAAAAGTTCATTTAGAGTGCGGACCTCCTTTTGTAAGTTTGTGTATACACAATATGCCAAAAAAGCCCCTAATATCTGAGACTTTACGAGGCCAGATAATTTTATTGCACAAACAAGGATTGTCACAAATAAAAATTGCTAAGACAATAAAATGTTTGCGTTGTGCAGTGCAAAACACAATTAGCCACTACCAAAGGACTGGAGAGTATGGTAATCTACCCAAGAGCGGTAGAAAACGTGTAATGACTGTGCGAGAAGAACGATTGATAGAGCGTATCGCGCTCCACGATAGCGATTTCTGCAGAGCTCCGCGCTCAACGAGACGCACCAATCTCCGTGCATACGGTAAGAAGAAGGTTAACTGCGGCGAATTTACGTGCCCGGAAACCGCGACACAAGCCTTTGCTGACCGAGCTACACCGCAAGCAACGCTTTACGTGGGCAAAGAAGTACTGACATTGCACTGTGGATGACTGGGCCAAAGTATTTCGGTCCGGTGAATCTAATATAGACGTAAGTGCTTAAAAGTATTTCATAATTCTTGCAATACACATAATTGAACTCAGCGCCCCTACTTTTCTCACCAAAATAGAAAAATTCAAAAAGTTAACGTCCTTCGTTTATTCTGTGCAGGTGCACAGCGTTTCCGGAGCAAGTTATTTTCGGAGGAGGTCCGGGGAAGCATTTTCCCCAGAGTGTATTTTACCTACTGTTAAACACGGCGGTGGAAGCATTATGATTTGGGGGTGTATGTCTGCACAAGGTGTAGGGGAAGTCCATGTGTGCGAGTGCCGCATGAATGGGGCACGCTACATCGGGATGTTGGAAGAGGTTCTCGAACCATCAATTGTCAGATTTTATGATATGGACTCAGAGGAGTATTAGTTTCAGCAAGAGAATGCTCCTTGCCGCAAGGCTCGACCTGTAATGAAGTGGTTTAGTGATAACCAAGTGAAGATTTTGGACTAGCCCCCACAATCGCCTGACCTCTCGCATATTGAAAATGTATGGCATATATTGAAGGACAGGGTTCGTAAATACAACCATGCCGCTAAAGAAGCCCTAGAGCAAACAGTGTTTATGGAATGGGCGTCTATTTCCCCAGAAGTATGTTACGAACTGGTAGCTACTATACCTAAAAGAATTAAAGCTGTAATAAATGCTAGAGGAGGCAGCATTAAATACTGATTTATTTAATAAAAGAACCTTATAAACAGAATTATGTGTTTTTTTTTTAGTTTTGACATTCTCGTCTTATTGTAACGCTAAAAAAGTTACCGTGCCTATAACATTTGCTCGCAGCTGTATAGTTGAAATGATTATTTTTAGAGTATTACTCTCATGCAGGGGTAACTTTAAATGTGGCTATAATATTTTCGCGCAGTGTACATGGATATACGAAAGAGATAGGAGGCTGCAGGCAAAGTAACATCGATATAAGGGAACATTTAAACACCAGATAATAATGATGATAACAGTGCGGTACGGCGGGTACCGAAGTAATTCCTCCTCCCATATTAGCTGAATAATTTCCACTGAGCGAGGAAAGAGTAGGAGTAGAAGAAGGTAATTTTAAGCGTAGGAGAGGATCGCCTTATCTCTTTTCGAGCGTTCGCAGTCGCGCGCGCGCACCCACCTATACGTACGCTTAAAACTCAATGCAAAGCATGAACGAACGCCTGCCGCCGTCGCCGTCGTGTAATTAAAACCAATTCGCGAAACGAGAGAGAGGAGCAAGCGACTGAATAAAAATGACTCTAATAATCCTTAGATCCGATTTACGACGATCCTTATTGTTCGAATAACATGATTACCCTCCTCCGCTACTACGAAAGGAAAAATTATGCGGTGTAATGGATAAATTTCATTTTAAATTCTCGCCTTCTTTGTTTCTCTAGCTAGGGAGTCCGCCGTCCACTGCGATCTGCTCGTCCCCATTTGTTCCTCTTTTAAACGGCGAATCGTAATGACTAGCTGCGGATTTATGAATTTGATTTAAACAATAGCTTGCCGCATCCTTGTTCCGTTTGCTTTCGACTAATACCCTGTCGTAATTTGTATTTCGTAGAAATATTTTAACGTGCGAATTTATGAAAATTTTATCTTTATTCCGCTTAAAGGTGAAATAAACCTTAAAAGTATTTCAAAGCTATAATTTGACTTAGTATACAAAAGGTTTTGGTGCTACTATCTTTTTACACTTTTCTAGAGCAATGCAGTCAGCAGTGATTTCAAGAATTACATTTTTTATTCCTTCCATATTATCGGCGTAAAAAATTGCAGCGTCTAACCATGTACTCCATCTCGTAATAATCTTTTCAGGAGGCAAATTAACACCGGGAAGTCGCTCCTTATAAAATTGGATTCGTAAAGGTGCTTTTAAAAATACTTTTTTGACATTGCTAATTAAATCATTAATCAAAGGAAATTGATTCCTAACGTCTTCGGCTACACGATTGAACGCATCAGCTAAACAACTGGTATGAATAATGTTACTATAAAAAAATTTTAAATTTTGCGCGGATTTTATCATGTATGGTGCAGCGTCGATTTGATAAACCTTCTTGAACGAATTGGGCAATTGTCACATTATTTGTTTTTTGAAGTTCTTTACAATAAATTAAATATGATTTACCTACAATATCTTCATTAAGAATTCCTATTAACAAATGGGCAACATAACGACCACACTTATCCGTACTTTCATCTACCATGATATAAAGAAAATTATTCCCTACCAATTATTGAAGTTCTGTCATTATTTGCTGGTAACAAGCTGTGACATAATTTTTTCGTAAGATATTTTCGTCAGGTGTATTATGTCTGTAATATCTTTGCAGAAATGATTTCAAATTAACATCATTGCTAATGGTATGTTAGACGAAATTAGTGCGTTACACAGATCCATATTATATTCTTCTTGTTCTGAGTTTCGTGAAGTTGATGCTACACATTGATATAAAGATTGCTGCACACATGCGGATCGCTTTAGTTTTTCACATTTTCCAATATGTGATGGAGTTTTAGTGTGTTGATCAATCAGGTATTTTCTCTCACAAAATACCTACAACAACAATTGTCATTTTATATCAAAAGTTAAAGAATTTAAAAACAATTGTAAAGCTCTTAGTAGAATTAAACTTGCCGGTTTACTGCAGGCTCGATAAAATATTTTATCGCCATCCTTTACCAGTTCAGGATACGGCTTAATCCATAAAGAAATTTTGTTGGTTATACTCATTGTATGTACGCACAATATTTAAAAACGTAACACAATTACATGCTGTTTCGCTCAAAGATATTCAATCAATGGACAATTTATTTGGGAGTTAATGATAATAAAACGTATTTACAACATCCCTTCTGCTAGGCGAAATTAAACACGTGCACTTCTTGGAAAAAAGTATAAGAGAAACCAATGTAAAAATTTATCGTTCTGAGAATTGTCCGTTGTCGATCTACATTAGGAATTAGTAGGAATTTTTATTAATAGAAAGGGTAAGAAAAAGCCTAAATATGCAATATATGCAACTCCTGTTGTGCGTGTCGAAAAACGTAAAACGTGAAAATTCGAATTTGGTTCAAGGCTCACCTAATGATATTTTCATTCGTACCGAATACAATTTTAATACTAAACCTTAACACAAGAGAACTAATTTGGACGGAATTCGTTTCTAAATGACAGATGACTTTTTGATTTTTCGCAAAAAAACGTAAGTTTACGAATTGATTACTCGCTATAAGAACTTCTTTATCCCGTGTTACGTTCTCCTGGTTTGAAAAACAGCGCCGCTGTAGCCTGCTCGTAAATTTCTAAATTACTTGACCAATACTTACTTGTAGAGTATGTTCGCTTATTTACTATATGAAAGGTTGTACAGTGAAACTCAATGCGCATGCGCAAAAAAATATATTTAAAAATAAAATGTGTACACGGTTTCCACTCTTGCCTATGTACATATACGATGTACGTAAGATATATATATTTGCAATAATTGCAGTTATTCGAGCTCTCTTATACATGTAATGTACATTAGCATGTGTATATGTATGTTTATTATATGCTTCTGCAGAAGCTTTGTTAGAGGCATGTACTAATGCCTCTATCTGTTTGCATGCACCACTACCTTTTTATAGGGGAGCCAACCCTATTTATTTCTTAAATTTATAAGCGCACCTCGGTGTTATGCTTATTTATATGTCCCTTTCCGGGAGCCTAATATACTTTCCTTGTTTTAAATTTGCCTAAGGGACTTGGCCCTGTATTATTGGCATGTATTTGTACTTGAACCAAATACGTTATATTCACATTTATAGGGGAACCTACCCTATCTCTTAGAGCTTGAACGCCTGGTCGAGGGCGACAGTAGCGATAATAGCCGATCTCAATACAAAACTAATGTCACAGCTACCCAGGCGTTCTCGTTTGAAATATTACGCTATGTGCAATCTTTAGCTCTCTACTACTGCCCCCAAAGAAGGGAAAAATCCAGTAACCAGCAAATGTGCGAACTGCGCACCGACAAGTAAAACGGAGCGATGATGCCGACATTACATAAGAAAACTGGTCCGTGACACTCGTCCGCTACGACGAGCAACTAAATGAAAAAATTTCTAAGTCCCGATACGACAAGGACCGAACAAACGTACAAAAGACAACGGGCGCTGCGGCCGCAACGACCGTCAGCAAGAAGCGGAGTGATCGTACTTGTAGAGGAGGTCTATACATGCGCGCCGACAATCTCACCAAAATAATTTCCGACACAAACTTAACTGAAGACTAAAAATATGTATAGACGACAATGGACACAGTAGCCTCGACGTACGATGATAGAAAATCGAGAATTTATACTTATTAAAAAAATCTATACATGCGATTCGACGACGTTACCAAATGAGTCCCGCCAGAAATAAATGTATAGACAACGTCCTCGACGGACGATTCCCGCCAAAACTAGAAAATCTTAGAAATCTCTAATAATCTTACGACGACGTTACTGTACACGTTACGACGAGGCACGAAAGGTGACCGAGAGTGCACGATCGCTAATACCTCGACCGTCGCGCGGGAGACGACTGCCTATGCTTGTGTACATTAAATTTCAAGAAAACTCCCATTACTTATTCGACGACGTTGCACTGAATGATTTCTAATTAGGCAGTTGTAGCTAGCGTAATGCGAATGGCTGGCTTGCATACATATACAATGCATAATGTACATACATATTAAAATAAAATTGGATATAAGAGAGCAAAATAAATAAATATAAAAATGAAAATAAAGTAATATTCTAAATGAAGATAAAATACATAGTAGTAAAAAATTTATAAAATACAAAAAACAATGTTAAGTCCTTAACATCCCGTTTTTAAAAAAAATCTTTGAACATTCTATTAAATAAATTTGTTGACGTTAATGGATTTCGATACATTTGAAGATATTTTACAACGTTGGGAACTTCAGAATTCATTACGCATCGTAAAATAACAAACGACGTATGATAATTTTTTTTGTCAATATTGACAAGAGACACATTTAATAATCGAGCGAATTGTTTTGTTGTACTTGAAACGAGAGTTCATCATAACGATATAAAGAAATTGAAACAATAATTCCCTGAAGAAATAAAAAAAAAATCACCTCTCCGCTCACAATGTAGATTCACTTAATTTTCCGCCGTGACAATCACGATCACGTGTTTTTTTTAAAGAATACCGTTCTCTATTCGTTTGTGTCTCTGTTGTGCACATTTTCTCGATTTTCTGTTGTATTTACGCGACTGTTTTTTAACTAACAATAAGCAAGAAAGAATCAAATCCAAATTAAATTCCGGGCGTTTGTCGCTTCCCATATTTGTGCATGTGTATGCGAATGTACATGCGTTTGTAATAAAGTGGCACGCGAACGTGAAAAAACACACCTTTGGGCGGCCTTGCACTCCGGGTGAAAGAGATCCGCCAAAAGCCAAGTCAAAGTTATTACAAATGCCTACGGTGGGTATTGTAGGAATTTATGTATGTACATATACATGACAAATGCAAATTAGCAGTAGGATATGAGGTATAATGTATACATATTTCTCGCATTCATAAAATATGGGGCAACCAATAGCCCTGGTTACTAATTTAGACGAGTACACCTTTGACATTAACCAGTATAAAGCTACATATATACGCAAGCGGGTAGGTCGCTATTGTGATGAGCTCTTTATTAAAAAATTGCATCACATGAATTCCTAATCTTTGATTTACTAAATATTTGTTGAACTACGTGTAGGGCAGTTCATCTTGAGAGGTATCTCAGAAGAATTATTATAGATTATACCTTTAATAATTCAACAGTTCATTAATAACAAGTTATTTTAGTTATACATGACGATAAATAAGTTATCACTTCCTTTTTACAAAAGAAATCGTTTTACCAGGTGTACAAATATGCAATGCGGTTTTTTTCTAAAAAAAAAAAACATGTTAAATTCGGAAGAATAATAAGAAATCTTTATTCAAAATATCCTCCATCGCATATTTCTGGCAATTTATGAATACCATACCAGTAAAAATCTTTCCCTTTTGCTGTGACCATTCTTCGAGCAATTTTTTCGTATCTTCGTACGAACCAAAGCGTTACTCAGCAAACGCGTGACCCATCGATGGAAACAAGTGGTAATCGGAAGGAGCCAAGTCTGTTGAGTAAGTCGCATGGGGATAGAACTTCTCAGATGAGCGCTTCCAACGTGTTGCGAAGCGGTTTTGGTGTTTGCGATGGAGCATTGTCATGAAGAAAGTGACGTTGTACTGCCTCCTTTGAGCATATGCAGAACTGCATTAATCTTCATGGAGGATACTGCGGCGAGTGCAAATATTAAAAGACAACCATCGGATAAACCAGTCTTAGTGTTAAAACTAACACGCAATTTTTTTACTGTATGCATTCTGATACGAGATCCGCATATTATCTAAATAAAGCTTAACGTTTTTCCTTTTAAAATGCTCTATCCTCACTACGCAACCTTTCATCACATATATTGGAAGAGTGGGAAAAGGAAGTGACTCTCCGTAAGAGTCGGTGCAAAGGAGATTTAGGAAGGTAAACTCTCTAGGACAACTGTATCGATGGAAGGAAAGCCTAAAAAAAGCGGAGAGCAAGGAGAGAAATTAACAGCAATATCTCTGTGCGTGACAGAAAAATTAGAGGAAATGAGTGGATTGAATACCATTTATACACGATATAGATATATCTAAGTAGGCGTTAGTAGCTAACGACGATATTAAGCTAGAAAACTTCCAACCTTCAAAGAAGTGGATACTGAATTTCAAAAGAATAGAATTGTTTCACGCAAGATCACAAAATTTATCAGTCGCTCATATGGATGAAATACGCATTAGACAAGGTTGTTACTGATTTCATTAATGAAGTCAAACCAGTAATCCAGAGTTATGATGCCGCGCATGTATATAATGCAGATGAAAGCGGTTTCAACTTGAGATATATTCTGGACGTTCACAAAGTACGAAGAAAGTTGAAGCTTCCATTCAGTCTATACAAGCAACAACCTACAGTCATACTATTCTCGCAATAATATCTGCATCTGGTAAACTTACATCTCCACTACAGATAGTATTAAAAGACCCTGGTGGCAACAAACCCTACTTCGACCTATAAACATTGTTATTCGAGCCTCATCTTCAGGTAAATTAACCACAGATTTATTTAACAATTGGTATTTTAATATTTATTTATCAAGCATTCAAAAGCAGACCAAAGAGCCTTATACTTTTAGACTCATTGACAGATCACTTTCTAGAGTCTACGGAGGAAACGGTGCTGTTCAATAAAGATGTTCAAAACTAACAATGCCAATATATAATCCAAATTCACACGATCACTTTAATCTGTTGGGCAATAAGCTTAGATGTTTTAAAATTATCTTTTTTATTCGAGCCAAGGTAACACTGGTAAAGCGTGCGTTTCCAAAAAACTTGGCCACGTAGCATGATGCCTTATCGTGGAAGAGTATGTAAAGGCCTTCATTCGGATCTAAATCATTGATATATAGCATCAAGACATCCCCCAATAGACGCCTATATTGGTGTTGATTCATGCCGCCTTGGCAAAAATACAGTGGTCCAGGACCTTCAACTAATATACAGGACCATAACTGACCGTAACTGACGGAGGGTGTTTCACCGTATTTAGTACACTAACTTCACCAAAACGTTCAGATAGACGTAGTGTAACAAATTGAGCTCTTTTGATCATGGCTTCTAGTTTTGACTCATCGCTGTATACGATCTTTAACGGAAAGACATTGTTCAAACAAAAGAATTGCTTGATTTACATATGAATTTAAGTTATTTCGTCTTACCTTTCGCCAATATTCAATTGTATAATGTTGATGATGTCTTACCCATTCATAACGTGTTCGCTTCATCATCGGTGTTAATCTTGGTTTTTCAGGGGATTTGTGTTGTTGAGACATTTTTTTGGTGGATAAACCTCGGTTTTCAGTTGCTAGTTGCAGGATATGTCGAAAGATATTTAGGGAACGTATTTCGATAGGTATTGTAAATCCTATTAATGAATTTTGTACTTGTATTTGTAAATTATCGCGTTGGAAACACGAAAGCTTAAATTTATAAGACCGTCCTAATAAAATGGACAGGGACTGTATATGTGGTCATGTACATACATGTTTGTACATGGAAAAAGTGTTACAGTTATCATTACATTATGTATCAATGAACCAGTGATAATCAACCAATACCCCACGTGCACACTTCCCTATCCAAACAAGCTTTACATCATTTACAACACTTACCGTTAGTAATTATGGAATACAGTTCGATCGGTATCAATGCGTTTGTGGACGATTGCGTTTCTGGAAAATTAATTAATCCGTAAAAATTTACGCGCGCCGAATAAGAATAATTACGAGAATGAACGGGCAGCCGGTGCCGATGTGGAACGCCCTCCCGTCCCACCGAAGCGGAAAAATAATGGACAGGATGAAAACAAAGGATCGGTCGCGTCCGAGGTCCGTTCGTACAACCGGCGGTCCTGAAGAGGAACAGAGAGAGAGATAGAGAGAGAGAGAGAGAATTACGCGAGCGATGCTGCGGATCTGAATGGCGCGCGCGAGATGAAAAAACTCGTCGTAAAAACCGATTGCGAACGGGCCGATTTTAATTTGCAAATTACAATACCGTCGAGCATTATAATATTTGTATCCGTTCTGCGTTCGCTGCGTCGCGTATATTTTCGGTTATTTGGGAAATTGCCGATCGCTGTTGACCGCTATAATCGTGTAAAGTACACTATCAGTCGTAGGTATTTGTCCATCGTTTTTCTGTTTGCTAATTCCAACAATAAACGAACAAACGCTCGAGATACATCACAAAGAAATAAAATGTAAATTCAGATCTACATTTATAAAAATAATCAACGAGATAAATATTTACTAAACCCAATACAAACATTGCACTTTTGAAACAAGAAACTGGTTGTACGCTCGATTATGTGAACGATCCTTATTTTATTTTATTATTATTTTTTTTTAATCCAATGTCCTTTATACATTGCGGTATCGAACTATTTATTTCTTATTTTTATCTTCCACAGGTTCCTGTTCTGAGCCAGTTGTTTGGCTGCAATCCATCCCATACTTCTCTTTTCCAATGTTCTATACACCTGCTCCTCTCAGGTGTTTCGGGGTCTACCTATTCTGTTTTTGACCTCTGTTTTGGCTTCAAATATCCTCTTTGTGATTCGATCTTCTTCCATTCTGTGTAGATGTCCAAGCCATCCCAGTTGTCTCTCTTCTATGACCACTTCTACTGGTTTGATATTTAGACTATTAGTGATAGTCGTGTTTCTGATTCTGTCTCTTCTAGTTACTCCTTCTATTCTTCTTAGGAATCTCATTTCCATGGCCGCAACTCTGCTTTTGATTCTATTCGTGGTTATCCATGACTCACTACCATATGTTAATGTTGGTCTGATCACTGTTTTATACACCTCTGTCTTTATTCTTTTTGGTATTTATTTTTTATCCAGAAACGAATTTCTCAATATGTTATATATTTTTGCGGATTTCCCTATCCTCTCATTTACCTCTTTCTCTATTCTCCCATTATCTTCAATGATTGTTCCTAAGTAGTTGTAACTTTTAACTTGTTCCAATGCTTTTTCCCCGATTTTGATGCTATGTTTTCTTTCTTCTGCTGCTATTATCATTGTGTTTGTTTTCCTCGTGTTTATCTCCATGTTTATCTTTGTTAGTTCTTCTTGGTATATCTTCAAGTTTTGCTGTAATGTCTCTTCCGAGTGTGCTATCGGTATCATATCATCTGCAAACATTAGTTCCTGTACGTTAATTGCATTCATTTTCGACTTTCCTACTTTCATATTTTTTCCTTTTTGTTTAGCTTTTTTAACAGCGTCGTGTATTAATATAGAGAATAACAATGGGCTCAATACGCATCCCTGCTTTAATCCAATTTGCGATTCTAATTCCGCTGATTCTGCATTGGAAGTTCTCACCTTATTCTTATTGCTTTTATACAACGCCTTAATCATCTCTATCATTCCTTTCTCTAAACCTCTCCTTTCCAGGCTCTGCCATACATCTTCTCTTCTTACCCTATCAAAAGCTTTTTTAAGATCTATAAAACATATATGTATTTCCTTTATTTTATTTATAATGAAATTACATAAAAGAAAATATGTATGTTTATTAAAAAATAAATTATGAACAATGAATAACATAATGCATATAACATTAAAATTAAAATAAAAAATAAATTTTACATTCTAATACCATTGACTTCAGTTTACGGAGCACTCAAATATCGGAATATATGTATTTCTCTTCGGCCCAATCTAACGCTTGATTAAAAATTCCTACAACTTGCGCGTCACTCACTATATTTTTTATTTCAATCGAAGCATCGTCATCTTCACTCACCCCGTGCTCCTCTTCATGTGCATCATTCATCTCTTTATCGTCATTCCATAAACTAACATCGGTAATTGTGCAAACAATATCGGGATTTAATGCTTTTAATAATTTGAGAACGTCCGATGTAGCACTGTCAAGAACGTCAGCATCAGATAGTTACTGTTTTCTAATGATGGTTAGCGGTACATTGTCCTCATCGTCATACTCATCACTGGAGTAAAGCAAACTTTTCCAACACTTTCTGATTGTTTACTGGTTAAGGGCATTCCACGCCATATCTAAATTTAAAATTGCTTCACGTAAAGTTACTTGCTTTAAGGATTCAGAAATGTTGAAACTTTTATTAGATTTTGATCCATCGGTTGCATAAGTGGAGCTACATTGGGCGGCATGAAGATAACAAAAATTGAGCCATCGTTGCTTCTTAATTGTTCCTCTGAAGGATGACGTGGTGCGTTATCCAAGATTAACACCGTCTTTATTAGAAGATTTTGTAAGTAGTATCTTAGACTTTCACAGCCGTTTGTCATAGTCGTAATGGTTGTCGCGTTCTGGCGTGTCACTAGGTATTTGTCTCTGACGTTTCGCGAACAGCTGCGGTTCACATTTTCAAGGGTAAAATTACTATCATTTCTTAGAGTGTGTAAACATGTGACCAGAAACGCTTCCTTAAAAAGTTATACGCCGTTTTCAAAATAGAAACAAGCCAATACTTAATACAGTTGTTATTTCAATTGTTTAAACGAGATTTTCCCGTGCACTGAAGCCGAATTAGATATTACCTTTTTACCTTTTACCAATGTAGCTACAGAGATAAATGAAGTTTCATGTTCCCAGTTAATTATGAAATTTTACCATCGAAGAAATGGCAGATATGATTTCACGTATGAGCTAGGGAACGACAACTGTAATTTGACTCGATAGCTTCATGCCAAGACATATCCGGATGGCTAAAGCTAACTTTTGCTACAATTTACCAACGTCTTCGTAAGAGAGGACCTTTTAAACGGAATACTATAGAATGTGGAGTTCAAAGTAGGATGCAGAACGTCGTTTGAACGAGTTTGAAGAAGATGTACTCGATAGAATTGTGGAGGATTCTAGAAGCAGAACGAGGCTAAGAGTGCTGGCTGCATCAACAGGTACTTTGGAACTGTGTGGTTGTACAATTCACAGGTATAGCAATAAACTCCACTCACACAAATTTATTAATTATTCGGAACGCAGCGTTTCAAGAGCTCGTGGACTCCCATTGTCAACCGTGTTACCGACTGAATGTAGAAACTGTATCACACATGCAAATTAATATTCTACGCATGCTCTAAAATTTCTAAAACATATGCCTATTTACAATCTATTCTGTGGTCTCGGCTATGTGTGTATTTTCAGGAAAGGATGGAACGAAAACGGACCGTATCTTTAATAGGGCCTTCTGGCAATAAATACATCAGATTCGAGTGTGCAATTGGCGATGGTTCTCTGTTCAATAAGTTTCTGTTCCTTTTCATAAATATCGTTTCGTACGCGTCTAATTCCCTAAGTGAATGGTCTTAATGGATCTGATATTCGAGTTTGTAATAGTTTCTACTTTCTAGGAGTATAATTATTAATTTCCATAGTGATCATTAATGGTGTGAAGAAAATCCTCACACGGTTAAACAATCAATACTCCAATAAACTTTTGCGAGGTTACAAAAAGTAAGAATAATTTTAACGAAATTTTGAAATAATTACGTACGTTTCTGTGGTATAAACGCCTAAACAGCTACTTCAAGATTGAATGCAACTGAATCTTAAAGAGCTTATAGTTCTTATATTGGTGTAAATATGCGTTATTTCCAACTATCGTCCCATATCGTTATTAAATAATTTTGCTAATGTTTTTGAGAAATGCTTGTACAAATATATTTATGCTCAAGTTAGACCCTAGATTTCAAATGACCAACACGGTTTCGTTGCTCAACGATCTACGGTAACTAATCTTGTTACAATTACACAATACCTATCTGATAGTATTGATGCTGGGAGACAGGTAGATGTTGTGTATACTGACCTAGCAAAAGCTTTTGATCGAATCGACCACACCGTGCTTATATAAATAAATTGGACAATATTGGATTTTCGTCTTCTCTTTTGTCTTTATTCCAATCGTATCTTCTTGATAGAAAGCAATTTGTGACATACATGGGATTTGAGTCTGATTACTTCGCGCCGAGCTCTGGAGTTCCTCAGGGGAGTAACTTGGGTCCACTTCTGTTCCTCATATATATAAATGATTTGTGCTATCAACTGAACTGTCCAAAGTTGTTATACGCAGATGACTTGAAGTTGTACTCAACAATTAATAATTCTCAGGATTGCAATCATTTGCAAAGCCAACTCGATATATTCCACACGTGGTGTGTCAACAACAAACTAACAGTTAATGTAAACAAATGCAAAATTGTCACCTACACTCGTAAGACGACTCCAATTATATATACCTACCACTTGGCTGGATCTTCTTTACCTAGAGTGACCTCTATGAGAGACTTGGGCGTCGTCTTTGACTCAAGACTGACCTTTATGGAGCACATATCCAGTATTTGTACATCAGCGTTGAGTATGTTAGGATTCATTATACGTGTTACACGACCATTTGCTTCTATAACAGCCATTCTTCCTCTTTATTTCGCTTTTGTTCGGTCTCGACTGGAGTATCCGTCCTTGGTCTGGTCACCTATGTACATCTATCAGATACATCTTCTAGAGCAGATTCAGAGAAGGTGTTTGAAGTTCTTGTACTTTAAAAAATTTAATACTTACCCGATACAAGGATTTAGCCACAGTGCTCTGCTAGAGGCATTTAATATTGATTCATTAGAACAACGTCGAAAACAGGCTGAGTGTAAATTCCTATTTACTTTACTTCATAATGGTCTTGATGTTCCTGAGTTGTTGAGTAAAATCAGCTTCATTGTACCACGTTCAGGATCTAGGCAAACAAATACATTTTACTGTTTCGCACCTAGAACAAACATCGCCATCAGGTCCCCAATACACAGATTGTGTAGCAATTTCAACTCTATGGAGTTTGCCGAGTTGGATATACATACCTGCACTTTACCGTCCCTTTTGACGCTATGTAGACCGCGGGTGCGTTACACTTAGTTGAATACTTTTTCCGTTCTCTCTTTTTTCCTAACCACTGGTAAACTACTTTTTTTTTTAATTTAAATTAAAGCAACTAGTTACTAAGTTTTCTAATTTGACATACTTTAATTTTATGTTACTTATATTTGCATGTGTACATTATTTAACATTGCCTTGTAATTGGATATTTGTATCTGTTGGGCATTAAATATTATTATTATTTATATGACTGTATATCTTTCTTCTGAAAGCAAAAGTACGAATTAGGATACAACCATAGACATACATATACTAATGGCCAGTAGTGTACATGCATTTAACGAAACGTAACGTTGCGTATGCGCCGTACACGTGTCCTGGGAGTGCTTTTTTATAAAGCGCGCCGATAAATTTTATTGTGATCGGTCACGCACTTTGCATTTTACGAAAGATTTAATTATTGCCATGCTAGGCGGACTCCAATTTACGTATATGTATATAGATAGCATCGCCGCACCGAGAATCGAGATAACGCAATTTGTATGTACATACCGGCAGTACATGCATACGTTATATAGGCGCGTAATAATTTATATTTTAATTGCGAAGGTAGGCGATTTCATACGCGATGTTATAACGCGTATAAATAATAGTAACAATTTTGCAACGACGCAAAAAAAAATACCTTCCTTTTTATAGTTGAAATTAGTTGATTTAACTGAATTACTATACTTCATTCGCGTTAAGAATGTAATAGGTGGCGCTACGATCGGCGGCTGTATTACACTGGTGAAATTTAACCGATGAAACTGTCAAATGACAACATCGTAAACGTCAAAGTTTGGTTATCAAAATCTTGTATAATAAATAGCAAGTTTTTCATATGTTATGTGCAATACATTATGGTTATATAATCTGGCAAAATAACATCAACTGCTATATAAATATATCCTTTCGTTGTTTCATTTACCAAAATACTTGGAGCTTATTTAATTATGTTAGAAAGTAAATGAGAATGCATTTGGGGTTAATCGAGGAGAACATAAATGTCATATGACAAGCTTTAGAATGACAATATTGCCATGGATAAACTTGAATCGAAAATATAACTTTGACATGAACGGTTATATACACAGTGTTATACTAAGTCATTTGTCATGAAGTAAATCTCTCCGTTGGCAATCTCCATCAATTTCAATGGTATGGTTGAAAGTAGTAAGCAATTCAATATATACAAGCAAAAGCCGAACTAGGGAGAATATATAATAATACATAATGGACTCAACGGGACTGTATCCATGTCCATCGAGTGGCTTCAGAGTACATGGTAACACACAATATCCTTAAATCTTGCATAGAATTTGATTATATCAATGATGAAATTAGATGAGCTGCTCGGTGAAGAAGAAGACAGCACTCCAAGTATACTTATTTACTGTACCCCGGCTGCAGTAAAACCAATGTACATTTTCAATGATAGTACAGTCAATAAATAATTGCATGTATACCAATGAGTACAATAAAAAGCAAATATACTAATGAATTATAACAATCTCTTAACTGCACATATTACAAATTTATAGTTTTCTTCTCTTCATATCTGGAATAAATTTAATAAAAAAAGATGTCTTTACTGCTAGCATTTTATTTATACAATAACAAATGAAATAAACATATGAATTTGATTTATAAATCAAAGAGTAGAGTGAAAAAGGTGAATAAATAATTTCAATTTATTATGCAAATGATATTAACAGATATTTGAATTCTGATAATAGTGGTCTGACGAAGATCATGTATTTGCTGTTATAAATTCTTCGAATATATTTTCAACAATATTATCCAGTTAATACATATACTCTCTTCTTCATAACATGTTTGATACAATAAATTTGTATTCATGTTCTTTTAAAATTACTACATTGTATAAAATACCTTAACTAAATGTATGGAATGCATGAAGATATAAATCAGCAATCAGAGTATTCTAAGTGTATACATACTTTATTAACTTATTAGGCAAAATCAGAATCTGATGTATCTGTCGCTGAATCTGCATCTGTAGTTATAATAAATTCTTCAACCATATCTTCAATTTAGCTTCTGTCTACTGCCAATATGGTTGCTTCAGGGTTCTTCGATGGTCCTGCAACTGCATCTACTACTGCTTCTTCAGCCATACCAAACCAAAGCTGTAATCGTAACAGTAAAGTAGAAATCATTTTGTTTACATAATCGATTGTGTAGTACCTTGAATTATGAAATGATGAGATAAAAGAACTCTGAAAAGAATTATTTTTGCCGCAACTTGTTTATGGGTAAACAGTACAATGAAAAACTGCAGGAAACAATGACACGAAAATTGTAAACAAATTTGACAACTGACAGAAATTTCATATGAAGAAATTACATCAATTTCTCCTGCGTGAATATGCCTCGCCCATTAGCCAATGGCAAACCCGTATTTTAAGGCCTATCTATTCCAAGTCTGCATTCTTAACGTGAATGGAGTATAGAGTTGTTGTTTGGGCAATTTCCATCGTTCGTTGAACTTGTATAGTCCTACGTTTCGGCAGTCTGTCTACTGCTTAGTGGTTAAGTCAGGTGAAATTCAGAAATCGAGTAAAATAATCGGGTTCGATCCCCAGTCACGACCACTTACGCTAATAAAAAGTAGGGAAGAAAAATACGTCAGACAAAAAATCATCGGAGCCTAATTGCTCTGGTAAGCAAAGGCCCTTCTCAGGACTCCCCTGAAGGCGGCAGTAGACAGAAACGTCGGACTATACAAGTTCAACGAACGATGGAAATAACCCAAACAACAACTCTAGTTATTATGAGAATCCATTGTCAACAATACGACGTCAAGAGTTAATATTTCTTCATTAGGTATGGCATATACTACTGTTTAGATACGTTAACTAGACCCAAAATCACGAGAATTGTTGTTGATTAGTACATCGAGTGTATATAGGTATAAGTTTTGTCTAATTACACGTATAAGATAAAGATAAAATATGCATTTCTTGGTACGATGTAATTGCAACAGTGTTCAAAGTGGTCTTACAGCAAATCATGTATATAAAGCAATAAAGGTTTGTTATATAGTTCAAACAATGGGAAAGAACATTTATTCCAGCGATATTTCCGGTGTCTATGTTTATATCATACGATCTAACCTCCAATAAAATATTACGAGTGCTTCGATTGTATTGGGTATTCAGCAGAACGGTACGTTCCCAGTCGCAATAGTTTGTAATAAATCTCCTGTAATATTTGGATAATGAATTATTAATGTTCATTCGATTGTTTTTCTTTATCGAGTGGTAGATGCATTACAAACGAGTGTTGTATCAGTATGAAATGTTAAAGCTCGATGGAAGCAAAACGTTTTCGAGATATACTCTGGCACTGATTAATAAGATTCTGTTTATTATACTTACATAATAGCAAACATATACAAAACATACATAACACTAGGTATTGACAGTTGTTTATTTATGAGTAATCTCGGGGCAGTATTCAAGAGTGTTCAGTAACGTTTACGTACTCGCATTATTTATGATCGTGACCATGAGTGAGCATAGATGATGCGGAGGCAGATTTGGTTAAAAAATGGTATTTCCAATCATACAGAATACCATTTTAATACCAAAAATTGGCACAAGAGAACTAATCTAGACGGAATTCGTTTCTAAAGATTTGAAAACATGTGAAAACTGAAATGATAATGATTATTTCTAAATCCTTCTCTATTTTTGGAATATTAAGTATTTCTCCATGATAGATAATTTTTCTACAATCTAGTCACCAAAATCTTCAATTTCATACGCATTTTGATATCCCAGACGACTTCGATTTTTCGCACAAAACGTAAGGCGCTAGAACATGAAAAGTGTAATGACTATTACTAAATCTGATAGCGTATCCGGTAAACAATATCTAATCCTATACGTAAGACTTGTTTGCGAGCTGACTTTTAGATTATAAAAGGAAGATTATCATGGTGAAATGAACAGAGATATGCTTTTAATATGAATACTGGAGAAGTTGGTTCGAAATTTAGAAAACCCATTGTTGATAACATTAGATAATGCTTCGCATTATTTCGTCCAAAGAAGTACAGTAGAACCCGGTTATAACAACTTCGGCTGTAACGACACTCCTTTTTTAGCGGTCCCGTACTTTACTATTCAAACGTATAGGGAAAAACCCGGTTTTAGCGTCAATAACCCCTGATATAACGACAAATATTTACCACTTAAGGTATGTATTTATATTATCATTTATGGCTCAATTCCCGGTATTTGCCTAGCCTGTAACCGACCGTTCGGGGATTTCAAGAATATTACCGTTCGTAGAATTAAGATTTCTTGCAATTTGCTAGCCTGCAACGTTCGACCGTTCGGGGATTCCAAGAATATTACCGTTTCTTGCAACGCGCCAGGCAAAGTTGGTAAGAAATTTCCTCAGTCGGCATTTGAATCGTGTGAGTGAAACATCGAGATTTCTTTATCGAAAATGTCAGGTTTAATGCGAAAAAGTTTAAGCGTGAACGACAAAGTCGCGATAATCAAAGCAGTCGAAAGTGGAAGGAAAAAAACGGACGTGTGTCGCGAATTTGGATTAGTTAATTCTACGATTTGTACAATTGTGAAAAAAGAAGAATAAAATTATGAATACCTTTGTGAAAGGGAAAAAAAAGTAAAAAAAAATTCGATCGTGCGAAAAGGTTGAAGAACGCACCATGTGCAGTTTCACTTCTCGACGCGTTGAACTTTTTAGAGAAGGCTGAGACTATAGCAAACTGCTTAAGTAATTCAACCTACATGTGTAAGGTTATATGGTTAAGTATATTAAATTAATTAAATTCACATATGTATCTGTTTACCACCCGTAATATTGTTTCCCACCAATTCTTGTATGTAAACATGGAACTTGTAAAAACTCCGCCTATAGCGTCACCTTATTATAGCGTCTAAAAATTCGCAGTCCCGTGACTGTCGTTATAACCGAGTTCTACTGTACTTCTATTATCTTGATCGAAGCAACAAATACCCGAATATTTAAGACGTAAAAAATATACCTCACGAGCCACACACAATTTATTAAACTGAAGTTATTAAACAAGGACATGAAGTGTTTCATTTGGCTTCACATTACTGCGAATTTACTGTTATTGTTCACGCTAAATAGTATTACAGCAACCATTTGCATAGGAATGAATATGTGTAGAAGGATGTATTGGGTAGCTTGAAGTCTTGAAAATTATTAGAGTTTCGTATAACCGCAGAAAAATATTCGACATCATAATGCCTGCACTAATCACTACTGTGAATAATGAAAGCTCCAATGAATATCAACAAATAATTCATTAAAAAGTTCCCTAATGACGATCCATGAGTAATTTTGAATACCAGTATAACTTGAACGTATCTGGTCTTTTGGAAAGTTTTGGGGTAGTTTTTCACTCTACACTGATTTTGGTCAAATCCCAATCAGAGTATCTCAGTATTCTGTTATCTGAATTCTGTACCGCCGAAATGAGATGGTATAAATGAATTAAGTTTTGAAAGAACTTTTATTGATTGCTCTTATTGCAATATTCACAGGTATAGCAGTAAACTCCACTCACACAAATTTATTAATTATGCGGAACGCTGCGTTTTGAGAGCACGTGGGCTCTCATTGTCAACCGTGTTACCGGCTGAAAGTAAAAACTGTATCACACATGCAAATTATTTTCTACGCTAGCCTGCGTAGAAAATAATCGCTGCGTTCCGCATAATTAATAAATTTGTGTGAGTGGAGTTTACTGCTATACCCGTGAATTGTACATCCACACAGTCCTTGCAATCGTCATTTAGCCATTACAATCTCGGGCTAACAATGCCTTCTAATGTTTACGTTACAAAATATATATCTTATTGGATGCTTGTTTACATTTTCTAGTCTAAAGGTTCAAAGAAAGGGTCACTTAGTCGCAATGCAATGCCTACATCTCAGAGTATATATTAACCTAACTAAACAGTTTTAAGGGTTTTATGATTACATGGTCAATGAGGTCTCTATTTCTACGTTTGTGTAGTTTATTTAGACAGTTTTAAAAAGGGACTTAACAATAATATTCCTACAATATAATTAATGTGATTGAAATTAACAACAGCAATAGCATTTCTATATAAACTATATAAAAACTTCGTATATTTACCGTATGTTTGACGGCATCATTCATTTATATCAAGTACAACCATTTCAATTCCTTTTTCTAAGAGTGTGATTATAGCAAAATCTTTGTTCAATATTCGCCAGTACTTTTAAAAACTTTCGTATACTATACTTTCGCCAATAATATTTAAGGTGAGTATATTCTATTCCGCGAATGGTGGTAGACCTTCATGTTTCCTTTGATTTCAAGTCAATTAATATACACTATTGCGATCCTAACCGGTCTCCCCCTTCCTATCACCCGGAGGCCCGTTTTCTTCCACTAAGTTAGTCGGCGGTATGTATGTTTCATTCATATTCGCAAGATACACAGCGAGTATGAATGCACTTGCCAAAAGAGCCCCGGCTGAATTATGAATCACCTTCCTATTCAATTAACGTATAGTCGCGATTTTATGTGCACATAGTAAATTATAAACCTTATTCGATCTCTCTCTGTGTGTCTCTCTCTGTTTCTCTCTCTCTCTCTACCTTCATCGTCATCTCTTAGTTTCTGAGTAAATAGAACACAAGTGAACAAGCATTTATACAACTATCCTTTCTTGCGAAGAAACTTACCTTACAACTTTGAACTTGATCAAATATAATATGCTCTTTCTCGTACATAATGGATAATGATATTAAAATGTTCCGGAGATTTTGTATTTGAATTTGCTTTCGTGTTGAAAAATTAGGATGTTAACTTTTCCAACTGAATAGATTTCAGCTATCGTATCTGATATTTTACTGTTGTAAAAATGGAATATGTGGTTTCTCTACTAAACCACTACGTTTGTTATCTTTTCGAAATTTAAACCCGGGAATATGGAAACCATGATTTACAAAGTTCTTCATTACCTGTATTAACTGTCATATGCTATTCTGCAAGAGCACAAGTAACTAATGTTCAAGGCGAATGAATTTCGTGAAGGTTTGTACCTGAAAAATAACATTTGTGGCACGCATTACTTTTCTTACTTAATCAAAAGAAAAAGGCTGTTAAAAGTCACTCTTTTCTGGTAGAAACATATGGTGAACATGCTCCATCGATTAGAACATGTGAGACATGGTTTCGACAATTTAAAAGTGTCGATTTCAATGCGAAAGACAGTGAGCGCTTTGATAGGTCACAAAAATGGGAAAACGACCAATTGCAGAAGTTATTGGATGATGACCTAACTCAAACTCAAAGGCAATTAGTAGAAGCGTTACACGTCTCATAAGAAATAATCAGCAGACGTTTACGAGCAATGGGCAAGATCAATGAACTCGGTAAATGAGTCCTAGACGATTTGAATGAACGTCAAATAGAGAATCGCAGTCATCTGTGCAATGTTGCTTCAGTGCCACGAAAGGAAATCATTTTCGTATCGACTTGTGATCGGTAACGAAAAATGGATTTATCTTGAAGACCCGAAGTGGAAAAAATCGTGACTTACACCTGGCGTAGCTGGTCCTTGAAGACTAAGGCCAAATCGCTGCGACAAGAAGATCACGCTCTGTGTCTGGTGGGAACAGAGCGGTTTTGTGTAAGACATGGGCTGAAAAGTCTCGGGCCTAAAAAAGAAAACACGTTTTTTTTGGTTCAAAATTAGCTTTATTCATCAACGTAATCTCCATCAAGAGCAACGCAATCATTCCAGCGCCGCTCTAAGATATCAATACCACTTTTGTAGAACGATTTATCTTTTGCCTCAAAATAGGCCTCAGTTTCAGCGGTAACCTCTTCATTCGTGCGAAATTTCTTACCGGCGAGCATTTTTTTGAGGTCTGCGAACAGCCAGTAGTCGCTGGGAGCCAAATCTGGCGAATACGGTGGATGTGGGAGCAATTCGAAGTTCAATTCATGTAGTTTTGCCATTGTTTTGATTGACTTGTGACACGGTGCGTTGTCTTGATGAAATAACATTTTTTTCTTTGCCATATGCGGTCGTTTTTTTGCAAATTAGGCCTTCAAATGCTACAATAACGCGATATAATATTAACTGTTGATGGTATTTCCTTTCTCAAGATAGTGAATGAATATTACACAACGCACATCCCAAAATACCGAGGCCATAACCTTTCCAACCGATTGTTGTGCTTTCGGGCGCTTTGGACGAGGTTCACCAGTTGCTGTCGGATCCATGTTTCATCCATTGTCACATATCGACGGAAAAATTCCGGTTTGTTACGTTTAAACATGGCCAAACACTGCTCAGAATCATCAACACGTTCTTGTTTTTGGTCAACAGTGAGCAAACGCGGCACCCACTTTGAACAGAGCTTTCTCATAGTCAAATGCTCATGCAATATAAAGCCAATACGTTCTTTTGATATCTTTACGATGTCGGCTAACTCACGCAACTTCACTTTTCGATCATTCGAAACGATTTTGTGGATTTTTTTGATGTTTTCTGGTGTTACCGCCTCATTTGGACGTCCACTGGGTTCTGCATCATCGGTGTCGCTACGACTATGTTTGAAGTCAGCAAACCAACGTTTTATTGTTGTTTCTGATGGAGCGGAGTCCCCATAACACTTTTCAAGCCATTGCTACGCTTGAACGGCATTTTTCCCATCAAGAAGCAGTGTATAATTAAAACACGAAATTGTTTTTGATCCATTGTTTTGAAAATAACAAAAGTAGCGTGACTCAATAATTCACAAACTAATGAATAGAATATCATGAAATTTTAACAGCTGTCTTTTGAAGGTTAGTACTAACTGAGAGAAAGGTGACTGCAATAAAACTTGCGTCATCTATGTGTTAGGCCCGGGACTTTTCAGCCCATGTGTTATTATGAACTCTTGAAGCCCGGTGAAACCGTTAATATACAATGCTATTGTCAACAAATAAATCATGTATTAATCGAAAGACGATCAAAATGCATCAGAAGACATGGCAAAATGATTTTCGTGTACGATAGTACGCCGTCTCATACAGCAAAACTACTGAAAGACAACTTAAAATCGCTTGGATGGGACATTCTTCTACACCCGCCGTACTCCCCAGACCTGGCACCATCAAACCTCTTCGCATAAATAGGGCACGCGCTTGCAGGGCAGCAATCCAGTAATTTCAAGGAAGTTGGTGAATAGCTCGGCGAATGTTTTGCCTCAAAACGCAAGCAGAAAGATGGGCGGAATGTGTAGAAGCCCCTTTGAAAAAATGTCCCCAGAAAATTACGTGCTTCTTTTTAACAAAGAACTGGAAAAAACTTACGCATACACCCGGTATCTCTGTTGGTTTGTGTGGATTGATAACACCGTTACACTGGATATTCGGATGTATACTTTCTTCTAATGCGTTTAAAATGCACAATGTACTCCTTGATATGATTAAGGGGTTGCCGTCTGCCGCGTTTGAATAATGTTTGGGTAAATACTTTACAACCAACAAGAATTTAATATATTTTATTTAAATAGTGTAAACATGATTGCATAGTCCTCTTTTTTTATTTAGTTTCTAGTTTTTCATTGGAGAATTTACATTTAGATTTAGTTATAATTAGGATAGAGATAACCTTCTTTTCCTTTTAGCTGTTTTCAGAATTGAGTTCTAATAATCTCAGAAAGCACAAGCATTTTTTAAATTATTCATATATCTATCTATAAAACTTGTAGTCTCATTTCGGCAACATGTTTCTCTACTAAAGCTCTACATTAATTATCTTTTGAAAGATAAACCTAACAATATAAAGGACATGATTTACGTTGCTACTGCTGAGTGAAATGTCTTTTTCTCGAAGTTCTCCACCAATTGTATCAATTACCACGTTTCTCTGTAAAAAGACAAGTAATTAATATTTAGTAAAAAATTAAACATCCTTTTGTAAATCAATTTTGCTTTAACGAATACCTTTGTTCCATACAAAAAGAACTTGTAGGTTAAGCGATATGCTGTATAATGTGAACGTTTTATAGAAAGTTCTCTAGATTATTAAAAAAAAATAATCCTTTGTTATTCACGTTGTTCTATACTATTTCAAATTTCTACTAGCACCAAACGTAAATTCCTTTTTATTAGTACTAGTAGGCAACGCATTAAATTGTCGACAAAATCCCCCTGCATTCAATAAATTTATTTATCTACGAAAGCTACTACGGCTCGGTCGGAAACCGCGTGGGTGCAGTCCGTTTGATTTGCTAAAATTGTCGCTGCTTCGAAATATTTTTATTTGTGTGCCATATCGTTCCCGGTGTAAATAAAAGCTGAACACCTCTATTTATCTTTTTTTTTTTTTGAAATGTGTGGGAAAATATTTTCGCTTAGTTGTATATTCATTTACCAAATAAAAAATACTCGGTTTAGAAAATGATTTTGCATTCGATTAACGAGCCAATATTCGTTTATTCTTTCCGAGTAATACGAATATTCATTCGGTTCGCTCATAGTTACAACCTGTAAGCATTAGACATCGCTACATAAATTTAAAGAAATGTCATGCGCACTGAACCCCGGCGTAAATCCAAGGATAGCTATAACTCGCTTAGGCACCTATGGATTACGTCATAATTGAGCGGTCAATGAACTTTACGTTTCAAATGGATCAAGATGCCCACCAATTAGTACTAGCAGAACAAATCGACGCACAATTACTCAGCCTGAATAATTATCATTGACATTGTATGCAATGTGTATTCTGCCTAATTTAATTCCAATCAAGGACAGTCCTTGCATCGTACACTCAGCGAAATTTCTAGGTATAGTTTCATTCACCTTTGTGGTTACCCTATAAACATTGGCAACGGCATGAGTTGAGAATTACCTAGAATTATATGTCTGAACGTAAAGGAATAGCAGAGACATTATTATGTCAATATCGCAACTGTTAGATATGTAGGTAGAATAATAGAATAATAAACAATGCGATAGCGTCAAAGAACTAAAATCTGCGATAATAAGGTGTTGGGATGATATTCCTGTATCAACATTGGCCAAATTGATGGAGAGTTTGAAGAACCGGATGTTTGAAGGTATTTTGAATGCAGGATGTGACTCACCATTAAGTAATCTCGGCAAAGAGGGGCAAGTTTCAGTGCCGTGCGGAGAACAACGCGGAGGGGAGAATCGAGTACCCTTATCAAAGTACGCTTATTCAGTATTATTCAACTGGGCGTTGTGAGTGCTTGTCAGTAAATACATACTTAGAAAGTGTCGCATTTTGAATAAACTAGAAAACATAAGGACGAGTATACCGCGGAACTATTTGACATGTACCAGCACGTAAAAGTGTGAACGCCACCTAAAAAGTGTAAATCACTGTTCTGCAATCCGTGGTAAGCGAAACAGTGGACAATTAATATTTGCTATAGGTGTATGTTTTATTATATGTAATGTACCGCTCACTTTACTAGAGCAACAAGCATTTGTCTCCTTCTGGAGCGAGTATTCGGATTATACATTATCAAGTCGGTCATCGTGAAGAAACTTTATGCCATCTGTTCGTGACTATGTTAAAAGGAGAATTAAAGCAGAGCTGGTGGTTAATGCGATGGTACGTACAATGGAAGAGTTTGAACCGTCATCCCGTATCTTACTTGCTTCCAAAAGAATTGCAAAATGTACTAGCGGTGAAATTTTAAAAGTAATGTTGAGGGCATTGAACGAATTTGAACTTTCAACAACCCAACTTTCAATGTTTGTGAGTGACGGTGCCACTAATATGCGCTCCTTAGGCCAGTCTCTTAAAGATGAGAGTGGCAATCTGTTACATGTAGGATGTAAAATCCATGCTTGTGTAATACGAAAATTTAAAGGTGTTATTGGCAAGGATTCGGATTTTCTCGTACTATGGCTTCAAATTTGCATCATTAAAAAGTATTTATTCAACATGGCGTACTCATTTGACTGAATCAAGTAATGGCTCTAATTTTTTAACAGATGCTAACCAGTTTGTGATTTCATTGAAATTTCTTAAAACAGTAAACGTTTCAGTTATGTGTAAACATTCCTGTGTCCGCATCGCCTATTCGCACTCATGAAGGTCACGATCATAAATGAATCGAGTACAAAAACGTTACTGAACACTCGCCTTGATACGGCCCCTCGGCCCCTCCACATTGTTCTCCGTACTACACTGTAACTTGCTCCACTTTACCAAAATCACTAGTAAGTGTAGAAAATAATTTTGTGTTAATAGACCTATAGAAATTGCGCTGTTTCCATTATTATAAATATTCTCTGTATAAAATGTAGTAATTATTTTGATGTTATTTTCTCTCTATCTAAATTTGTGTTTCTTTCTAATTCGGTATTAACCTCGATTCATAATTTGTCGAAGACATTAAGAAATCCAAATGTTCCGTTTAAAAGTTCATGTGGAATTATAGAAATTTCGCTGAGTGTATGCTGTTGCTGCGGTCGAGAATTGAGAAATAATGTATAGACAATATGGAGGCGATGTTTAAGTTCACGTAAGTACTAAACATTATCATTGCTGTCTTAATATTTAAACTTCCTTTTTACTCCTGCCTATTAGTTTATTAATAGAGCACGTCTGATTTTTTACTTTGTGCTCAAATATAATCCAACCGTTCTTTTCTTGTTTCTCGTATAAATTCCTTCCAACTTCATAAATGAGTAGTAATAATGGTAGTTCGCTAAAAACGTATAAAGTTTTCAAAAGAGCAGCGCTACGATGTTCTGGTGCGAGAAGTACGTTAAACTAACACAGAACGAACGCCTAAAAATAAATCCCATTTATTTATTTAAACGTTTTTAATTAACGTTTAGTGTTCTCGAACCTTAATGAGAACTTTGCGCTGGCCAACGCTAATATTAATATTGCACAGCCAAGAGGAAATTGTTACATCTCTGTATGCATGTATTATACTTATATACACGCATACGTAGACTATACGAGCTTCTACACATAGAATTGCAGAATAGGACATATACACTACCGCTCAAACGTGTTTAGGCAAAAATGTATAAAAAATCAGTAAAAATGTTAATAATATTTATTTTTTTATGTACAGATACACGTACTTGAATAAAAATATATTAAATAAATGTGAAAATTAAAACGTTTAATTTAAATTTTGCTTTCATCTATGTGACCTCCTCTTGATTTAATAATTGCAGCACACAATCGAGGCATTCTCGCAATAAGTTTTGCCAGTGTTATTGAGGTCCAACTCGATTGAAATTTGTTCCACACCAGCTACTGAAGCTGATGCCGGAGCTGATTTCCGTACTTCCCGATCTAGTTTTTCCCATAGTAACCCAATTGGATTCAAGTCGGGGCTCTGGGGAGGCCATTCCATAATTTTGAGAGTTCCTTCTTCTTCTAAATGGCGTAAATACTCTTTACATAATTTAGAGGAATATTTTGGGTCATTATCTTGCCGGAAGATAAAATTTTGACCCAAAAGTCGAATTCCGAAAGGTATTGCGTGGTTCTCCAAAATTTCGCGGTAGCCTTCTTTTTTTAATATACCGTCAATTTTCACAATGTCCCCTACACTAGTGCCAGCAAAACAGCCCCAAATGATGATAGAACCTCCACCATGCTTCACGGTAGCAGCAATACACTCTTCTCTAGCACGTTCACCCACAGATCTTCTTACGAATATGCGTCTTCGGGTTCCGAACAACTCAAATTTGGACTCTATAGGACGTTGTTGCACTCTTCTATGGTCCAGTGTTGGTGTTCACGAGCCCATTTAAGTCGCTTTTCTTGTTTTGTTTGCGTAGTAATGGCGTTTTCATCGCAATACGTCCATGGAGCCCAGCTTTCTGTAGGCGACGTTTGACTGTAGAAACACTGACTAGTTTTTGGCGACCAACATTTAATTCTGCGGTGATTTCCGGGGCTGTTTTGCGTGTATTTAACTTGGTGGTAACCGCTATTCTGCGATCAGCTGCAGATGTTGTCGCTTTTGGCCTTCCACTCCGTCTTTTATTAAGAAAACTGCCAGTTTCCCGATATTTTTTTACGTTATAGTCAACCGTAGCGTGGTGTATTTTCATTTTTTTGGCAATTTGTCGATTACTTATGCCATTTTTATGGTAAGCTATTATAAGCGCACGTGTTTCCGTACTAATTTCTCTTCGCGGAGGCATTTTAAAAAATTGTCACACGATATTTCGCTCACGACGTGAATAGAGCAAATACCACACTGCAACTGACCATAGGTTACAGAATTCACTATAATCCTCTAGAAAGGTAATTTAAACATTATTACCTACAATCTAACAGATGACTAAATTTACCCAGTAAATTCAGAGGGATTGTTATTGCAATTGCACCGCAATAAACAGTTTATGGTAATCCGACCAAGTGCAGGTAAATGATAGTAAACCTTATGCGATATAATGGGTGTTTATCTTACTGAACTACATTTTAAATGCGTATTTCATGTCTTTTTGGTAAACATAATACTATATGAATAATCCATGAAAACAGAGGTGCCTAAACACTATTGAGCGGTAGTGTATATGTACCATATATATGCACGTATACGTGTATGGTAGCCAAGTATGTATGGATACGTTATTCCTCGAACTATACAATGCATTTCTCTATCTTTCTCCGCTTCTCCCATCTCCTTTTGTCGCCAGGGAATTCTATCAAAGCCTCCGCCGTTCTCACTGCAATTCGCTAGGATAAACCACTTTATGAAATGACCGGTTATAATGTTATTCTAAGTTCTAAATAAAACTCTTCGGGTGGCCCTTCTCTAGCGTTCGGAACCACTCGGTTAGATTCCTCTTTGAAATAACATTGCCTCTATCGCCGATTCTAACTTAAATATAACTTCTGATATACCGTAACGTTAACGTCGTCGTTCCTGATATCTATCCATCCTGCTTGTGTAATGTTAGCGTTAACGCTGAACGCGATCAACTTCAAACCACTCACCTATTAAGTCTTGCTTTGCTTTTCTTAACAATTTCGAACTGTCTGATACATATCGCACGTGTATAAATAATTGGAAAGGCGTAACTATTGGAAAAATTTGCTAAAAGCAAGACAATGTTTCGAAAATCTATGGTAATAAAACGCAGCGCATCCAAAGCGAATAGCCACATGACCAATAAAATGATACGAGGGAAAGTCAGAAATAGCTAACCAAAAAGAAGCTTTACTTTTCAAGTCTTCTACATTAACATACTTATCCCACCACTTTATCAATGCCCCAATGCCTACTGCACAAAAGAATTTAGATTGGCGTCTGAACCATGTGCGTACCTCTTATAAAACATCGTTATTACCCTCGAAATATTTTCCGCCAAGATGTTTTTTGGGCGGACCAAACCGATGATAGTAGCTCGGGCCTAGGTTAGGACTGTAAACTGCATTTTCAAAAATCAGTATGCAGTTTGGCATTATCAACAATGATGCAGCAATACTCCTCTCGTCAATAGGCCTAGACGCTTTTCTCGAATTGCATCCTTAAACAACAACAAAACTCTACAGCATGATTCAGCAGTCACGTTCTTTAGAAGAGAATTTCAGAGCACGGTAAGCATAACCTTACCAGCAGAGGGCACAACCTTGAATTTCTTCGTCAGCGGTAAAGAAGGATGTTTTCATTACATTCCATGGCTCATTACCAGTAATAATTTTGTTAACCATGTCTTCCTCTTCCTCTAGAAACCAAGAGGGGAGATGGAAGGACAAGCCCATTTGAATCCTTCTGTTTTCTTCGCTCACTTATCTAGATACCCACCGTGAACAAACTTTTAGCAAATTCAAACGATCGTGCATCAATTGCTATGCTGTCTATTGTTACCCACCGGTCAGTTCGAATCAATATCTTCCACCCATGAACGTGGGGGCCATTTCGTTGATCGTCAACAACCTTCGAGCGGCCTTGTCGAGAGAACTTCTCGGCCCAGTTGTACACAACATTACGGGACAAACACGATTCACCGTAAACAGGAGACATCTCCCTACGGATATCTTTTGCAGGAAGTCCTTTTGCCCAGAAGAAACGCACAACAGCACACTGCTCTTCCACGGTAGACTCTTCGACCATCCCCCCCATTTTAACACTGCTTGTGTATGCGTAAACAATTTCGAAACACTTTGAAACGGAATTTGGTGTCTAAATAAAATCAAATTACGTCGCCATTAAACGAATAATAAATTTGCGTATCGTCAGTGTGAAGGTGATATTTACAGTGTATCAAGTATTTTACAATATTATATGTATAGATAATATACAGTATAGGATCAAGGATACTACCCTGGGGGATACCAGATACTATAGGAACTGGGGAACACAACGAACCAATGTATGAGACTACCTGAATTCTATGTAACACTAAAACCGATATGCTTCAGAATAGCTAGTAAAAGAGAATGATTAATGGTATCAAAGACTTTTAAATAGTCCAATAAAATTAGGGCAGTAACTTGGGTGTTATCAATGCTACGTAGCAAATCATCAACTAGGTGAGCAAGTGCAGACCCACGGCTATAGCCTGAGCGAAATCCCGACTGCTGAACAGGCAAGATATCATGAATATCAAGAAAGCGTCGAATTTGTAAACTAGCTGCTTTCTCTAGTACGAGGGCAATCCCTCACGACGCCCGTCAAACATCGATCTCCTGCAAAATTTTGGTTGGAACGTCATCACACACCCACCCTACAGTCCGGACTTGGCACCCAGCGATTTCCACCTGTTCCCTAAGTTGAAGGAACATTTGTCTGGACGGCGGTTCTGCTCCGATGATCAGGTGAAAGATGAGGTTCAACGCTTCCTGAAGGGCATGGCGGCAAGCTGGTATGACATGGGCATTGTAAAACTGCCACAGCGTCTACAAAAATGCATCGACCGAAATGGCGATGATATGTTGAAAAATAAAGCATTCTTCAATATTTAAAGTGATGTAGCAAAATACTCCAAAGTTTCTGGAATTGGTACGCTTGGGAAAAGTGAACAAACGTCGAATGATACAAGGATTTCGCCATCTTTTAATTCAATCTTTTCAATTTTATTTACAAAATCTACGGAATTTTCTACACATAGGTTATCTACTTGATGGGGCAAGTTCTTATATTTTACATTTAGTCGGTAACACGGTTGACAATGAGAGCCCACGTACTCTCGAAACGCTGCGTTCCGCATAATTAATAAATTTGTGTGAGTGGAGTTTACTGCTATACCTGTGAATTGTACATCCACACAGCCCTTGCAATCGTCAGTAGATTAGTGACGGTTGAACGCTGGGGTATATAGCCGTGTTGCTTTTCAGAAATCCATCCACGCAACTCTAAAACAAGATGTGAAAAAAGAATATGTTCAAACGCTATTGAAAAGTTACAAAGTAGCTGTGGATTTCAGAGGGATCGCATTTCTTGAGTACTGGGGATATCTGTGCCAACTTCCAAGCTGTTGAAAATTGTCGCCAAAAAACGATTATTAATTACATTAACGTCCGACAAATGAGCTGGTAATTTGGAGCTTTTGGAGTTGTTATAAACGTTCAACGATTTTAAGTTTTTCCATAGAAGTTTTGCATCTCGCAATTAAAAAAAAAAAGAAATCTTCTGCAACGTGATCTATTTCAATTTAGCGAAACAGCTAATGAAAAATTAGCGGAAGAAAATTCGATGCGTTATCTCGTAAAACGAAGAGAAAACCCTCGAAAATCGCCGCTTAAAAAATCGCATACCCTACCCCTACTCCGCACTAAACGACACGACTAAACGCGAAACATCCTCCTCTAAACGGTAGATTAAAAGTTTCCGAGGAACGGCAAACGAACGTAATCAGCTCACGTACCGAATATTAACATATTTGTAGACAGATTATTACCCGGCACGTGTTTAGAAATTCCGACGATAATGTCGGCGGCCCCTAAGGAGACGCTGTTGTTGTATTTAACTCTCGCGAAAGAGCCGGAGAAAGAGGAAAAGAGAGATTATACCGGAAAACAGATGGATTTAGAGACTGCGAGACGACGACGGTGCAAAAAAGTTCCTCTTTGCTACCTGTGACATACGTGTACGTATGGAAATGCCGGTAACGCTCGCCTACTACGTATTTAAGCACGTACACCCAGCATTTCCTTTACCTATCGCGCTTCAAATGTGCCGATTTTCTGGCGGCAGTAGGCATTACCGTCGCGCCTGTACGGCGAACGTTTATATCGCTTTCATTCGTTCCCGTCTATCTCTATACAGTATGTTTATGTTGTTCGTTTCGCGATCTTTGCGGCGGATTAGCAACGTGGCGTAAAACACAATATCGAAGTGCGACATTTAATTATCTTTAAGCTCTCCTAAAAGGCAGCATTAGCGTTCGCTTAAAAGGGAACCGAATGCAAATTATGTCTCGGTTTTGCATCCCCCCGCCCGTCGCACGTTACGATCTCGCATGTCAACGGAGCTGCTCTCACGTGTTAAGTATCTCGACAAATTTGTGGATATGCGTTGCAGCAGCTATTTAGAGTGAAACGGGATGTTAGATACACACACGCGCGCGCGCACAAGCGGATCGAATGCGGATTGTAATCGGATGTTAGGTATATTGTTTCCTAATAGCGTTAAATATCGTATATGTAATACTGAAATAAACCTAGCTGCACCTTTGTAAGATTAGAACGATCTGTCCTCCAATAATCAATACTTTGTTTGATTGTCTTGAAAATTTGGATATTGTCCGTTGGAAACAGCACTTTAATATTACGTGAACGATATCAGCCAAACATTGTTGAAGTTTACATTAGCGAGCCTTATTTTATTTAGAAAGAAATTGCATAAAAGAAAATATGTACGTTTATTAAAAAATAAATTATGAACAATGAATAACATAATACATATAATATTAAAATATAAAAAATAAATTTTACATTATTTTCAAAAATTATGTCCTAACACATGGGCTGAAAAGTCCCGGGCCTAACAAAGAAAACACGTTTCTTTTGGTTCAAAATTAGCTTTATTCATCAACGTAATTTCCATCAAGAACAACGCAATCATTCCAGTGCCGCTCTAATATTTCAATACCACTTTTGTAGAACGATTTATCTTTTGCCTCAAAATAGACCTCAGTTTCAGCGATAAACTCTTCATTCGTGCGAAATTTCTTACCGGCGAGCATTTTTTTGAGGTCTGCGAATAGCCAGTAGTCGCTGGGAGCCAAATCTGGCGAATACGGTGGATGTGGGAGCAATTCGAAGTTCAATTCATGTAGTTTTGCCATTGTTTTGATTGACTTGTGACACGGTGCGTTGTCTTGATGAAACAAAATTTTTTCTTTGCCATATGCGGTCGTTTCTTTGTAATTTCGGTCTTCAAACGCTCCAATAACGCTATATAATATTCACTGTTGATGGTATTTCCTTTCTCAAGATAGTCGATTAATATTACACCACGCACATCCCAAAATATCGACGCCATAACCTTTCCAGCCCGTTGTTGTGCTTTCGGACGCTTTGGACGAGGTTCGCCAGTTGCTGTCCACTCAGATGACGATCGTTTTGATTCCGGAGTGAAGTGATGGATCCATGTTTCATCCATTGTCACATATCGGCGCAAAAATTCCGGTTTGTTACGTTTAAACATGGCCAAACGCTGCTCAGAATCATCAACACTTTCTTGTTTTTGGTCAACAGTGAGCAAACGCGGCACCCACTTTGAACAGAGCTTTCTCATAGTCAAATGCTCATGCAATATAAAGCCAATACGTTTTTCTGATATCTTTACGATGTCAGCTAACTCACGCAACTTTACTTTTCGATCATTCAAAACGATTTTGTGGATTTTTTTATGTTTGCTGGTGTTACCGCCTCATTTGGACGTCCACTGCGTTCTGCATCATCGGTATCTCTACGACCACGTTTGAAGTCAGCAAACCAACGTTTTATTGTTGTTTCTGATGGAGCGGAGTCCCCGTAACACTTTTCAAGCCATTGCTTCGCTTGAACGGTATTTTTTTCCATCAAGAAGCAGTGTAAAATTAAAACACGAAATTATTTTTGATCCATTGTTTTGAAAATAACAAAAGTAGCGTGACTCTTAGCACAATAACTCACAAACTAATGAATAGAATATCATGAAATTTTAACAGCTGTCTTTTGAAGGTTAGTACTAACTGAGAGAAAGGTGACTGCAATAAAACCAGCGTCATCTATGTGTTAGGCCCGGGACTTTTCAGCCCATATGTTAGTTTTGTTTGCGTAAATTTACGCTTGGTATATTCTAATGTCATTGCCCGTAGTTTACGTAGCACTAAAATATCGGAATATAATATGCCTTTTTCTTCAGCCCAATCTAACGTTTGATTAAAAATTCCTACAGGTTGCCCGTCACTCACTATATTTTTTATTTCAATTGGAGGCTTGTCATTTTCACTCACCCCATCTTCCTCTTCATGCGCATCATCTATCTTTTTATCGTCATTGCATAAAATAACATCGCTAATTGTGCTTTTAAAAATTTGAGAAGGTTCGATGATGCACTGCCAATAACTTCAGCATCAGATAGTAATTATTAAATGATGGTTAGCGGTACATTGGGCATTCCACGCCATATTTAAATTTAAAATTGCTTCACGTAAAGTTACTTGTATCAAGGATTCAGAAATGTTTTTAGGATTCTTTGAAAACGCAGACGAAAGTAGAAGTTTTCGATAATACAATTTAGTAATTTTTATTTCATTTTAATCCATCGATTGGATAAGTGGAGTTACGTTGGGCGGCATGAACATAACAAAAATTGAGCCATCGTTGCTTCTTAATTGTTCCTCTGGAGGATGACTTGCTGCGTTATCCAAGATTAACAACGCCTTTATTGGAAGAGTTTCCTTTCTTAAGAAATCTTTCACTTACAAATTGAATATGTATGATTAAATGGCATTATTTATTATTACAGTTTTATTGCCATACCTGAGGGGCAAAGTGCTTATGGAACCATTCCAGAAATGTGCCTTTTGTCATCCAAGTTATAATTAACGGGACTCTACCTACACTTTGTTCACTTATTGTTAGCACTGTGCCATACTTTTCCTATTTACAATTACACTTTCATCTGTTCCTAGAATGGAGATTATCGCTTGGTGGCAAAAGTATGTACAATACCAATGAATGTTAGCAATCGTCCCTATGAAGGAGCATTAAAATTCAAGTATCGCTGGGAGAAATTTATCAATTTAAAACTTTACAACTTCGCGAAATATTTTTATACAGTAGCGCGAGAATTTCAACTATACGACATACTTTGCACCTTATTGAAACCAATTTGTTTAAATGAGGCGCTCAATTGTCCGTCTTAAAGAGCATTTCTTCTTTGTTCTCGAATATTTCCTCTGCACTTTGCTTTGATGATGTAAAACCTGCAGTCCTTCTCGTTCATGTAGGTATTACGCGCGGTGCGAGTGAATAATTTCTGTTCGTGTTTTATCGCGCGCTTGTAAGAAAATTGCATTAAGTTATCAATTTCCGTCATCAACGGCGCACCGCGACGCCGTCTTTATTTTTCTTTGTCTCTCTCTCCCCCTCTCTCTTTCGTCTCCGTCGTCGTCGTACTTCCATATATAGAACAAGCGTTCTTGCGAACGTGTACGATGTACGGAATCGATACCGAAATTACACCTGCAGATATAAAGATATAAATGTAATTCACGTAGCCTAGGAAGAAGGTAAGGTATAGAGGATAGAAGAAGGTATCAGCGAGTAGCAAGCAATAGTTACCCGCTATGCCCAGAGCGGCGCGTATTGCTCTCATCTGCGTTCGGCATTGTTGTAGGTACGCTCGAATTGAATATAATAGCCGATAGTCGGAAGGTACTATCGAGCAACTTACCGGCTTATTGCGTTAAAGAGAGAGAGAGAGAGAGAGAGACAGGAATGATACCGTGACGTTTGCACGTTTCGCCGGCACCTTGCCATCAGCTAGCTCTTCTGCCGCAGAGCGCTAGTCTCCTGTTTTCGTAATTATACACCCTTCCCCCCTGTACCATAGTTGAAGTTACGCGCTTGACTTTTATAGGAGCCGATGTCGAACAATTAGCGAGTCCAAATTTCTAGATTAGCAGCGCGAATAAACAAATGACGTTCCAGAAATTTCATTATCCTAGCTAGGAGAACTTTTCCATTTAGAGACAAGGAGAGAAAACCAACGAAATCGGATTGAAACCCAATCTACACCGCTAACTTTTCTACCTTAATTTGTGACTTTATATTGGAGTAACAGCAAATTAATAATGTTTTATTTGTCTGTCTCTCTTACTATTATTATATTCCCATATTTAATTACGAGGGTGGATCCCTATGTTGTACCTTTGATCCCCTTACAGTAAAACTACAGTGGCATATATATTTTTTTATTCTTCCACATAGTCTCCCTCTACACTAATGCACTTGCTTGTGCTCTAACATCTCAACAGCATCCTAGAGAAATTTCTATCCGACTTCTGCAAACCACCTCTGTACACCTTACATCGCTTCATAATTACTGGAAGATTTTGCCCCAAATAGGATTTCTTTTAATTCGGGGAACAGTCTGTAATCACTAGGGGCCAGATCCGGCGAATATGGCCGGTGCTCCATTAATTCTAAGCCTGCGTGGTGTATAGCAGCCTTAGCAATGCCAGATATATGTTTGGGAGCATTATCCTGAAGGAACGGCACACCGGCGTTTCTCTTTAATAGCGTAGTAGGCCCCTGTAATGCTGTGTCCCTTCTGCAAATAGTCAATCCTTGAGGATCCTAGAACGCAGGTAGCAAAATCTTTCCAGCAGACTCACGACCTTAAATTTGCGTGGAGAAGGAAAACCGTGATTTATACACACTATACTTTGCTCTTTGGTCTCGGAGTCATAGCGGTGCACTCATGACTCATGGTTACATTACGACTAAGAAAGATCTTTTTGCGGACGTTCACAAATCAACACCCGATTTCTTTTTTGATCAATGGTTAACATTCGGGGCGCCCATCTTGCATTCATCTGTTTCATACCTAGTTCTTTAGTCAGTATATTGTGTACCACATGATATGGTACTCGTCGGTTTTGTAGTGCGATATCGTGTACCTTTTTAATGTTTTTGTTTGTTGTTGCCGTTATGGGAGAACCACTGGCATGTTGGTTTTCACAGGATGTTTTCAGCATTTAATATTTCGACACCAGAGTTTGATTATATCATAAGAAACTGCAGATTCACCGATAGTTAGCATGATGTCTTTATGAATTTGAGTAGGCGTCATGTCCTTTTTCTGGAGGTATATTATTACGGCTCTTTGTTCCACAGGATCCACTTTTATAAACAATCACGACACACAATTCAAGAATTAGTTACAGCACAACACTTTGAGATACAAAGTTGGTATTGTGTAGATATGAGGTCAGTGAACTAAATATCAAAAACAATTAATCAACCGACCAATTAGAAATAGGTGAGGGGTAGGACATGAGGATCCACCCTCGTATATACTACGTATTATAATTGTAAAAGAGGTCTGCACTTATTAATTAAAGCGCAAACGAGAGTAGAAATTAAGTAGTTTATTTAATTATAGCTGTACGTATAGTACTTGTTGACTAGTGTCGAGTGCAACAACAACAGCCGAACAGCTGAAGGAGTATGGTCGTGAAACTGAAGTTGTAAGATAGTTTACGAGCCGAAAAAGAAGAGTCGAGAAGATAGAGGGTCGACACGCCAAGCGAAATCCACCTAAGCCGCGCCGCACCACGCTACGCCACGTCGTCGTCATGCTAAGGAACATTCCTAATAGTTAAGCTGGCGGAGTTGCGGTGAAGTTTCACGCGTGTATATTGTTTGCGTGTGTGTGTACGTGTGTGTGTGTACGCGAGAAGGAGTGTGTCAGGAACAAGCTCGGTACGGCTCGGATGCCGTGACTCGGATGGAGAAGGATCCTCACGTAGCCGGAGTTATTCAAGGGAAGGGCGTAAAATAACCGTAGGCCAACTGTGCAACTAACTTGGAGCGCGAACGCCGATCTCAATTAACGGCGACTCAGTTAGCCTCCGTTGTACCACACAACACACGGCACGTAACCATACCTCTTATAGCGGAATATATAGCGATAATTTTATTCGTAAACATTCAGCTAAATAAAATATATGTACAGCCGAACTTCTTTTAAACGAGGTCGCTAACTCCTGTGTAAAAGTTGGTTGCAAGGAAATTTCTTTCTCTAAAAGGTTTTCAGATACACATAATACATATTTAATGTACTTAATACATATCCATGTTATCTTTGAGATAATTTATTCTAATCTGTGCAATAATGAAACTCTCTTTTGAACAAAAGTATTAAAACGTGTCTTTCTTCTTCATAATATGCCTCGTATTCGTCAGAGAGCACTAAAAATATTTGCAGAGGCATGACGAATTGTTGTAAGATTTTAGTCATGTCGTCGTGTGTAGTTTTTTGCAAGTTCATCCAAATCATCTTTTCCGTAATTATTGTTAGTTGTTATTTCGACTCTCGTATTACCAGGTTTACAGATAAGTTTTTTCCCGATTGAACTAAGAGATGGCGCCAGCGAAAAGTACGCCGCGTATTAATTTGACACTTACGTCATTTTGTTCGTCTGACATTTAAACTACAAACACACATAAGTTGAGTCCGCCAAAACCTAGGGTCTTTGGTTTATCGTTCAGAGATCATGTCGAGTTTTGTGCCTGAAAAACAACATTTACGGTGCGCATTACTTTTCTTATTTAATCAACAGAAAATTACTGTTGAAAGTCATCGGTCGCTGGTAAAAACGTACGGTGAACACGCTCCATCGATTAAAACATGTGGGGGGGACATGGTTTAGACAATTTAAAAGTGGTGATTTCAATGTGAAAGTCAGTGAGCGCTTTGGTAGACCACAAAAATGCGAAGACCAGCAATAGCAGGAATTATTGGTTAATGACCCAACTCAAACTCAAGGGCAACTAGCAGAAACATCACATGTGTCATAAGAAGCAATCAGCAGACGTTTGCGAGCAATGGGGAATAAACTCGGTAAATGGGTCCCACACAATTTGAAGAAGAAAATCGTTAAGTCACCTGTGAAATGCTGCTTCAACGCCACAAAAGGAAATCATTTCTGTATCGAATTGTGACGGGTGACGAAAAATGGATTTATTTTGAAAACCCGAAGCGGAAAAAATTGTGGCTTTCACATAGTAAAGCCAGTCCCTTAACATCAGGGTTAAATCGCGTCGGCAAGAAAACCATGCTCTGTGTCTGGTGGGACTAGAGCGGTATTGTGTTTTATGAACCACGCATTAATCGAAAGACGACCGGAATGGGCCAGAAGACACGGCAAAGTGATTCTGTTGCACGAGAATGCGCCGACTCGCACAGCAAAACCAGTGAAAGACACCTTGAAATCGCATGAATGAAATATCCTTCTGCACCAGCCATCTGACTATCATCTCTCCGCATCAATGGAGCGAATGGGGAAAAACCGATGGCCAATATTTTGAATAAAAAAAATCAGTTTTCCTTGAAAATCACGTGCTTCTTTTTTGCAGAATGCCCTCATCATTAAGTTGTATTCAATTGCAACAATATCTTCATCAATAGCAAGGCAATCTTCAAATGCAATGTTGCTATTAGTATGACCAGACGTTTGCGATGTTGTCCACAAATTTCGTAATATCGGAAAACGGCAATTAATCTTCTTAATCCTAATCTTATGAAGCTTCACAAAACGCATCATAGTAGATTCGCTTACGTGATGGGTCCATGCTTTTACCACCTTATAAATACATTCTCGTAGGTCTGATTAATAACGGTAAATACTCTTTTCTGATGCTGAAACATTGGATTTTATTATTTCCTGGTTTATGGGTTAAACCTTTGATGTCATGGTTGGAAGGATGTAGGGGACAGCTGTCAATAAATAAAGCAATTTTGCTATAGTGCAGTATAGTATATTTACCTAATTTCAGTAGCTAGTTTTCAAATATCTCGCTGATCATCCATGTTTTCTATATAAGGTATGTGGTCCAAATAACGCCAGGCTCCTAACATCGCCATACGCCATTTTCTCAAGTTCAAGTAGTATAATAAAAAACGTAAAACAATGCTAACATAAGTAATTTATTTTTACAAGATAAGGTGTCGCTAAGAACATTGTGTCGTTTCAATTGACACAGAATACATTAAAGTGAATACTTTGTTGCATGATATTTTTCAAATTAATACTTTTTCAAGTCGATTTGATGTTACTAACTTAGTCTCTAGTAAGTGTACATTACATCTATGTAATGTGTTTAATCTAAACAATTCATACTTTTTTCAAATCTATGATAATTGGTTTTAGGTTATCTGCTCCTAATAACGCCAATGAGAAACATTTTGGTGGCGTTATTAGGAACATAATTTAACACATGGGCTGAAAAGTCCCGGGCCTAACACATAGATGACGCTAGTTTTTTTTGCAGTCACCTTTCTCTCAGTTAGTACTAACCTTCAAAAGACAGCTGTTAAAATTTCATGATATTCGTGAATTTCGTGTTTTAATTTTACACTGCTTCTTGATGGGAAAAAATACCGTTCAAGCGAAGCAATGGCTTGAAAAGTGTTATGGGGACTCCGCTCCATCAGAAACAACAATAAAACGTTGGTGGACTTCAAACGTGGTCGTAGATGATGCAGTACGCAGTGGACGTCCAAATGAGGCGGTAACACCAGAAAACATAAAAAAATCCACAAAATCGTTTTGAATGATCGAAAAGTGAAGTTGCGTGAGTTAGCTGACATCGTAAAGATATCAAGATTATTGGCTTTATATTGCATGAGCATTTGACTATGAGAAAGCTCTGTTCAAAGTGGGTGCCGCGTTTGCTCACTGTTGACCAAAAACAAGAACGTGTTGATGATTCTGAGCAGTGTTTGGCCATGTCTAAACGTAACAAACCGGAATTTTTGCGTCGATATGTGACAATGGATGAAACATGGATCCATCACTTCACTCCGGATTCAAAACGATCGTCATCTGAGCGGACAGCAACTGGTAAACCTCGTCCAAAGCGCCCGAAAGCACAACAATCGACTGGAAAGGTTATGGCCTCGGTATTTTGGGATGTGCGTGGTGTAATATTCATCGACTATCTTCAGAAAGGAAATACCATCAACAGTGAATGTTATATAACGTTATTGGAGCGTTTGAAGGCCGAAATTGCAAAGAAACGACCGCATATGGCAAAGAAAAAAAAATTGTTTCATCAAGACAACGCACCGTGTCACAAGTCAATCAAAACAATGGCAAAATTAAATGAATTGAACTTCGAATTGCTCCCACATCCATCGTATTCGCCAGATTTGGCTCCGAGCGACTACTGGCTGTTCGCAGACCTCAAAAAAATGCTCGCCGGTAAGAAATTTCGCACGAATGAAGAGGTTATCGCTGAAATTGAGGTCTATTTTGAGGTAAAAGATAAATCGTTCTACAAAAGTGGTATTGAGATGTTAGTGCGGCGCTGGAATGATTGCGTTGCTCTTGGTGGAGATTACGTTGATGAATAAAGCTAATTTTGAACCAAAGGAACCGTGTTTTCTTTGTTACGCCCGAGACTTTTCAGCCCATGTGTTAAAAGTACTACATATTAGATATCACTTTACATTGCATGCCAAGTAACACCACCCACGAAGTGCAGCCATTGGACAAATGTGTGTTTAGAAGTTTTGAACACTACTGGGACGAAAAAGTTTTAAATTATTGGACACAATTTCCAGAAAAGAGAATGAAAGACATGAGCTCAAACGTAAGTGATTTTTTCCTAGTCCTAATATTAAGACACCAAGTGTAAAAAGACGCAAAGAATTGTATTCTACAGCACAAGTGGTCGTAAAGGATTTATTTTCTCCATTCACTTCTGGCTATATAAATACCAATAAAGATAAAGAGAACGCTACACCGAATTTATTTTCTGCTTCTACTTCCGGTAAAATGAGTTTAAATAAAAACAATAGTAAGGCCGTTAATAAAGGAGAAAACTGGTTTTGTTTTGTTAGCCAAGAAGGTCCAATGCTTGATATGCGTCGGTGTGTCATGTGCAACCGTTACATTCATGAAGAATGCACAGGACTAAAACTAAAGTTGGATAGGATCTCGTTTGCTTGTTATTTGGCGCAGGGGTATCTTAATAACGCCAATTGCAGGTTAGTATATTTTTTTCTCTCTTCCCAAATGTTCAAAAACAAGAGTCTAAAAATTTTAGAATGTTTTAAAAGGTACTTAGGGAAATAAAGTTAATTTACTGTTAATGTGGCGTTATCTACTTCCAAAAGTTTTATACCTCTGAAACATCTTGAATTTTTGGATTTTACGATAGCTAAACATTTCAATTTTTCGCTTCCTCTTATCCCCAGTCCCCTCTACCAATGATTACTGTAACTCTCTTTGTTTTCGTTCAAGAGTGTGCATAAATATGTAAATCCTACATAGTTTGTCAATGGATCAACTTGAATTATACATATACACCTACACATGCGTATTCTTCTTTAAGCGTCGCCGTGCTCGTAATCATCATCGTCATCGCAAATAACAGCATTAATAACGCATGCCGCAAGCTTAAAAGCATACACCTCACCGCCATCCGACGTTCACGTTTCGAGGTACCCGCACGCCGTCCCTCCACCCGCTACGTTTACACGCACGTGAGAAAGCGAAAAGGGGTTAATCCGACCGTGAAGCGGAATGATAATATGTTCGGAAAATTCGATAACGAACTTCCCTTTCTCTAACGTCACCTTCCCCTCCATCCCCGAAGATGGTGAATTCGTTAGAGCTCTATAAATAATTTCTTAATTTTAATGTTTTCGGAGCGGCAAACTAACAAGCCCGATGCTTTCCGCGACAACGCGAACGCAAGGAGAGAAGAGAGAGAGGGAAGAGGGGAGCCGAAATGAACGGTACCTTTTTCTCGTTCTTAGTTTTGACCTGGCCATTCGTTGTTCTTCATCAACAGTGACTCACGGTGAAAATCATAGTGGTATATAATTTGGTAAGAAGCTGAAAATTTTAGGAAAAGTAATTATTTAGAAAAAGTAAATTAAATATATTATGTCTACTCAGTATTCTTGAAATACGAGGGGAGGTCAAAAAGTTCGTGGAATGGAGGGGATGGAGTGGGGATAGGGGCGCTCGCTAGGTGTCATTCATTTTTGGGGACTCATCATTAGTATATAGTTAAGTTGCAGCCCCATAGCGTCAGTCGTTTACGAATAGTTGCCTGCTAAACAAGTCAATCCGGAAGAAAACTGAAACTACGGAGGAAATTGAACACCGTGCTGTGATAAAGTTCCTTACAAAGCAAGGAAAGAACGCTCAAACCATATTATATAACAATTTTTGGAGCTGTGTGGAGACAAACCTGCACAGATTTTGGAGCGGATTGTTACCGGAGATGACACATAGGTTCATCACTTTGGGCCTGAGTCCAAATAGGAGTCTATGCAATGGCATAAAAAGGGGACACCATCGCCAAAGAAATTCAAAGTGTCAGAATCGGCTGGAAAGTTGATGGCTACTGTTTTTTGGGATTGTGTAGCGAGGAAAATTGACCAAGGGTGTGTTGCTCTTGCAAGACAATGCGCCGGTTCACAAGAGCAAAGTTGCAATGGCTGCTCTGCACAGGCATGGCTTTCAATCAATAGTCCATCCACCCTACAGTCCAGACCTGGCATCTAGTGATTTTTATTTGCTCCCCAATTTAAAAAAGGACTTACGTGGAAGAAAGTTTTCCGACCACAATGAGGTAAAGGAGGCAATTTTGGCCCATTTTGAGGCGAAAGATAAAAAGCATTTTTATGATGGTTTACAAAAATTAATTCATACATCTAATAAATGTATTGTGCTTAAGGGTAATTATATTGAAAAGGAAAAATAGATTTATTGTTTTATTTTATTTAAAACCCTTTCATTCCACGAACTTCTAGACCTCCCCTCGTACATTACAAAAATAAAGCAAAACTAATTCGAACAGGTATTACGAATTCGAAAACCAGATAATTTACAGCGGTTACATATTCAACATCACAGTTAAAATGATGTAACCCAATACGCAGTTTTTATTCGAATAGGGAAAGTCCCTAGATGCACGTGGACTTTACCTCTCCATCTGTTCCAATTGTGAAATGCGATTTTATCACAAACAGGCAATAATTTAGAGCAGTTGGTAGAACGAGAATTAGTCATTTCTCACCATAAGAAAAATAAAAATCAACGGAAATTTGCTAAAATATTAAAATAGAAGTGTATCCACAATATAATCTCCAAAACACAGTGAAGAGCAAATGTAAAATAAGTCAAAAAAAAATATTTAACAAACATGACAATCTAGATATAACCCACTGTTAAGTGCTGCTAAGTTAACCCTGGAGGTGAAACGTGTTCTGAGAAATAACATAAATGCAGAAATAGTTCGAAGAACTCTTGGGATGACTAGCCAGGAAAAAAACCGTTTATAAGCCAGAAGGATAAAAGAAGTCGCTTACAGTTTGCATTGCAGAATCAAGATAAAGATTTCGACTTCTGAAAAACTGTTTTATTTCCCTATGAGACTAAATTAAATTTTTTCGGCTCAGATGGGAAGGGTAATGTGCAGAGGAAAAAGAATAAAGATTTAAAACCGTAACATTTAAAACCAACAATTAATCATGGAGGTGGGCATGTAATGGTCTAGGGCCGTGTTTCTGCCGCTGGTATTGGAAACTTTCATCTTATTCAAGGTATTATTGATCGCTGTATGTACTTGAACATCCTTAAACAGAATTTAGTATCTAGTGCCAAGAAACTTGACACAGAAGATGCTTTTAGATTTTACCAGGACAACCCGAAACATTCTAGGCGTGCGGTCCAGGAATGGTTGATATATGACTGCCGCAGTACAATGAAAACTCCAGCTCGGTCACCTAACATAAACATTATCGAAAATTTGTGGCTTATTCTTGAAGCGAAAGTGCGTAGTCATCAAGTATTCAATAGGAATGATCTAAAAAATGCTTTATTACGAAGAAGGAACAATGTTTCGCCAGAGTATACGCGTAAGTTAGTAGTGTCTGTTCCAAATAACACATGGGCTGAAAAGTCCCGGGACTAACAAAGAAAACACGGTTTTTTTGGTTCAAAATTAGCTTTATTCATCAACGTAATCTCCATGAAGAGCAACGCAATCATTCCAGCGCCGCTCTAACATTTCAATACCACTTTTGTAGAACGATTTATCTTTTGCCTCAAAATAGGTCTCAGCTTCAGCGATAACCTCTTCATTTGTACGAAATTTCTTACCGGCAAGCATTTTTTTGAGGTCTGCGAACAGCCAGTAGTCGCTGGTAGTCAAATCTGGCGAATACGGTGGATGTGGGAGCAATTCGAAGTTCAATTCATGTAGTTTTGCCATTGTTTTGATTGACTTGTGACACGGTGCGGTCTTGTTAAAACAAAATTTTTTTCTTTGCCATATGCGGTCGTTTCTTTGCAATTTCGGCCTTCAAACGCTCCAATAACGCTATATAATATTCACTGTTGATGGTATTTCCTTTCTCAAGATAGTCGATGAATATTACACCACGCACAACCCAAAATACCGAGGCCATAACATTTCCAGCCGATTGTTGCGCTTTCGGGCGCTTTGGACGAGGTTCACCAGTTGCTCTCCATTCAGATGACGATCGTTTTGATTCCGGAGTGAAGTGATGGATCCATGTTTCATCCATTGTCACATATCGACGCAAAAATTCCGGTTTGTTACGTTTAAACATGGCCAAACGCTGCTCAGAATCATCAACACTTTCTTGTTTTTGGTCAACAGTGAGCAAACGCGGCACCCACTTTGAACAGAGCTTTCTCATAGATAAATGCTCATGCAATATAAAGCCAATACGTTCTTTTGATATCTTTACGATGTCAGCGAACTGACGCAACTTCACTTTTCGATCATTCAAAACGATTTTGTGGACTTTTTGATATTTTCTGGTGTTACCGCCTAATTTGGATGTCCACTGCGTTCTGCATCATCGGTGTCTCTACGACCACGTTTGAAGTCAGCAAACCAACGTTTTATTGTTGTTTCTGATGGAGCGGAATCCCCATAACACTTTTCAAGCCACTGCTTCGCTTGAACGGTATTTTTTTCCCAACAAGAAGCAGTGTAAAATTAAAATTCGAAATTGTTTTTGATCAATTGTTTTGAAAATAAGAAAAGTAGCGTGACTCTTAGCACAATAACTCACAAACTAATGAATAGAATATCATAAAATTTTAACAGCTGTCTTTTGAAGGTTAGTACTAACTGAGAGAAAGGTCACTGCAATAAAACTAGCGTCACCTATGTGTTAGGTCCGGGACTTTTCAGCCCTTTGTGTTAGATTATAATTAATTATAGAATCTAAAGGACACCTAACTAATTGTTTCTTTTTTAGCTTTCAAAAATAATTAATTCATTATTATTGTAGGTGCATCATTTTCATTGTGATGTTAAATATGTAACCACTGTAATGTTATCTGGTTAGAATTCGTAATACCTGTCGAATTAGTTCTGTTTTACTTTTAATTTACTTTTTCCAAATAATTATTTCATCTAACATTTTCAGCTTCTTTCCAAATTATATACCACTGAATCATTTTCACTGTGAGTCCTGTATATGTTGTGAATTATTTAAATTAATTTCTCTATTGATTAATAGAGTCGTTTCGTTAATACTTCATACCCGGAGTTTGTCGTAAACCACTGTAATTGACGCCGTTTCGTTTTCGTACGATGAATTTAACGATATTAATGCATCAAATGTTCAATTACATCCGACGATGTTAGTCGATTATAAAAGACGAAAATTCCGATAAGGGATTTTGCGGTTTGCGATTTTTCGATTTTATACACGTTCCCCGGCGATGCGCATCCACTGTTATGCAAATTCTATTATATGCACTAAACTTTTATGCGGGAGCTTGCGAATGTGTACGCCTTTACAATCTATCTATCTTTACATATTTGAATTTGGATCGTAGTCCCGTGATATTTGTCCTGTAATTGCTTTTCGGGAAGGAGTGACGCTCCGCTGTCGAGAGACGCGACGATATAGGTCCAATGGAAGATTTTATGTGTTTCGATTATTTCAACATTTATCTTCTTCGCGTTAGTGTCATCGCCCATTTCCGTAACGTATTATTATGCAATAAATAACGTCTCGAATCTATTGAATTACTTTCAAGTAGGAATATGTGATAGACGTGTTAAGTAACGGATGCAGATTTTTCGTTCTTTTGAATATTTAAGTTGCATAGAAACGAAATGGTGGTAGGCAACACATATTCACTTATTACCATTGTGTAAAAGTACGCATTTTTAAACTTCGAGATGAACTGAAATGAACTACTTCCGGAATTGGACCGTCTCATGATGAGATAATATAGAAATGGAATAAGAGTCAGAGGAGAAAAAAAAAAGAAAGAAAAAGAGATAAAAAGAAGAAGAATAAAAGAAGGAGGGAGCGAGAAAAAGAAATAAAGGTGAAAAGAGAAAACGGAGGGGTGGGGAAGGAAGGGGGGAGAAAGAAAGAAAAAGAAAAAAGAACAAAAGAGAAAGGTGGGATCTCGACGTTTCGCCTCCATCGAAGGAGGCTTCTTCAGGAGAAACAGGAGAAATCAAAATGGCACGGTAACTCGACATATAAACCACGCTAGAGGCGAAGCCACTTTGGTGACTCGGCGTGTTAACCGCGCTAGAGGCGAAAACCTTCTGAAGGTTCCGAGTTACCGTAACCTTCTGCCGAAGTGGTTTCGCATCTAGCGTGGTTTACACATCGTGTTACCGTGGCATTTTGGTCTCCTCTGTTTCCCCTGAAGAAGCCACCTACGACGGAGGCGAAACGTCGAAATCCCACCTTTCTCTTTCGTTTTATTTTCTTTTTCACGTCCCCCCTCCCCCTCTCCCTTCCATTCTTCTTTTTATCTCTTTTTCTTTCTATATTGTCCCATCATAACACGGTCCAATTCCGGAAGTGGTTTATTTATTCGAAATGAACTGTCTATAACCAGACGCGTATATTCATTTAACCAAATTTTCTTCAAGAGACCTCTTATATCATTACAAAAGACCAAGTTGTTCTCTTTAGAGAAATACGGCAGTCTCTCTGGTGCAATAGAATGCAATATTACTACCTGGAAACAGTAAATTCTTTTTCTTTAATTTAGAAGCAAGCAATTCGGACGACTCCTTTGAGAGATTCAGATCTTTAACAAGGTCATTATGCTCTTGTTGGCTGAGACGTTGGGGACTCGCTGACGGTCCTTCAAAATCATTATCAGCTTAACTTTTCTGGAATTGCATTAGCGTCAGACGATGTATCTAAGTCATTCTCCGGAAGTATAGGTAAGTTACTGAACGTTGGAATAGGTATTTCTTCAGAATGAGGAAGAGGTCTCCTTGCTGACTCAACGTTAGGGTATACCCGGTTATTGTGATTAAAGCCTTCGATGTTGACAGAACAAAAATAGCAGTCATCATAATGGTTTCTCTCTTTCCGTGTTTCCACTGTCGCAAATGCTCTACGCATATTTCGAAGTGAAGAGCAACTTCGCCAAGACCAATGTAGTGAAGAATTGCTAGCAGAAGACTATGATCAATTCTGTCAAAAGCCTTGGAAAAATCCAACAGTACCAACACCGTCAAATCACCAATGTCGCTCGCTGACAAGATGTCATCGACAATGCAAGTGAGAGCAGACATACAGCTGAATCCTGGACGGAAACCAGATTGGAACGTAGGTAGCAGATGAAATTTTAACGAATGACTACGCAGTTGCTTGCCAACAATCTTCTCCAAGACCTTTGACAGAACGGGCAATACGCTAATTGGGCGAAGATCAAGACTACTAGCAGGGTTTTTGTTTTTCGGAATAGGGATGACATGAGCCTTCCCCCAATCAGTAGGGAAGACACCCACCTGGAGACAATAATTGAAAATGTGGGTTAAAATTGGTAATATTGTAGGACAACACCGTAAAAGCATTCTCAAGGAGACGCCATCCGCTCCAACTGAGTTCGAAGATATGGTGGAAATAATAGAAGCAATCTCTGCTTCACTGGTGGCAAGGAAGAAGAAAGTGCCAACACCCGGTTTCACATTAGAATTATAAAAATTAAACACAGTTGGATCAGGCAACGAACTAGAACTCGATGCCGAGATGAAATGATCATTTAAATCATTTACATTTAGTAAGTGAGGTGGAACGGTAGAGGCGCTTTTTTTATAAATGTTCAGGGCACGCAAATCATTCCAAAGTGTATTCCGGCCCGAACCTTTGAACTTGTGCCGCAAATAAGCCTTCTTCTCGCGCTTCATTGCATTTGTAGTAATATTTCTAAGGGATTTATATTTGTTCCAATGACTAACTAACTTACTTGACTTAAGTTTTTTAAATGCTTTATCCCTAAGCGACATTAATAAGCTAACATTATCAGTGATCCAAGGTGGCGGTCTACGTGTCCCTATAGTAGTAAATGAAACTAAAAGCTAAATATAAACATCAGAAGAAAAATTTAACAACCAAACCTGACGGGCAGTAGAAATACTTGCTACAGAATCACTTTCAGCATTATTTCTTAAACATAGATAAAACCATAGAGATTTCACCAGTGGTAAACAAACAGCGCCGTCTGCATTCAGAAAATAAACTAGAACTTGTATCACCCCACTTATAATTTACTTCGGCCCCCGTGGTTGTAGTAAATAGGACATTTGAAGTAAAAAGTCAGTATATATTTGTCGTACTCTTAAAGGTATAACAATTACGGCCTGACGCCGAAGTTTCAACAACGTATCTAATTTACTTGACGCAAGAAACGGAAAAAAAAGTTATTACCAGCCTATTTTTATCCCAATTCCTTTCCTTTTTGCGTCATTAATAACGAACAAGACTATGCGGCAGTATATAGGGCTATTAGGGAATTGGAAAAGTTCTAAGGACCGCGTGGCGCGCGCGGGGCCGATATTGGCTAGACGACGACGAGGAGGACGAGAACGCAAGCTACATAGCTATACAAGGGATTAAAATAAGCGAAAACCCATTTCGTCCGCAATCTGTCGGATCTTTGAAGGTTTGAGTCCGCAAAGCACGCTATATTCTCTCTCTCCCTCTCTCCTTTTCCCTGTCCCCTTTCGTTCACGGGGTGACGAAGAGCCGAACGACTACGCTCCCGTTTATTATTAAGATACAAAATAAATTAGGACGATGGCTTTCGCCCATAAAAAGAAAATAACCGTTTCCGCGGTGGGGGAGAAGACACGATGATGATTTCGGACGGACGGACCGAACGATAACGTGATTAAGGAGGAGGTCTTCCTTAAGCTGCAATTTTATTAACTGGGGCTCCGTCGAACACTCCCTAAACGGAAAAGATGTACCTACCGGAACTAGATAATGTAGATAGTCGAGAACAACAGAGGATATTCTACTTCATTAATTTCCGAACTAAATGCGCATCAGTGGAAATTCGGAAGAAAGATAAACACGTGTAATTGCAATAAAAATTGCTTTTGCCTCAAAGTATGTATTTACAGTGAGACAAATGTTATGTTCTCTTGGTTTGAAGAACAGCGCCGCTGTAGCCTGCTCGTAAATTCCTGAATTACTTGACCAATACTTACTTGTAGAATATGTTCGCTTATTTACTATGTGGAAGGTTGTACAGTGAATCTCAATACGTATGCGCAAAAGAATATATTTTAAAAAATAAAATGTGTACACGGTTTCCACTCTAGCCTATGTACAGTTACGCTGTACGTAAAATAATAATAACAGTTACACATAATTGCAGTTATTCGAGCTTTCTTATACATGTAATATACATTATGTGTATATGTATGCTTTCTTTTAGTTTTATTGTATAAGGCACCGCCGCATCGCGTACTTTGTCAATGATTAAATTCTTATATGCTTTCGCAGAAGCTTTGTTAAATGCATGTACTAATGCCTCTATATGTATACATGCACCACTACCTTTTTACAGGGCAGCCAACCCCATTTACTTCTTAATTTTATAAGCGCATCTCGGTGCTGTGCTTATTTATATGTCCCTTTCCGGGAGCCTAATACATTTTCCTTGTTTTAAATTCGTCTTAGGCAAAAGGAATGTGTTTGTACTTGAACCAACACTTTCGTTTTTACACATTTATAGGGGAAACCCCCCTATCTCTTAGAGCTTGAACACGTGACTGAGGGCGACAGCAGCGATAATAGCCGATCTCAAAACAAAAGTATGTAATGTGACAGCTACCCAGGCTTTCTCGTTTGAAATAATACACTATGTGCAATCTAGCTCTTTACTACTGCGCCCCGAAGAAGGGAAAAAACCAGTAGCCAACAAATGTGCGAAGTGCGTACCGACAAGGAAAGCGGAGCGATGAAGCCGACATAACATACATATAGAAAATTGGTCCGTGAAACTCGTCCGCTACGACGAACAACTAAATGAAAAAATGTCTAACTCCCGATACGGCAGAGGACCGAACAAACGTACAGATGACAACGGGCGCTGCGGTCGCGACGACCGTCAACAAGAAGCGGAGTGATCGTACTTGTAGAAGATGTCTATGCATACACGCCGACGTCCTTACCAAGATGAATCCCGCCAGAATCGCAACAGAAGACTAAATAAATGTATAGACGGCAACGGACACCGTAGCCTCGACGATTGTAAACTTGAAACTATAGGAAACTCCTAATAATCTACCGACGAGGTACAAAAGGAGACCGAAAGTGAATGATCGGTAATATCTCGACCGTCACGCGGGAAACGACTGCCTGTACTTGTATATATTAAATATTAACTAAACTCCCATTATTTGTCTGACGATGTTGCAGTTAATGACTCTTAAATTAGGCACTATTAGCAAGAGCCGAATGCATACATATACAATGCGTAATGTACATACAAATTAAGATAAAATTCGATATATTTTATAGAGAGCTATATAAATAAATGATAAAGATGAAAATAAAGTAATATTCTAAGCGAAAATAAAGTAATATTCTAAACGAAAATAAAGCAATAATGCTAACCCACAGCGGTTGCAAAGAAGATAAAATCATATAAAATACATAAAGTAGTAAAAGAAACATGAATAAAACAAAATACACTTCCTTAAAAACTTAAAACTCTTTTACAAGAAACACAGAAACAATGTTAAGTCCTTAACAAGAAATGAGGCGTTTATTCCAACAATCCATCAGTTTAAGATTGATTCAGCAAAATAGAAGTATTGGAGAAATTTAACAATGTATATTTCCGTTTCACTGTTACAGAAATGTCCTCTAAAGTAGCAAACATGTTAATACAACGAAGAAAACAGAATACGTCGTTAACGTTTCAGTCGTTTATCGAAAAATAGAGTGTTCTTGACGTCCTATATACCACATGTAAATGTTCAGTATTGGGTCCAACAATGTTTTTGAATGAGAGAGTAAAACATGCCTATAACGTACTCGTCGGGACCATACAAGACAGTACGAGCTGGACAGTTGTCGATCAGTAATAATTTTTTTTCTTTCTGTTTTGTTAGGTCTTTCCCTCAAAGTTCTTATTTCGTTTTCAAAAATGTTAGATGTCAGCCATGCCCAACGATTAGCAGCCTAAGTACAAGGTAGCTTTTTAATCTGTTTGAAACATCTTGGTTTTTTAAATTCTCCAATTATGAAAAAGTTTACGTTTTTCATCAACACAACCTCTGCTTAGATTGTATGCCCTCAATGCATTTTTTAACCTTAAATTTTAGTGTATGAGCAGCTATAAGTAGAGACCGGATTATACTCAAAGAAAAACTGGAATATATGCGCATATACATGCATCGATTTTTGAGAGAATATGCATAAACCTGGGGCATATATGCAAAAAAATTGCGACAATATGCAAAATTTTTACATAAAATAAATAAGAGCAGAAATTGATAGATGTTTTTCAAAATTATGTAAAAGAAAGTTTTGTCTTCTATCAGAATATATATGTTTCGAAATAGGAAATCTTCTTTCAACATCCGCAGACGTAGTTGCATTTTTTAACTTTGCAATAAATTTCTAAACCAATTTATAATTAGATGTTTTTCAAAATTATGTAAAAGAAAGTTTCGTCTTCTATCAGCATTTTTATTTATCACTTTTTTAAATTTATCGCATATAGAATTACCTATTATAGCCTTAACCTTCTTACATAGCATATCAACTTCGTCTACTATTTCGACTGATTCCGAGAGTGACATCCCTTGCGTCTTTAGTTTACAAATGGAACTTGAAACAAAGTTATAATTTGACTTAATATACAAAAGGTTTTGTAGCAATTCTGTTGGTGTTACTTTTTACAGTTTTCTAGAGCAATGGACTCAGCAGTGATTTCAAGAATTACATTTTTTATTCCTTTAAAATTATCGGCGTAAAAAATTGCAACGTCTAACCATATACCCCATCTCATAATAATCGGTTCAGGAGGCAACTTAACACCGGGAAGTCGCTCCTTATAAAATTGGATTCGTAAAGGTGCTTTTAAAAATATTTTTTTGACATTGCTAATTAAATCATTAATCAAAGGAAATTGATTCGTAATGTCTACGATTGAATCCATGAGCTAAACAAGTGCTATGAATAATGTTACTATAAATTTTTTTTTAATTTTGCGCGGCTTGTATCATGTATGGTGTAGCGTCGGACAACATTAGTAAAATTTTTTCACAAGGTATATTTCTAGGTAAAAAGAAATTTGATAAACCTTCTTAAACGAATTGGGCAATTGTCACATTATTTGTTTCTTGAAGTTTTTTACAATAAATTAAATATGATTTACCTACAATACCTTCATGAAGAATTCCTATTAACAAATGGGCAATATAACGGCCACACTTATCCGTACTTTCATCTACCATGATATAAAGAAAATTATTCCCTACCATTTGTTGAAGTTCTGCCATTGTTTGCTGGTAACAAGATGTGACATAATTTTTTCGTAAGGTACTTTCGTCAGGTATATTATTATTATACGCCAACGTCTTATTTCACGTTGTGACCCTTTCTTTCTTTCGTGAGGATTTTTTTTATATGCTCTTATTCCATAGGGTAATAGTAATATTTAGTATTTTTAAGACATTAAATACAACTTAGCAATTATTTTATATACATACACATATGTTCGTTTTTTTTTCTTTTTGTATTTTGCTATCATGCATATTAGTTTTAGTGTTTCCTGTAACTGAGCAGTGTACCTGTTGGAAATAATTTACTATTATTATTATTATAAATTGCTATTATTATATAATAAGTACGTTACTAAAAAATCAAGTACGTTATTAAAAAGAACATAATTCTTTTTTTTGAACGTAATAACAGAAGTACATAATCAATATGTACGTAATATCAGAACAAAAATACATTATTTCAAATAAGGGTATATTGATTTCTTGTAATAAAAATGGCAGTGATCCTAACCGCTGTAAAATTTAATCGGGATAAAATAGAACATTGCATTAACGAAAAAAAAATTACAGTGAATAGATTTGTACAAATAGGACATTATAGTCGTCCTTCTATATTCCTTGCAAATAGAGTATTTGCCAAGATCAAACATCGACGAACAAACAAACAAACTCCTCCGCAAAGGATTGCAGCTAATTCTACGGTAACCGCTAACAACCTTTACCGTCGCTTTGAAGCTCCTAAAGGGTAGAATACCTGCATAACACGATAACTCTACTTCACCTTTCTAGGCAAGCTTTTAAATGAACGTTGCTAGTTTCTAGACTAGATGGGTACGTATCGGATGCTCTTCGTTTTTTTTTCCCTCTCAACTTACACCTGTATACCGCCGTTTATTTCACGACGTGACGCCGCTGGTTCGTGGTAAAAATCGTTTACGTGTTTCGGTTGTTTTCCCGTAGAGTATTTCCGCGCGCTGTCCGGATAGTTGTCCGCGGTTTATTGGTCGTTTTTGCTTAAACATTTTATGTATATCGTCCGCTACCGCTCTCGTTGCAGTTTTAAATATCCGCGGAGTTTCAGCCGGTCGGTTGCAAATTTACGATGCGGCTGTAAAAAATCCGCATAAAATGGCGTATCGTCTCGCTACGACGAGATGCCGTCAGTTGCCGAAAAAAAAAGGGTTATTATGGCGTAGTTTATTCATACGTGTACGTTCATCCGTACAGATGCGGACGACGCTTTGATTGTTATTTTTTTTCTTTTCGGTGCAAAACGAAGAACAAACAGAGGACTGCATTACGCGGGCGGTAGTCATCTTGGGTATGCGCATGCAGTTTAGTTAAATCGTAGCATTTTACTTGTAAAAGAGTTACATGCATGGAATAGATTTACAGCTGTGGCCATATGTATTCGCCACCCTTTTTTGTTTTTTATTCCGACGAATATATAAGAAAGAAAAGAAAATTGATCGATGAAAATTGTGAGTGTATACAGATATTGCTTAATATTTGGTAACTTCTCCCTGGGCTTTTATCACCGCACGAATTCGTCGGGGCATACTGCTCACTAAGTTGTAGCACTGTTCGGGGGTGATTTTATTCCACTCTTCGAATGTTTTTGTTTTTAAGCATTGCTTTATGGTAGATGAGTATTTAGCTACATTTCGCTTTAAAATGTACCATAAATGCTCAATTAGCGATAAGTCCGGGGATTGTACCGGCCATTCTAGGACCCGCACGTTATTTTCCTCGAACTAGCGCATTACTTCGCGAGATTTATGGCGCGGTGCATTATCTTGTTGGAAGTAATACTCTGGCTCATCATTATCGAATAATTTTAACACACTTTCCAGAACTTCTTCCAACATGTCGATGTACGTCCGACTGTTCATTCGGCCCTCGCAGACGAACAGTTCTCCGACGCCTGTTGCACACATGGAACCCCAAACCATTATGCTACCATCCCCAAACTTGACAGTCGGGATGATACAGTCTGGATGGAAGGCCTCTCCTCACCTGCGTCGCATGTATTGAGGCCCAGGTTTACCACAAAGCTACCAACACAAACATGAATACTGTTACATTTTGGAACCCATTAAAAAGAATAAAAACACTGGAGATACCAGGAATTGAATACAGAATACCGCAAATGCAATAATTATGTATTACTTACCTCAATATTTGACTCATCCGTCTACATAACATTGGCCCAATTGTCAATGGTCCAGTCGCGGTGACTTTTAGCTCACAGCAGTCTCTTTTTCTTTTGTTGCAGAGACAACCGTGGTTTATGTCGAGCTTTGTATCCACCTAAATTTAATTCACAAAGGCGTCTTCTAACTGTGCGAGGAGAAATAGCAACATTATGTAGCCGGAAAAGCTCACTGGAAAGCTGTTTAGACCCTTTTTTCCGGTCTCGCAAAGACATCCGCTCTAAGACTCGCTCATCTCTGCTAGTTGTCTTCCTTTTTCGACCAGCTTTCGGTTTGTTTGTCAAAGATCCACTATCTTTGTATCGTTTTATCGTCATTCTAACTGTCGATCGCGCACATTTCACTTGTCGGGCAATAGCATACACCGACAACCCTTGCTTTTCTAACACCACAATTTGTCCTCGCTCTACCTCCGTCAGTTCGCGTGTTTTCGGCATTACTTCGTAGTGTATACTATCGTATTACACAGGCACAATATCTTCACTCTAACTAGCTCAACCTTACTCTTACAACTTTTAAGAAAGACTGAAGAAATATTCAGAAATTACAATTTTACGTCTATTTTCTAATTTACTCAGAATGGCATACAATAAACCATTAAACCCTCATTACCAGGTACCTAGTTAAGTCCGTCATCGACCCTGCTTCTTAGAAATACAATAATATTCGTGTAACACGTTCAAAACGAGAGTGGCGAATACATATGGCCACAGCTGTACTTCTACCGGATTGCATGTGCATTAGGATGGTTCTGTATTTCATCTCCAAAAATATGCCAATTCCTCTAGAATAGTCTTTTAAAGAAATAAGGTTTCTGAGATAAAATCGCGTTGTAATTGTATGGAACCTACCGACGTTCCGACCCCAGTTGAATAGAGATTTTTCTGAGTTGTTGCAAGTCCAATCACTGCTCACAGTAGTATAGTCATTCAAAGTCGACATTTACTCACTGTGTTTTATCATACGAGGGTGGTTCTCTATGTTGTACCCCTGACTCCTTTATAGTAAAGCTACAGTGGCATTACATTTTTTATTTTTCGATATAGACGCCCTCCACACTAACGCACCTGGTTCATCTATGCTCCAACATCTCAGCAGTCTCCTGTAAACCTCATAATTACTGGTAAATTTTGCCCCAAATAAGATTTATTTTAATTTGGGGAACAGCCTGTAACCACTAGGGGACAGATCCGGCGAATACTAATTCAAAGCCTGCTTGGTGTATAGGAGCCATAGCAATACCTGATATATGGCTGGGAGCATTATCCTGATCGAACAGCACACCGTACCTTAACTTTCTTCGGCGTTTCTTTTTAATAGCGCTTCGGATAATAGGATCCATTTTTATGAACAATCGCGACACACAATTCAAGAATTAGCCACAGCACAACAACACTTTGAGTCTAGATCTATTGATTTTGAACGAGGATCGGAGAGATACTCCATTTCCTCTTCATCTTGTTTGGTAGATCGGTGGCATTTTATTTTATTTGTGGGTCCAGTGTACGTATGCATTTCCTATGTTTTCTTTCTTTTTGTCTTGTGTAACCTATTGCGTTTTTCCTCAGATCTTCGTTTAATTTGTGCAACCCCTTCTTTCCTTATTCGTCGTGTTGGTTGTATTATTCTTCTGACTGTTGTGTTATCATGCGTCTCCATTCAGTGTAATGTGTTTTGTGTTGTTCTGTATATGATAGTCTCAAGTGCTTCTAGGCTAAGTTCTTGATACAGTATTGCATGTGTGATGTAACACGGTGCCCTTGATGCGTACGGCGTTAGTTTGTTGAATTTTCACTGTATCGTCTTCCTTTTTTCGCTTCGGTTGCCTGATGCCAAAGTTCCCCAGCGTAGGTGGCGATCGGTATTAATATTGTTTTAATGATCTTGATCTTGTTATCCAGTGATAGTTTACTTTTTTCGTTTAATAGTGGGTACAAGATCTTCGAGACTTCCGCTATCTTCTCTTTGATTTCCTTGATGTGCCAGGTGTATGTGAGTTGTTCGCCTAGAACAATCCCTGGGTACTTCGCTTTCTTGGCCAATGCGATGGTGCGCTTGTTAATTTGGATTTCGTCGGGCTTTTTGCGTCTTTTAGGTAGCGTGAAATAGCTGGCTGTGGTTTTCCCTGTATTTATCTTTATTCGCCATTTTGAAAACCATTTGTAGAGCGTGTCGATGTATACTTGTAATCTATCGTGCATTGGTGTCGTCTGCAAATTGAGCAAAGTGACAAGTGTTTGACTACGATATGTCGGAATTGTAGATGTTAAACAGAGGCGGTCCCAACACCGAGCCTTGCGGAACTCCTGTTTGTGTTGTTCTGGAAGTGGAGATGGCGGTGTAATCTCATTTTATGTAGTAGACCATCATGCCAGACCTTGTCAAACGCCTTCTCGATGTCTAGCATGATGGCTGCAGTTGGCGTAGATTTATACATGTTCGAGGTGATGTGTTTTGACATTCTCAGTAGTTGTGTTGTCGAGTGCTCCCGATGAAATCCAAATTGAAATCCCGGAAATACTTTGAGATACAAACTTCATATTCTGTAGATATGATCTACAAATGTCAGTTAAGTAAATGTCAAAAGTATTAGTCAAACAACCAATTAGAAGTAGGTGAGGAGTGGGAGGATCCGCCCTCATATGTACACCGTGATAATTTTATAATAAATTGCAATTTTGACTAATAAAAGTACCATTTCTTTAAATCTGTCGAAAAATATTAGCATAACATAATACACATAATACCGGAATATATTTCAACTATCTAGTAGCAGTTTCTGCAGGCCAAAGTAGGATTAGTTGCAAGTAAATTCACTTAATTTACGATCTTTTTAAGCGATTATTCAACCGCCGTATTCGTAAAATTTAACATATCTAACTTAAACTTTAGTTAGCCGCTCCTACTTAAGCGAACCAGTTTCGTTTACACATCAAGCGTACCAAGCTCACTCTATTATTTACTTCTATAGGTCTGTCAACTGTGATATTAAGGATTACGTATGAGTTGCAGCGCTGCACATTTACCCTTAATTAGAAGTCGCTTTTTTAGTCTCGCATCAAACAATGGAACAAATGCGGGATAAATACCATGGTCCTGGCGCGCAAAATGAGATAAAATGCGCTCGCTCAATTAGACGCTATTTACCACCGCGATTCTTTTTTCTTTTTCATCGTCTCTTTCATCACGGTTGCCGAGGCGTACATAAACAACGCATTATGTCGGGAAAACTAAGGTAACACAAAACGAAATGCCATTCATCACTATAACAGACCTGATTTTCAAATAATATGCGTATGAATGGTGACAAACTCTACGATCCGTACGATGAACGTATTCACGTCGGTCATACGTAGTAGTATTCCGATGTGGTCGACTCTATACGATGCCGCGTGCTCGTTCCACAGAAGTAAAGGTCAACGAATACATTTATGTATGTATATATTAACTCTGTACAAAGTCATTAGCAACACTTAACGCTTCCACGGAGGGTTTTTCAAACGGAGGTATTGCCAACTTTATTAAGTTATCAGAGTATAGATACGTGATAAATGTGAGTCCGCATTTTATCGTGTATAAATTGTTATTTTTATTAAAATGTTACACCTTAGCGATTAACATCTACACTAGGGTGACAGAATAAAATAGACACCAGGTAAAGCGGTATAAATATGTAAACAGCTAAATTCTAAGAACGAATTAAGAACTTTCTCTTGTCATTAGGGTAGGGGTAGATGTATCGGAAGGAATTCGTCATAGTTTAGTATCGTTACAACTATGCCTCCCTTACAAGGTTCGAGTGATATTAGCGACTTCACCCGGGGTCGCATCGTCGGCCAGAGTGAACGCGGCTCTTCGCAACGTGAAATAAGTAAATTTTTAAATATTCCGTTGTCCACAGTTGACCGTGTGATTACAAAATTTAAACGCCTGGAAAAAACAACAGTGGAGCCGACACCAGGTCGTGCCGGACCTTCTGAAAGAAGTAAAAGGGTGCTTGTGCGCGAAGTGTTAAGAGAACCGCGAAAAGGTACAGCTGAGCTTGCGGCAACTTCACAGAAAAGTCAACGCACCGTTCTGCGATACCTCCACAGTGTGGGGATGTATAAAAGGGTGGCAAAGAAATAACCTCTCCTTACGGCGTTTCAAAAACGGCGCCGAATGGCTTGGGCAATCGAAATGCGAACGAAGCCCGAAGAGTTTTGGCGGTCTGTCATTTTTTCAGACGAAAGCAGATGGCAGTATCTGCAGTGATACTGGTCGTACGTGGATATGGAGACGTTCGTCACAGCAACTGGACGACAAATTTTTGCATCAGACGGTGAAATACGGCGGTGTGAACATCATGGTGTGGGGCGCGATATGGTATAGTGGAAGATCGCAATTAGTAACCTGTGACGGAAATATAAATGCGGCAAAATATAACCGAATATTAACAGAAGGGCTACTACCGATATTCGACAACGCTATTTTATCTAAAGAAGACGCCACTCTTATGGAGGATGAAGCACCCTGCCACAAAGCAAGAACAACAACCACATGGAAAGAGAAACGGGGGATTCGGATCAGCACGTCAAATTGTTGCATTAATGTTTCGTTGTTCATGTTCACTCGATTTATCAGGTTTCTATTCCCAAGCATCAAGAGAAAACGTACAGTTTTTAAACCATCCAGATTATATTTTAGCAAATAGAATTTTCTATTTCTAAAAAGGACGTCAGATACAGTTTAAATACTCAGACGTGCACGTATGTTACTCGTAAGATGAATCTAGCAATCGTTAAATTTCTGTTTCGGCCAATTAATCTCGAAAGCTGTAAATTGGCCGTGAAATACCAGAACGTAAACGAACAGAATGCGCGGAGCGATAAAATCTAAGGTTTGCCTTTCTAATAGCAGCTCTCTTCTAACTTTTATGAACCGTTAAATCATGTGTGTATGTACATTCCAAACTGTTTATTCTGTAGTCGCATATCACGCAAAAATCTAACTCGTTGCCTTCATCCTATGTGTTTGTGTATACAAATGTGAAATATCCCCAAAGCACAGCGTTTTTCTTTCCTTCAAAAAAGAGTCTGATATGAAAAGGAACCACTTTTACTTCAAATTAGATCAGTTTGAAGGAAATAAATTTGAATTTAACATATCGGAAAGAATAATAATTATATACGCAAATATTATATTACTTTCTATAAATAAAAAAAATGGTTTTTTTATAGTTTATTTTAAAGATTGGTCAATTTGGCAATTGTCTAATTTTAATTTTAAAAACTAGATAACATTCATCAGATCACTTTCGTTAAGAGGACGCACTAGAAATTGTATAGTTTATAATTACAGTACCTAAATAGTTTACTAACATATCAAAGAAACTTTATGTAATATATTTCCGAGTTTCCTTTATCGTATTTTACAAGGTATTACCTTCACTACCGGTGAAAATTGTATTTTCATACATATTTGTCCTTGAATTTTATATGATTATTTATTCGTTGTTATTTTGGGACTATAATGATTCGTCAAAGAATAGAACAAAGATATTATATGAAATAATTTCATAAAAGCCTCCTCTCATACTTAATAGAATACTGGGAATATAATACAATTATTCTTAACAATAATAATAGAAATTTAATGTGGTGCACGTAAAGATTATAGCTTCCTATTTACTCGAACTAGAGTTATGAATTTAGATTTAGTTGTTATTGTTCTTGTAAACAATGAATATCATTAATAAAACTATTTAGTGATGAAAGGTAACGACAACAGCAGAAGAAGATCGAAAAATTTTGATGGGTGATCGAATAGACAAGAAACCGGAGGTGAAATTTAATGAATGTTAATAAAGGAGGTCATTTCTAGCAAATAAAAATTTAATGCTTTTGTCTTGCATAAATTATATTATGGAATAAATATTGTCGATTTCATTGTTCTAGTAGCATATTTAAAAAATCTGACAGTACTTAAAAACGTGAACAGAGAACCACCCCCAATTGCACTCTCGAGTTTGATGGATTTATTACCATAGGCTCTGTTAAAGATACGGTTCGCTTTCGGTCGATCCTTTCCCGTAAAAGGCATTAGACCACCGAGTAGATTGTAAATGGTCATATGTTTTAGAAATTTTAGAGCCTGCGTAGAAAATAATTTGAATGTGTGATACAGTTTTTACTTTCAGTCGGTAACACGGTTGACAATGAGAGCCCACATGCTCTCGAAACGCTGCGTTCTGCGTAATTAATAAATTTGTGTGAGTGGAGTTTATTGCTATACCTGTGAGCTTTTATATACGCTGTAAATAAGATTTATACCTGCAATAATCGACCGGAGTCGAACTGTCTACGGCGTCACGGGGAAACTAGTTTTGATATTATCTCCGTAATAGGGGAGGGGGGGGGGACATTAATTCAGACCACCACTGTACATGTTCGGAAAAAGTATTAGATAGAGTCTTAACAATACTTAGCCTTCAAAGGCAACAAATCAGAAACATGTCTGGAACACTCTATCAATTGCTGATCGGGCGAGGCAAGCTAGATCCCTCACGTAAGATACGGATATACAAAACCATACTTAGGCCCATCGTAACGTACACATCGGCCTTATGGGCAATCGGTCTGACCAACCACATGAACAAACTCCAGATGTTCCAGGAACGGATACAACGGATGGCCCTCAATCTTTCCTGGTTCATAAGGAACACCACTCTACATGAAGACGTCGGAGTGGCGCCACTCATGGACTTCATCCGAAAGATCCGATTCTTCGACCGAGTGATGAACCCTTGGAACCGCCTCATGTCGGCATCACAGGAGTACGACCCCATGGTTACTTCCAGAGATAGCACCCTCATACTTCATCGAGGATGCAGATTCACTCGAGCCAAGTAACTGGAAACTCGGGTAGTTCCCACGAGGTAGAGACAACATTTCCACCCCGTCGAAAACACAACACACTCGAGTCGATGGTGGATCGAGTGGCTGGAAGCTTGGGTAGGTTACTCCAAGACGAAAAAGAAAAAAACGCCAAACCAACTGCGTTAAAAAGAACATGCGCTCGAGCTGAAGATGGATTGAGTAGCTGGACGCTCGAGCGAGTTCCTAAGATGGAGAAGTTGAAGAAACAAGTTTCTGGTACTTCGTATTTACCAATAGTTCATCAAATCAGAAACGTTAAATAAACGATAAAAGCTAAGAGAATCGTCATAACTAAAGAACTACAATATTTAGATGAGAGAAATTCATAACAGTGCGTATAAATAAACGTCTTAGGAGATAAGGATTATGTTAATTCTTCGACGTTTTCTGTCGAACGCGAAAACGGCAAAATCAATTTCCATTTATAAACGATTTAGCGAGGGACATCAGGCGAAAGAAAACCGCACATGTTAGTTTATTGGGCGGGCGTTCGTAGAACCGGCGATCTAGCAATAACATCAGGAAATGGCGTTTTAACGCGGCCCATCTCGAAAACCTAGACATTAGAATACCAAGTTCGCCGGCGATTCGGAAAGAGAGGAATAACATTCGAAGTAAAGGGACCATTAATCAAAAGGGCGCGAATCGCAAACGACTTTAAATGCCGAAACCATTTTTTTCTTCTACTTCTCGAATGCGTCGCTCTTTCATTCGTCTGCGTATGTGTGTGTTTGTGTGTGTGTGTGTGTGTGTAGGACAGAAGAGAGACACTCGTCGGATATCAATCAATGACGCATTAATAAAACCGACAGGACACTTCCTAGCTGCAAATTGTCTGCCATTTATCTTCCGGAGATAGCTTAATAACCGTCATTCGATTCTTGCGCGTATATATACGTAAAATCGCATCTTTTCAAGGATTCGACATGCCGATTCATCGCATCGGAGAGGCTATTAGGCGAACTCGAGCAGTTGGTATTGTGCTGTTAATATCTCTAGCATTACGCGTATCGCGTTCGGATTTATGTATGTTGTACAGCTTTGTATCTGTGAATGTTACTCTAAAAGCGACGAACCGACTAACTGACTGATACACCGAAATTATGTAGTTTATCTTTTACTTGCTTCTTTATTCAAAAGCTTTAATGGGATGAAAGCTACTCGTTATTGGATATAGGACCATTACCGTTTCCTGTGTATGTACGTATGATTGTATCATGAGCAACTGAAACCGGACTCTTGATTTTAGTTATGTAATTCCGACTTATGAAACGTTAATTTGATATTTAAAGTCCCCATGTGCAACATAGTGCTTCGAAATAATTTTTAAATTATTGATATTTCTAATTGGAGGCCAGCAAAGACACGCAGTAACCATCATATGTAGAATGGATATAATTTACAAATTATATCAGGTGGTTTAGATGAAAATTGGAAATAGATATTGTTTCTAATTTTCATGGTGGAAGTGGATGCAAGACATCTGATGGTGTATATAGGGCAATACTTTAAGAGAAATCACCAATATGGCATAAGAATGCCGTAAATACCACAGTCCTCTTCTTTTTTCTGCGAAGAGAACGTATTTCGATCATTTCTTAGTAGAAATATTTGTGTCTACACTTCGAAAACGACAGATATGTAGAACAATATGTACAGGAGACTTACAACTGTGATGACTAGTCTCAGTAAAGTTACTTCGCTCAGATTATGTTTATATAAACATCGTTCGACGATGAGGAGCTCTTTGCAGATGACCTTAATGCGTTACCGTATAGTAACAGTGGTATAGCGCTTACTACTGTCTAAGTGAATAATGAGTGGTTCGTACGATTTCAAGAAATTGTTGATTGGGGAATTTAAGTCGTAACAATTTAATCAGTCAACGGCTACCGGTTTCGCGCAAATCTGCACATCATCAGGCCAAGACTGGAATAGGAGGTGGAAAGCTACAATCAACAATTAAAATAAAAAAATCGCGCACTTGACGTTGCATAAAAGTGAAATATTTTTCAACATACCTGTTACGTTATTCTGGTTTGAAGAACAGTGCCGCTGTAGCCTGCTTGTAAATTCCTGAATTACTTGCAGAGTATGCTCGCTTATTTGCTAGGTTGAAGGTTGTACAGTGAAACTCAATGCGCATGCGCAAAAAATATATTTAAAAAATAAAGTGTGTACACGGTTTCCACTCTAGTCTATGTACAGTTACGATGTACGTAAGACATATATATGCACAATAATTGCAGTTATTCGAGCTCTCATATGCATGTAATGTACATATGCATGCTTTCCTTTAGTTTTTATTGTATAAGGTACCGCCGCAGCGTGTACGTTGTCAATGCTAGGTTTAAAATCTTATAGACTTCCGCAGAAGCTTTGTTAAAGGCATATACTAATATATATAACTATATATGTATCCATGCATCACATGCTGCACACTTGTATAGGGGAGCCAACCCTATTTACTTGTTACTTTGATAAACGCACCTCGCTGCTGTGCTTTGTTTTGAATTTGCCTAAAAGGCTTGGCCCTGTTTCATTGGCTTGTGTTTGCAACCAAACACTTTCGTTATTTACACTTTTATAGGGGAACAGTAGCTAACAAATGTGCGAAGTGCGCACCAACAAGGAAAACGGCAGAGATGAAATGTCATATAGAAAATTGGTCCGTGAAACACATTCTCATCGACGGACAACTAAATGAAAAAAATGTCTACGTCGCGTTACGATAGAGGACCAAACAAACGTACAGATGGCAACGGGTGCTGCGGCCACGACGATTGTCAACTAGAAGCGGAGAGATCGTACTTGTAGAGGATGTCTATACATGCGCTCCGACAACGTTACAAAAACGAATTCCGTCGCAGACTCAACAGAGGATTAAATATATGTATAGATGACAACGGACACCGTAGCCTCGACGAACGATAATAGAAAACCGAGAAATCGTACTTGTTACGGATATCTATACATGCGCTCCGACGATCTTACAAACATGATTCCCGCCACAAATTCAACAGAAGACTAAGCATATGTATAGACGACAACGGACACCGTGACCTCGACGAACGATAATAGAAAACCGAGAAATCGTACTTGTTAAGCATGTTGCTATATAAGCTCCGACAACGTTACAGTAAAGGGTGCCACTATACGAACACGGACGAAGTACGAAAGCGGCTGAGAATGAACGATCGATAATACCTCGACCGTCACACGGGATTCGACACTCCGTACATGAAAATATTAAGTATTAAAAATTGCGGGCATGCATCCGACGACGTTACAGTAAAGGTTACGAGGTACGAAAGGCGCCCGAGAGTGAATGATCGCTAATACCTCGACCGTCACACAGGAGCCGACTGCCTGTACTTGAATATACTAAATATTGATAACTGCCATTATTCGTTTGGCGACGTTACACCTAATGGCTCTAAAATTAGACACTTTTACTACGAGTATTGCGAATGACCGAAGGCATACATATACAATGCGTAATGTGCATATATACTAAAATAAAATTCGATATATATATATATATATAAAATAATACTAATGCTCACACATACATAAAATACAATTTGCTTGGAACAAAGTTTTTTTTAACTTCAATAACGTAACGTATAACGTTAGCTACGGGATCACCTTTATCCTCTGTGTTAGCGGATATTTTTATGCATAACTTCGAGTTTGAACATATCCTATCCAATAATAACTTTTTGAATAATATTAAGCCTTACAAACGTTATGTCGACGATACTTTATTTGTTTGGTCTGGTAATTAGACCAATTATATAACTTTTTGGACTACATCAACAACATTCATAGTAATATGAAGTTTACATTGGAGGTTGAAAATACTACAAGGGGTATTAATTTTTTAGATATTACTATTACTATTAGGGACAATAACAGCTCCTAACAGTCTTCGTATTTCGAGCAATATGCCTTGTATGACTAAGAAGGGCATTCAATTCAATTTCTTTATTTAGTATGTATCAAGTTGGTTGCTACGCATTTTTCATATTTTAAATTTCTACAAAATTCTGATGAAGATTTTGAATTCGAAGGTCTCTTAGGATGTCCATCACTATTAATACAGAATTCGCTTATTCTAAAACTAGAACGAACAGTCACGAAATACCGTTTCTACAATTTTGAAAAGCGTATTTAATTAATGTAGTAGTGATATACAAATGTCAGGATAACATTATAACGTATCCTAATTCGATTCCGTTATAATAAATGGCGAATGCGACGTATATTATAACCCATTTGACGTGTTATTGCGGAGAAAATCTCGAATCCGTCGTCCTCATTGTAAATTCCGCGCCGCTCATTGTCGATGGCTTAGTTGGCGGTTTCCATAATTCGCGTCAATTCAAATACCTATTAATTAATGTTGTATTCGACGGTACGATCGCGTATGCCGTTGCCTTCCTGTGCCTATGTATTGTACGCCGCAGATATACGCCATGTTTGGAATATTATCGAAATTATTCGTCGGATAAATCCGTAATGCCGCCTCAGATCCGCCTTCGACCATCCGCGATGTGACACGTATCGAAATACGTGCGGACGTGCCGTTGGGCTGCCGGCCAACGGAATTGGAAATCGTCGTTACGAAATCTTCTCATTACGAATGCTGATACGTATAAATAGGTTGTTGAAAGGCTACGGTCCATTTCGAGTTTGGAGTTAGAAAACGAAAAGACGTATTTACGAGGTAGGCGCCGTAAATTCTCTGCCTGACAGGCTTATACACGTTCAAGCATGTTCGAATTCCGTCACGGCATGCATGCGCATACGCTAGTTCATGAAAGTGCGCGAAACAAAATTCCATAGGCGTGCATAATTTATGTAAATGAAATTGAAAAATATAAATCTAATATTAAATAATGTGTTTATTTATTTCTTCGAATTAACGGCATATGTGGGAACTAAATGAAAATAAATATCCTCCTACATTTCTTTATTATTATATTATTACATTATATAATTACATAATTTTCACATAAGTCAACAACATTCCTACCAGTCCTTCAGAGAAATGTTGACTTCACAACCGCCTGGTGCACAACCAATATATTCAAGCTTAATGTCAACAAATGCCGGCACATTATCCTCATGAACAAAACGAATCCCTTAAATTCGTTCTACACAATAAAAGGGGAGACTGTACCTACGGTTGAATCATTTAAAGATCTTGCAGTTATTTTTGATAGTTGTTTAAGTTTTGTTCACCATACTGAAGAGCTTTCCTTAACTTGTTCTAAAAGGTTTGGCTTCGTGGTGCGCAGTACCCAGCAATTTAGTGATATAAATATGTTAAAATCCTTGGATTTTACCTTTGTCGCTAGTTGCCTGGAACACGCTTCTATTATTTGGCCCCCTTATTATACCTGCCATCAGCTTACATTAGAACGAGTTCAACGTGATTTTCTTATATTTCTATCTTACAAAATTGATTGTCAATACCATACTAGAGGAACTGATTACCATTCTTTTGCTGGAGCGTCATGGCATGCGTTGGCTTAAACAATGCAGAAAGACTTATTGCTCTCAATTTGTCTGGAAATTAATAAATGGATTTCTTGATTGCGGCGATTTATTATCTAAGTTGCACTTTCATGTACCTCGTAACTGTTATGAAACAAATGAAGAAATGTTAAACTAATCAAATCTAGATGCATATACATTAACACTGTTACATATTGACATAAGTGGTGACTGAGAATGGTGGCGCGTGTTAGCCACGGGAAGATAAAAAGTTAAACTATTCCTACAGTTAAGTCTCGGTATATAAAAATTCAAAAGCGACAGCAAATTCGGAAGTTGTAAATCACCGTTTACAATTCTATGTGCAAAAATTATTTGTGATACAACACGACGATCCGTCAAAGAAATAAATGCAAATTCTTTTAGAAGACTAGTATATAGATAGCCATGTTGCAAAAAAACGTGGTGTTTACGGAAATATAAGGTTTTCAAAAATTTACGCTGTACCATCTCAACTAAATTGATATATTCATGATATCCCGGATTCCACACAATAGAACCATATTCTAATCTCGCTCGAACAAATGCAGCAACAAGGGCATCACTATTCAAATGTTTAGTATTGCGAAACAGAAAGCTTAACGTTTTAAGAGACTGTTGACATATACCTACAATATGCTTGTTAAATGTTGGCTTAGTATTAAAAAATATACCAAGATCTCTGCACTCCTCACAACGCGTTAAAAGTTCACCGCCAACATTGCACGCATACCTCACAGTATAAAACAATAAACGTATTAACACAGAGCGTGCAGTAGTAGCACATCTGTTTCTCTTATTACTCGGGCTGTATGCTATATACCAATTTGATATCCTGGCGGATGTAACACATGGGCTGAAAAGTCCCGGGCCTAACACATAGATGACACTAGTTTTATTGAAGTCACCTTTCTCTCAGTTAGTACTAACCTTCAAAAGACAGCTGTTAAAATTTCATGATATTCTATTCATTAGTTTGTGAGTTATTGTGCTAAGAGTCACACTACTTTCGTTATTTTTAAAACAATGGATCAAAAACAATTTCGTGTTTTAATTTTACACTGTTTCTTGATGGGAACAAAAAACCGTTCAAGCGAAGCGATGGCTTGAAAAGTGTTATGGGGACTCCGCTCCATCAGAAACAACAATAAAACGTTGGTTTGCTGACTTCAAACGTGGTCGTAGAGACACCGATGATGCAGAACGCAGTGGACGTCCAAATGAGGCGGTAACACCAGAAAACATCAAAGAAATCCACAAAATCGTTTTGAATGATCGAAAAGTGAAGTTGCGTGAGTTAGCTGACATCGTAAAGATATCAAAAGAACGTATTGGCTTTATACTGCATGAGCATTTGACTATGAGAAAGCTCTGTTCAAAGTGGGTGCCGCGTTTGCTCACTGTTGACCAAAAACAAGAACGTGTTGATGATTCTGAGCAGTGTTTGGCCATGTTTAAACGTAACAAACGGGAATGTTTGCCTCGATATCTGACAATGGATGAAACATGGATCCATCGCTTCACTCCGGAATCAAAACGATCGTCATCTGAGTGGACAGCAACTGGTGAACCTCGTCCAAAGCGCCCGAAAGCACAACAATTGGCTGGAAAGGTTATGGCCTCGGTATTTTGGGATGTGCGTGGTGTAATATTCATCGACTATCTTGAGAAAGGAAATACCATTAACAGTGAATATTATATAGCGTTATTGGAGCGTTTGAAGGCTGAAATTGCAAAGAAACGACCGCATATGGCAAAGAAAAAAAATGTTGTTTCATCAAGACAACCCACCGTGTCACAAGTCAATCAAAACAATGGCAAAACTACATGAATTGAACTTCGAATTGCTCCCACATCCACCGTATTCGCCAGATTTGGCTCCCAGCGACTACTGGCTGTTCGCAGACCTCAAAAAAATGCTCGCCGGTAAGAAATTTCGCACGAATGAAGATGTTATCGCTGAAACTGAGGCCTATTTTGAGATAAGATAAATCGTTCTACGAAAGTGGTATTGAAATGTTAAAGCGGCGCTGGAATGATTGCGTTGCTCTTGATGGAGATTACGTTGATGAATAAAGCTAATTTTGAACCAAAAAAACCGTGTTTTCTTTGTTAGGCCCGGGACTTTTCAGCCCATGTGTTAACTAACATAATACTAATTGTGCATCTTAAGCAAATATATTCCGATGTACTAGATGTTTTATAATATTTTTAAATAAAACATCCTGTATATTTATACATTATCAGAGATCCCTAACTACACTTTATTTATTGCCAGATTATAAAAGTAAGCTGTTTTATGGTTTTCCCTAAAAGTTAATTTTTCAGCAGTCGTTACGCATGGGTCTGGAGCATGTAGTGAATTGAGAACAATTGGGAAACGCGGACGCACGTCATGTGAGAGCCACTCGATCAAACGTCGGAGAACGGTTCCACAAACACGTCAACGCTCACTCGCCTTTCCTTTTTTATGGATATCCATTCGAAATTGCGTCGGTTAATTTGCCAGACCGAATGATCCGAATATTAGAGGCGCGCATATATAAAACGAGTATCGATACGAGAAAGTCGGCGGCAACGGCGATGAAAATAAGCGAAAATTCAATTAAACATAAACCGGGGAAATAATTGAATCCGATGTTTAGGTAGATGGGATGAATCGATGGCTTTTGAAATAGATCGCGTTGCGGTAGGATTCGGACAATATCTATACGATGCTTTCCGTTATGATAGTTACGTTTCAAATGTAACTTTCTAGTTATTTTATGTAAATTTTGTATCTCATATTAAATATTTGCTGAGATGCTTTATATATATAACACATGGGCTGAAAAGTCCCGGGCCTAACACATAGATGACGCTAGTTTTATTGCAGTCACCTTTCTCTCAGTTAGTACTAACCTTCAAAACACAGCTGCTAAAATTTCATGATATTCTATTCATTAGTTTGTGAGTTATTGTGCTAAGAGTCACGCTACTTTTCTTATTTTTAAAACAATGGATCAAAAACAATTTCGTGTTTTAATTTTACACTGCTTCTTGATGGGAAAAAATACCGTTCAAGCGAAGCAATGGTTTGAAAAGTGTTATGGGGACTCCACTCCATCAGAAACAACAATAACAGGTTGGTTTGCTGATTTCAAACGTGGTCGTAGAGACACCGATGAAGCAGAACGTAGTGGACGTCCAAATGAGGCGGTAACACCAGAAAACATCAAAAAAATCCACAAAATCGTTTTGAATGATCGAAAAGTAAAGTTGCGTGTGTTAGCTGACATCGTAAAGATATCAAAAGAACGTATTGGCTTTATATTGCATGAGCATTTGACTATGAGAAAGCTCTGTTCAAAGTGGGTGCCGCGTTTGCTCACTGTTGACCAAAAACAAGAACGTGTTGATGATTCTGAGCAGTGTTTGGCCATGTTTAAACGTAGCAAACCGGAATTTTTCCGTCGATATGTGACAATGGATGAAACATGGCTCCATCACTTCACTCCGGAATCAAAACGATCGTCATCTGAGTGGACAGCAACTGGTGAACTTCGTCCAAAGCACCCGAAAGCACAACAATCGGCTGGGAAGGTTATGGCCTCGGTATTTTGAGATGTGCGTGGTGTAATATTCATCGACTATCTTGAGAAAGGAAATACCATCAACGTTGAACATTATATAGCGTTATTGGAGCGTTCGAAGGCCGAAATTGCAAAGAAACGACCGCATATGGCAAAGAAAAATTTTTTTTTTCAACGAGACAACGCACCGTGTCACACGACAATCAAAACAATGGCAAAAACTACATGAATTGAACTTCGAATTGCTCCCACATCCACCGTATTCGCCAGATTTGGCTCGCAGCGACTACTGGCTGTTCGCAGACCTCAAAAAAATGCTCGCCGGTAAGAAATTTCGCACGAATGAAGAGGTTATCGCTGAAACTGAGGCCTATTTTGAGGCAAAAGATAAATCGTTCTACAAAAGTGGTATTGAAATGTTAGAGCGTCGCTGGAATGATTGCGTTGCTCTTGATGGAGATTACGTTGATGAATAAAGCTAATTTTGAACCAAAGAAACCGTGTTTGCTTTGTTAGGCCTGGGACTTTATAGCCCATGTGTTATATTGCAATGATATGAATTATTGTGGATTATTTACTAACGAATTTTTTCTAAAATTTTACTAGTTCACCTATTTCAGATATTTGAAATATTATTAAATTCAGATAATGTTAGAAGTCGTAAAATTAATTAGAATATTTCAAGTTTAGCTAGTCAGGGATTGCCCTAGGTTTTCTGTAAAAAAAACACATTTTATTTTTGTAAAAAAGCGGTATATTATATTTATTGGCTTGTCAATATATTTCTTTTCAACTTCACATTTGGTATTATATGTATATATATATATTTATACATTTTTTAACTGGGTTCTTTGATTTAAAATTTTGATTTATTTGTTTAAAATTAAGTATCATCTCCGGTTTATCTTTGGGATTCCCTAAGTGATTCTTTAAGTTGTTTTTTGACACAAAAGACGCGTTCATATTTAGTTGTAGGAAAATTTTACTTAACCCTTTTACTGTTGGGTGAAAAGGAAGAGTTATAAATTTCTTTTTTAAGAGTTATAAATGTCTTTTGTGTCAAAAAACAACTTAAAGAATCTCTTACGGAATCCCAAAGATAAACCGGAGATGATAAAAAGGTCTGGAATATACCAAATCGCATGCAATGATTGTGAGAATATATTGGACAAACAAAAAGGAGTATCGAAACGAGGTTCAAAGAACATATTAGACACTATCGTTTCGACAAACCTGAACTATCAAACGTAACAGAGCAAGAGTAAAATCCGGACATAAGATTGATTTAAAAAATCTGACACTACTTAAAAACGTGAACTCGTATAGAGAATTAGACGCGTACGAAACGGTATATATGAAAAAGAACGGAAACTTATTGAACAGAGAACCACCCCCAATTGCACACTCGAGTTTGATGGATTTATTACCATAGGCCCCCTTAAAGATACGGTTCGCTTTCGGTCCATCCTTTCCCGTAAAAGGCATGAGACCACCTAGTAGATTGTAAATAGTCATATGTTTTAGAAATTTTAGAGCCTGCGTAGAAAATAATTTGCATGTGTGATACAGTTTTTACTTTCAGTCGGTAACACGGTTGACAATGAGAGCCCACGTGCTCTCGAAACGCTGCGTTCCGCATAATTAATTAATTTGTGTGAGTAGAGTTTACTGCTATACCTATGAATTGTACATCCACACAGTCCTTGCAATCGTCATTTACTAACAACATTATGGTATAGTTTTTGGTAATTTGTAATTTTACAAAGAAAATAAGAACATCTAATATTAGATACCTTAATTTAAATAATATTACTTTTACAATGTAATAAAGAAGGAGCAATTTTCAAATGACATAAGTTAGACAACTTAATTTTTTTTTATAACAAAAATAATATTCTAAATTTATTTACATAAGCATTAATATTTTGTGGCATACCCCTTATTTTTAATGACAGTTGGGCACCGTTTAAGCATTGACTCGATCAAATTGTGTGGAATCTGCAAATCAATTTGTTGCCACTGTGTTGATAATGCATCTTGATCATAAATTATAAGATAAGACTAATATGCGAAGTATTATTTTTAGTAAGGCTATATGAAACATATGTTTCTGTAACCGATATCTTTAGAATGATTATTACGTACATACTCTCGCATAAATGTCATTCATCTAATACTGCATAGTAGTGGACGATAGACACGAGAACCGCCCGACGACAGCGGGAAACGAGAGCGACAGAGAACGCCGGAATTGGCGCCTTTCATGCACACCATGGCAAGTCGAATCGTATATCGAACCGTAGCGCCGTCGCTGTTTTATATGATTAAGTCGATGTTTGTAATCGAATTTTTATCGCGCAATAAATAAACCACTTTAATAAGATGAAGCGGCTGGATTAAATTTTATTAATCGTAAATTGCAGAAAAAGATTCCTGTCGTAGACCGCCCTTCTCGTTATACGATTACCGTTGACGGGCCGAAACGACGCAGGTGTGACAGTTATTACATCGTTTCGCTACTGTCTTCCGTAAAATAATTGATTCTTTTGCCGAGTATACCGCTCTCTATCGCAGGGTATACTTTAACCTGCTCAAGATCAAAATTAAGGAACGAGAGCAAAGTCAAAATTGAAGACTGATGCCACAATTTGCACTGAATGGAAAAGAGGATGAATTATTCTACTTTTTAAAAAATATGGCAAATGCCATATTTTTTAGGAGGGAGTTATAATAATAATAATAATAATAATAATAATAATAATAATAATAATAATAATAATAATAATAATAATAATATTTAATAATAATATTTATTTAATGCCCAACAGATACAAATATCCAATTACAAGGCAATGTTAAATAATGTACACATGCAAATATAAGTAACATAAAATTAAAGTATGTCAAATTAGAAAACTTAGTTACTAGTTGCTTAGATTTAAAAAAACAAAGTAGTTTACCAGTGATTAGGAAAAAAGAAAGAACGGAAAAAGTATTCAACTAAGTGTAACGCACCCGCGGTCTACATACCGTCAAAAGGGACGGTAAAGTGCAGGTATGTATATCCAACTCGGCAAACTCCATAGAGTTGAAATTGCTACATAATCTACGTATTGGGGACGTGATGGCGATGTTTGTTCTAGGTGCGAAACAGTAAAATGTATTTGTTTGCCTAGATCCTGAACGTGGTACAATGAAGTTGATTTTACTCAACAACTCAGGGACATCAAGACCATTGTGAAGTAAAGTAAATAGAAATTTACACTCAGCCTGTTTTCGACGTAGTTCTAATGAATCAATATTAAATGCCTCTAGCAGCGCACTGTGGCCAAATCCTTGTATCGGGTAAGTATTAAATTTTTTAAAGTACAAGAACTTCAAACACCTTCTCTGAACCTGCTCTAGAAGATGTATCTGTTAGATGTACATAGGTGACCAGACCAAGGACGCATACTCCAGTCGAGACCGAACAAAAGCGAAATAAAGAGGAAGAATGGCTGTTATAGAAGCAAATGGTCGTGTAACACGTATAATGAATCCTAACATACTCAACGCTGATGTACAAATACTGGATATGTGCTCCATAAAGGTCAGTCTTGAGTCAAAGACGACGCCCAAGTCTCTCATAGAGGTCTCTCTAGGTAAAGAAGATCCAGCCAAGTGATAGGTATATATAATTGGAGTCGTCTTACGAGTGTAGGTGACAATTTTGCATTTGTTTACATTAACTGCTAGTTTGTTGTTGACACACTACGTGTGGAATATATCGAGTTGGCTCTGCAAATAATCACAATCCTGAGAATTATTAATTGTTGAATACAACTTCAAGTCATCTGCGTATAACAACTGTGGGCAGTTCAGTTGATAGCACAAATCATTTATATATATGAGGAACAGAAGTGGACCCAAGTTATTCCCCTGAGGAACTCCAGAGCTCGGCGTGAAGTAATCAGATTCAAATCCCATGTATGTCACAAATTGCTTTCTATCAAGAAAATATGATTGGAATAAAGACAAAAAAGAGGACGAAAATCCAATATTGTCCAATTTATTAATAAGCACGGTGTGGTCGATTCGATCAAAAGCTTTTGTTAGGTCAGTATACACAACATCTACCTGTCCACCAGCATCAATACTATCAGATATGTATTGTGTAAGTGTAACAAGATTAGTTACCGTAGATCTTTGAGCAACGAAACCGTGTTGGTCATTTGAAATCCAGGGTCTAACTTGAGCATAAATATACTTGTAGAAACATTTCTCAAAAACTTTAGCAAAATTATTTAATAACGATATGGGACGATAGTTGGAAATAACACACTTCTCACCATTTTTAAAAACAGGCACCAATTTGGCAATCTTCCACACAGACGGGAAGGTGGATGTTTTGAGAGCAAGACTGAACAAGTAGCAAAGAGGAGAAGCAAATATATTTGCACAATCCCTAACAAAAAAGGCCGGAATGTCATCACTATCCGCCGTGCAATTATTCTTTAAGGATTTCATAGCACACACCACATCCATCTCAGTTACAGAACCTAGGTCAACCATAGTAGCGCACGAAGCAATTGGAGCAACAGGCGTCGGAGCAAATGAAGGAAGGTACACCGATTGGAAAAACTCCCGCAAGGCGCTCACTATGGAAGGTGGATCGTTATACGTATTGCCGTAGTCGTCCTTCATAGTTCTAGGAAAGTTATGGATTAACAACTCGTGCATACCTACATCTCAGTTGTGGGGAATATCACCTCTTTCTGTGAAAATTTTCAGATTATCAGCAGTTTTCTACCAACTATTTTAAAGTTAATACATAACACGACCCGAATTCTATTTTATGTATATAACAGTGTTCTAAAGAATGATATTTTTCCGATTAAACCAATAGATTTAAGATCTTTTATTTTATTATAAATGTTGTTGTCGTTAAGTCTCACTATAAATTGAGAACTACCCTGAGGATAACTTCATCATCACGTCGTCAGTGACGACTTTGAGGATAATTTAGCAACAGATATTGAAAGAAAAGAATTATTTTCCAAAATATTGCTTAAAAAGCAATAATATATGTCTCGTTCTAAAGAAATATGAAGTTGTAAACACACCGAACTCCTTGCAACTTCGGACATTCTAACCGATATTATATAATAAAATATTTCAATATGATTACAAACCTAAAATTTCGGAAAACTAATATACTCCGCGACACTTGACTGAACGCAATATCTGTAACTTTGTTGAAAGAATACTTTTTTAATTTTTGTGTTTTATGCCGATAATTTACTACTATTTTAGGCAATTACTCCAAATAAGAGTAAAAAAAAAATTTAATCTGACTAATAAATATTATACTTTGAAAACTGGTGCGACACTTGATTAAACGCAGCAGAATAAAACAACAAAATTATTGTCAAAAACTTTATTTAACCTATTTTATTTACCTCTTAAGATTCTGTTTGGCAATGAATTAAACAAATTTCGAATATACTCCAACGGAAGTCCTTCCTGAATGGCCAGTTTCAACTGTTCTTTATTTGTAAATTGCCTCCCACCACTATAAATCCTTCGGGATAACCATCGCCATACATTTCCTATTATGTTGCGATCCGAAGAGAAAGGTGGCCATGGTAATAAAGTTGTTTCACTTTGCTCTAACCATTGTTTCACTACCCGAGCATTATACGTAGGTGCACTATCTTAAACGTAAAACAAAGTCTTCTATACCCATTCGATTCTGGATTACGCCTTTTACGTTTTTGACTATTTCTAGGTACTTCTGAGCATTTAGAGCTCCCTCGATGAAAATTATTTCAACTTCCCCAGAATAAAAAATTGCACCCCATACCATAGCACCTCCGCCACCTTGAGAGAGAGATCTCCGCGATATCACCTTGGATTCTTCCCTCAAATCGTGCCAGTGATGTTGAAATCCAGCAGGTCCATCGAGACTAAATCACTTCTCATTTATGAAAACGATCTTCTTCCAGTCTTCACCCCATTGAGCATGCAACACGCTATATAGTTTAAAAAAATGACTCATTCGATAATGAATGCCTGAGGCTACAGAAACGAGTGCTTTCGCAGTGGCGTACTGCTCGCTTATTGTCAATATTATTATTATTACTATTTTAGTTTCATTATGTTTTTAATGTAGACTCTGTATCAACAAAGTCTGCGCCAACGAAACAATCAAACTAAAACAGTAAATAATTACACTCATAATTTTTAATATTGATAGTAACCGACCCGTACGCTACTACGAAAGTATTTATTTATGCAGCCTTAAGCATTTGTTATTGAACGAGTAATTTTTTACAGATATACACTTTGTGCTGCCCTAATGTTAAGCATATAACAGCTAATTGACAGTTAATATTTGTAGGCATAACTTTACGCTATCTTTTTAGTAACTTTAGAAAATTGTTTTTTGCGCAAATATGTTCTAATTTAATCGTACTCTAGAAGGCGATTACGTGTTACGTATAGACAAAGAAAATAACAAGTGGTATAGTCAATGCTTCCTACCAAATACTAATACAATTTACTTATGTTTGAAGTTAGATCGTCCCTACTTCAAATCTACCCTCTTTTGATGTCTGTATCCGCGTTACTAACACTGTATATAGTCGGCCGCTTTAAATTTACCGAGAGAAATTAATCTCGAATCGCGTTAAATTTTTTACCACTTTCGCACTTCAGCACCGAAGACGGGTTAGAATAATTACCACCTCTTCTGTTTTTTTTGTGCTTGTTTCGCCCGTCCGTTGTCTTTCCCTGTTCCTCTCGCCCACGTCCTTCTTTCCTGCGCTCTACCCATCCCTCTCGCGCTCCTTGTTCAATTGTACGGTCGCTCTTCGCTCCCATTACCGCAAAATTAACTTTGGACGAGACGAATAAATCCTAACTTATTTTTCTTTTTAATTCGTCAATTGTATAACTCTTTTTTTTCTCTGTCTTTACACGCCGCCACCCTGGATTTTACGCGATTTAAGTAGCTTGTTCTGGAATTTAATCCCTTAGAATTTGACGAAAAAAATCTGTGGAAGAATTCTTTGTTACGTTTGTAAAAGGGCTTCGCTGCAATTTATAGGATATATGTAGGGATACTGATAGTTACTCCTATTGTATTGTCACCGAAACACTCTAAACTTACTGCAATTTATAAAGGCAGTTGTTATGAAAACACAGCAAATATTGACCAGGTTTTTATAGGAAGTATAGCAATTATCTGGGATCGATTACAACTGAACAAGTAATTACAGTGGTGGACAAAAGAAACAGGTACAATATCAGTATTCAGGAAAATATTGTACAATAAAATAATAGAAAACAGTATTGGGTTTTAAAAACAAAAATAGTCTTGATTTAGTAATGAAGGACATAAATATAAATTGAAAGGATGCTTAGCAAAAATTTAACCAAAATAAAAAGAACACGACAAATTCTGCTTGGACAAAATAAAAGGTACAAATCATAAAAATGTTGCAATAAATATAGCACGTACCTCAAACTGGTTGGTTATTTTCGGTAAACCGCTATTGGCACACTTGGAAGTGTGTTTAGGATCATTATCTTGCTGATTTATCTAAATCAAGGGCAGGTTATCCTTGGCATATGGAAGCATAAGATCTTGCAAAATATCTCTATAAATTTCTTTGGTCCAATGAATTGACCGACCCCGTGCAACGAGAAACAGTTTCTATCATATATGTTGGTTCTCTACTTACTGGCTGACGAACGTAAACTCTGCTGCCAGATCTGAGTAAATTTATTTTCGTTTCGTCACTCCATAGTATATTTCTCAATCTTTGAACTTTCGGTTCCGTACAAGTTCTTACAAACATCGTCTGGCTGCAATCATTTTTTTGCTTAATAATGAAACTTTTCTTGCGGCTCTGCCGTGCAATTTATTCGCCACCCATCGGCGGCGTATTGCACGAGTACTAATATCCGCATCCATTTTTATTACAATTGATACGGAAGTTATTTTGCTAGTCTAGTAATACAACGATCCATATGTGGAGTTGTTTTTCTCGGTCGTCCTCGTTTCTGGAAATGCTTATTTGGAGATCGGTCTAATATTTTCATAATTTCCCTAATCGTTTTTCCTTCCCTATGCAATCTCCTAATGATGGTTCGTTCTGCCTCCGAACAATGTTTACTTCGAGATACTTTATCTAAGTACAGGGTGGCGCAGGGGAACGGGAAATTTTGAACGTTACAGTTGTCAGCACTGTAGAGCCGGCAGTTGTTCCTAACGTCGCACAAGTGTTGTGAACGCATTGCCATTTACTAATCATGGATCGTTGGACTGGTGCGAAACGTGCAGTAGCTGTGAGAGCGTTTTATAAAAATGGTGATAGTGCCACTGTTGCGCAGAGAATATTTCGACAGCATTACCAGCTTGGACGTCATGGACGTGTCCCATTTGCGCATGCGATTACAACGTGGGTGCATAATTTTAAAGAAACAGGATCTGTCTTGAAAAAGAAAGCTCCAGATGGTATTCGAACGGTACGTACGCCAGAGAACATTGAGGCTGTTAGAGCTGCAATCGAGACAAGTCCTCGCCGCTCCGTTCGACAGCATGCATCTACACTATGGATTAAGCGACGAAGTTACAAAGAATACTGCACGAATTACATTTCCATCCCTATAAGTTGCAGATTGTGCAACAATTACATGAACGAGACCCAGCGTCACGTATGGAGTTTAGTAGGCAGATATTGGCTGAAATTAACGAGGACGCGAATTTCGTTGGTAACATATGGATATCAGACGAAGCCCATTTCCACCTGAACGGTTTCGTAAACAAACAGAATTTTCGTTATTGGGCCCAGGACAATCCTTGTGAGTTACACCAGCGACCACTACATAGCGACAAGGTCACAATATGGTGTGCTGTATCATGCCATGGTGTTATCGGCCCTTACTTTTTTGCACGTGAAGATGGTAGTACAGCGACAGTAACATCCGCTCGATAGGTTGAAATGCTTCAAACATTCTTTACACTGAGACTGTACGAGCTTAATTTTAACATGGAAAACGTGGTTTCAGCAGGACGGAGCCACGTCACATACTGCTCGACATTCGATGGCAGCAGTTCGTCAATTGTTTGGAAGACGCATTATTTCACGTAACGGTGTCATTGAATGGCCTGCGAGATCCCCTGATCTTAGTGTGTGCGACTTCTTTCTGTGGGGGTATCTTAAAGGCAAGGTGTACCGTACACGACCTGCAACAATCCATGAACTGAAGGAGAACATTCAACAAGAAATCACTGCCATTCCCCAAGATTTGCTACACCGCGCATTCCAGAGTTTTCAACAGTTCAACAGGCTGTTAGAGTGTGAACGCCGAATGGGAGGACATCTTTCCGATGTCATCTTTAAAAAATAAAGAGACACTTTTGGACATTTTGATTGTAAAAACATAAATGGCATGCTGTATACATGCACTTTCGTTAATAAATTACTAGTTTTATGAATTTATTCGTGGAAATGACGTTATTTCAAAATTTCTCGTTCCTCTGTGCCACCCTGTATAATAAATAATTACTACAATATTTATACATAGTTTACTTTACAAAACTTATTTTAACTGATTCACTGGATGTGCCTATTTTCATGCCCGCATTCATAAGACACAATCCCAGTAATGCCGGGGAATTACAGCAAGCATAGTCAAATGGTATCCACATTAGTACCAGATGTTTTGAAAACTAATTACAGTCATCTACCATCAGATGTCGTAAGCAGTAAACACTCAGTAGCGGTATTAGAAGCTTAATACTATTACCGCTTACTTTGTACCTATTTTTTGTCCACTACTGTATATACATATAGTTTGTTATTGTTATCCATTCTTTAATTTCTTCTTCCATATTTTCCGTCACTTATTCCTTATTATCCGTTTTGTTAATTTTATTACATTTCAACATACAAAAAATTGAAGCCACTTTATTCTTGATGAAAACGGCGAGCGATATTACGGCTTAAAAAGATTAACGGCGCCCTAGCGATTATGACCTACAATTAATGTAATTATTTAAATATATCGGCGCAGTTTATCGGCGCGTAAATCATGCTAACACCTGGCTTAACGAAATTACTACGGCGGAATCATGTTTATAGGTTCCAATCGGGGTAAATAGTGAGAACGCGCGCTCCTTACGCCCTTTCCAGATGCGAAAAAACACGAGGGTCAGCGCCAATAACCGACACCTGGAAGTGTATACTCAATTCGATTGGGTTAACCTCTATTACGACTGCATAATTACTGTGCACACCCGGCTACTTAAAACTGTACGTTCTGTAGTTTTATCCTTGAAATGAATCTATAATTCGAACGCGATAAAAAGTTTAGATATACGAGGGTAGAATTCTCTGCCGTATACCTAATCCCCTTGAAGTGAAACTGCAATGGCACTGTATTTTTTATTTTTCGACATAGTCTCCCTCTACACTAATGCACTTGGTCCATCGGTGCTCCAACATCTCAATAGACGCCTGGAAAAATTTTTGTCAAACCTCCGCAAACCACCTCCGTTCAGCACTTCATAATTATTGGAAAATTTTACTCCATGTAAGATTTCTTTTAATTTGGGGAACAGCCTGTAATTATTAGGAGCCGGATACGGCAAGTATGGCGTGTACTCCACCAATTCAAAGCATGCTTGGTTTATAGTAACCATAGCAATACCTGATGTAGGGAGCATTATCCTGATGAAACAGCACACCGTGTCATAACTTTCCTCGGCGCTTCTCCTTAATAGAGTCTCAATTTGGAAATCAATTGTCAGCAGGCCCCTGTAATGCTCTGTCTTCCCAGTGATGTTTCCACTGTCTACTTTGCACTTTAGTCTCGGGATCATCCGACTAAGAAAGTTCTCTTTGTTTGCTTGGTACCTTTCCAAAAGAAGCTTAAAAATCAACACCCGATTTCGTTTTTGATCAATGATTTCTTTTGAACTATATTTGATTTAGGGAGGGCGTATCAAAGAGCAAAGGAATAACAGATCGTTTGTTTTTCATCTGTACAAACTGAAAAATATGAAAAAGAATTGGCTAAATATAGAAAGGTTCATTTCAGTAATAATAAAAATAATAATCAGAATTTTTTTTGAAGCAACTTAAAATATCTTCAAATAAAGTGAAATTCCCCTTCGTGGACACCTCTCTTACACGGATACCTCCGTTAAACGGACAGTTTCTCATGGTCCCGCCCGGCTCTCATATAATTTCCATTTTATTAACTCCTTCTTGAACGGACGCGGACACGAGAAAATGTTCCCTTAGCCGGACAAAAAATAAAATAAAAAGAAACGCCTTATCTTATTTTTATTTCGAGAGTATTGCTATTGCATTTCTCAATGCAAATATGGCGGGTGAAAAAGAAAAACTCCTAGTCATTGGTACGGCAGCAAAACCCAGAGCTTTTAAAAACATTAATATAAATAACCTGCCTGTAACTTGGAAATACAATAAGGAAGCTTGGATGACAGGACAAATTATGACAGAGAGATTGCAAGACCTAGATTAGAAAATGGCTAAAGAAAAAAGAAACATTTTGTTATTTTTAGAAAATGCCGGATCTCATCCGAAAGACGTTCGCTTAAATAATATAAAAATATTATTTTTACCCCCTAATTGTACATTAGCTTGTCAACCAATTGACCAGGGGATTATAAAGAATTTTAAAACTTATTATCGAAGTCTAATACTCAAACATCTGCTAGTAAACATTGCTGGTACAGCTTTTGAGTTAATAAAGAAAATTACACCACTGGATGCAGTTTATTTAGCAAAAACCGCTTGGGACCAAGTAACCAAACAGACAGTTCAAAATTGCTTCCGCAAAGTAGAACTTAATCATGTAAATATGCAAAGTGAAGACCAGTTAACTGAGGCTGATACATCTGACGTAGAAGATGATTTGCCTCTTAGTGTACTTTCAGATATTCTCAAAAATAAGAATTTATTGAAATTGACGGATAATAAAAACCTTAATGATTTTTTGAACGTAGATGAACATTTGTATGTTCAAGATCCAGATTCAGAACAAGAAATTGCAAATCCAGTTGAAATACAAGAACTTTCGGAAGATTCTGATGTCGATGAGGTTCCAGTGCCAACAGAAGCTATCCCAAATTATGGTAAAGCTATTACCCTGATCAAGCAGCTCAAAAGTTTTGTCGAAAATTGCGGAGATACAGAGTCTCTGGAGCTTCTTTCTAAATTAGAAATACGATTTCAAGACGCCATTTTAAAGAAAAAGAGAAGACAAACAACAATATATGAATTTTTGCGTCCTTAAAGTGACTATTCATTTCATTGTTTTGTATTACATACTACATCTATGTATCTATGTGCATACATATATTATAGGTTGTATGAATATATCTAAAGGAAATAAACTTTTTTTTCTTAAGTTTAAAGTTTCTTATTTATTTTAAAAACATTTAGATACATATACGATTTAAATGTCTCAATTTCTTTAATATATTCATTTTTCGTTAAAACACGATTTTTGTTGTATCTACTACATATTTCTTTTATGCGGACACCCCTCCTGAACGGATATCTTCACTTGGTCCAGTTGGTGTCCGTTCAAGGGAGATTTCACTGTATATAAATTTTTGAATTCAGTTGTATTTCTGCTATCACCGGAAGTGCGAAGTTGTAATGCAATACTGAATCTTTTGAAGGATTTTCTTTTATGTTACTATTTAAATTTTGTTAATTTCCTAACACATAATTACTTTATTATAAAAATACCACTAAACGACAATAGAATGCTAAGATTTTACTTGCAGCTAGCTTGTCAAATGCGAACTATTCAATTACAGCTAGTATTTTTTTATAAGCTTTCCGTAAAAATATAAATTACGAATACGTTGCAATAAATACTAAGTTCTTTCCACAATCGGATATACAATTTCGAATCTATCAATTACGATTGACTAGGGAACAATGAGTGTCGAACAGGCTTTTTTAAATTTTATTGCCTGTATTGGTATTTCGCTATATTCATAGGTATGTATCTCTATTTTTCATTAAACTGAATAAGAAGCTGCACAAATAAGTTTTTTTCACTACGATAGCTAGTCATACGTAGAATGCTGAAATACTATAGATTATTGTTTCTCTAAAGAGATTCGAGCTCCGATGTGTATGGACTGTGATCCCGTAGACACCATAAAAAAAAATAATAAGAGATTCGATTAAAAATATCTAAACCGATTACTTAACATTAAGTGGGCGGAATGATCAATGCATGGACGATATATTACATAACGCTCATAGGTAAAAATCGTAATTAATATTAGCATTATTGAAACAAATATTCCATTAGTTGTAAATCACATTAAAACATTCACGTAAGAAAACAATACAATATAACACCGGAAATCGTAGCCAAACGTATTCTATTCATTGGTATTTTAAACGCTACTAATTGATTGGCCGAAATCGAAAAATTCCTCATTCCCTCCATCATTCAATTCGTCGGTCGTACGATTCGTATATATGTCTCAGTGGACATTGCATCTTTCATTTTCTCTAGCCGCCGCAAGATACGATAGGAAGTAAATTAGTAAGATAGCTTTCAGCCGGCTATAAAAAGAAAATAGTTGACGATCCCACGAACCGCGAACGGGAACGGTCCAACGATAACGTGATTAAACCGTCGGCTCTAAACCCTACTACAACTTTATTAACCACGGCAATCCTTTATATTATCATTATTACAGCCGTATCTTCTCATATAAGATAGATATACCTAAGCTATATAGAAGTATACGTGAAATATTTCGCAATATCTGTATCTTTATATGAAAGAGAGTCTAATTTCTTTCCCCCAACCTCCTCCCCTCCCTACCCCCTCGTAAGAAAAAAAAATTGATTGAAGCTACCCGACACAGTTTGAACTGGTGCCTTATAGACCGCCGACTTCAATACGGTGAAACATGTACAATAAATACGTTGCGTGTTCGGTTATTTTTTAATCGGAATCGACTTTTAACAAAATAAAATATTTCGTTTTATGTTATTATGTTTTCCATGCTATCTTCATCCACTGTGCACTAGATTCGAATCAATACTAATGAGTATTTGGCTGTCGAATAGAATATAAAAGTTTTGCGATAGATTATATAAGATTGTGTTTAATGGAAGCGGTTTAATGTGTTCGATGATTATTTATAACCGATCTGTATAATCGATGTGTACACAATGCCATGTCATTTGCATGAGCTGGGTAGTTCACTATTATATTATTTAATAACAATGGCAGAGTATAGTTAATATACAACCTATCTTAACTATATACGTACATATTTTTTTGTTGGCTCGTTTTAAAACGTCTCGGTGAAGAAAATGAGTTGTTCACATATGTATACACGCATTAAAAAAGCACAGGTTGCTTCTAGTTATCCTCACGAATGAGAGCTTAAGAGACCTGCGCTTACATTAAAGCTTTATATTCTGATTGTTTTAATAATTGTAAAATATTAAACAATAAAAAAGAATACAACATAACATTTAGTAAATACCTTCTCAATCCGGACGTAATTTTGAATTTTTTTAAATAGCAGTGTGGGTTTTAAGTTACATATATTGTAGGTTGATTATGTCATCTTTACGAGAATAGTAAGTTTATTTGGGTTTACATAGAGATATTTCTATAAATTAGAGAAAATATTTAAATAATTTGTAATAATAGTAATAATAAAGTTTATTTTCTTCTGCACCAAATTATTATAAAATGTAGAGGTTACAAACTAAAAAAAAAAAACATTATAATTACAGAGAAAATCAATAGGCGGAAATACAGCTGTTTTTGGTCTTCCATTCAGGCTTATGATACATGCCTAAATTCTGTCACTCATGGATTAAGCACAAAAATATAGTTGTTACAGCAAAGTAATTAAACATTACACTTCATGAAACAGCATGCATCACAAACAAGAACAGCAGGCTTAATTACAATAAATACCATTCATCATTCATGTCAGTTGTACTTGCCTGTCAAATTATTGTTGGATTTTCAATTTCCGTGTGTAGTTATAGAAAATAATGGCAAATTTAACCAAAAAATCAGAAATATCAAGAGATTACACACTCAAGTTTGGAATTCATTCAACCACTTGCACGTTCAACGTCCACCAATTTAGTAAATCTACACTTTGAAAAATATTTAAATTCTTTTCTAAAACTGGTGACGTGAAGAACGGTCTCAGATGTAATCGTCTCGCGGGTTTTGTTAGATGTTGATTATTTCATCATAATAAAATCCTCAAAGCATACACAGTCGTTAGTTGTAGTCACTGCATTCTTTGAGTAAAGAAATCTTCGAATTACGCTAAGCATTCCTGCGGAATGAACTTTGGTTTACTGTTTATATGTGTTCAATATGTCGTTTCATATGAAAAAATGAATTATTACGAATTGAAACTTAAGAATGAAAAGAAAATCTGAAAAGATATTCTAAAGCTACATAAAGAAGTAAGATAAGGAAATACAATTATATTCTTTTTGTACAAGCTTAAATTTAACTTTGTCACGTTAGAAACTAGCTTTAAAAAACTCGTAATTTGGACATAAAGCTTCAGTTCAGAGATACAGTTTGTTTTGTTAGTGAAACCCTATGTGTAATATTAAACTTATAGCATTTTTGGAGTATCTAAGAAAATTCAGATTTCGTCTTTATATTAATAGATATTACCATAATTTTCCTTTAATTGTTTCCTTCAGTTAATCAAACGTTAACTTCCAACAAAAAGATATTAAAATCACATGCACGCACACAACGTTGAGAAAGCCTCTGCAAAAGCTAAATATATTTATAGCTAAACATACACTACCGCTCAAAAGTGTTTAGGCACTCTCACTGACAGCAAAAATGTATAAAAACTCAGCAAAAATATTAATAATATTTATTTTTTATGTACAGATACACGTACATGAATAAAAATATATTAAATAAATATGAAAATTAAAACGTTTAATTTAAATTTTGCTTTCATCTATGTGACCTCCTCTTGATTTAATAATTGCAGCACACAATTGAGGCATTCTCGCAATAAGTTTTGCCAGAGTTTCTTGTGTTATTGAGGTCCAACTCGATTGCAATTTGTTCCACACGTCAGTAGCTGATGTCGGGGCCGATTTCCGTACTTCCCGATCTAGTTCTTCCCATAGTAACTCGATTGGATTCAAGTCGGGGCTCTGGGGAGGCCATTCCATAATTTTGAGAGTTCCTTCCTCTTCTAAATGGCGTAAATAGTCTTTACATAATTTAGAGGAATGTTTTGGGTCATTATCTTGCTGGAAGATAAAATTTTGACCCAAAAGTCGAATTCCGGAAGATATTGCGTGGTTCTCCAAAATTTCGCGATAGCCCTCTTTTTTTAATATATCGTCAATTTTCACAATGTCCCCTACACTAATGCCAGCAAAACAGCCCCAAATGATGATAGAACCTCCACCATGCTTCACGGTAGCAGCAATACACTCTTCTCTGGCACGTCCACCCACAGATCTTCTTACGAATATGCGTCTTCGGATTCCGAACAGCTCAACTTTGGACTCATCCGTCCATAGGACGTTGTTCCACTCTTCTATGGTCCAGTGTTGGTGTTCACGAGCCCATTTAAGTCGCTTTTGCTTGTTTTGTTTGCGTAGTAATGACCTTTTCATCGCAATACGTCAATGGAGGCCGGCTTTCTGTAGCCGACGTTTGACTGTAGAAACACCGACTAGTTTTTGGCGACCTCCATTTAATTCTGTGGTGATTTCCGAGGCTGTTTTACGTCTATTTAACTTGCTGGTAACCACTATTCTGCGATCATCTGCAGATGTTGTCGCTTTTGGCCTTCCACTCCGTCTTTTATTAAGAAAACTGCCAGTTTCCCAATATTTTACGTTATAGTCAACCGTAGCGTGGTGTATTTTCATTTTTTTGGCAATTTGTCGATTACTTATGCCACTTTTATGGTAAGCTATTATAAGCGCACGTGTTCCCGTACTAATTTCTCTTCGCGGAGGCATTTTAAAAAATTGTCACACGATATTTCGCTCACGACGTGAATAGAGTAAATACCACACTGCAACTGACCATAGGTTACAGATTTCACTATAATCTTCTAGGAAGGTAATTTAAACATTATTACCTACAATCTAACAGATGACTAAATTTGCCCAGTAAATTCAGAGGGATTGTTATTGTAATTGCACCGCAATAAACAGTTTATGGTAATCCGACCAAGTGCAGGTAAATGATAGTAAACCTTATGCGATATAATGGGTGCTTATCTTACTGAACTACATTGTAAATACGTATTTCATTTTATTATAATGTTTGTTTGGTAAACATAATACTATATGAATAATCCATGAAAACAGGGGTGCCTAAACACTTTTGAGCGGTAGTGTATATACATCGTATATGATAATCGGTATGAGGCCCTTTCTTATAAAGGAGTATTTGGGTGAGACCATTCTTTGCCTACTTGTGAAGGGGACGGCTCCGCATTTCGACTTCTTGATTCCCCGCCGCCATTCATCAGCCTAGCCGTCAACATCTTATAGAAACATCCTTTTCAAGGAAAACATTTTTGCTGCGCTTATCTCTCTTTCAATCAATAAGTACTTATAGTACAGGTGGAGTGTTCAAAACATCGTCCCTTTATTTTTGAAACGAGGGCTACCTACGTTATCGGGTTCCGTTATGCGGATAATACACTTTAATTACGTTTGTGTAATTTTTTTCATAATTTTCTCCAATTTCCGGTCCTAACCCTTTCCCCTCTACTCCGCTTCTAATTAATTACATTTCCTTTCATTATAAAATTTTTATCGTGTTCTTGTAGCTTTACATGTATACGTCGGTGATTATAAAGTCGTTTATATTCAAACCGCATTTCATTGAGGTAATTTATAGTTTCGCACGATGTACGCGAGACTCGACTATAGCTTTTTCAACAACACAATAATACTTTCATCCACTTTATAGCTATATAGAACCATATACAGTGAAATCTCCCTTGACCAACTGAAGATGTCCGTTCAGGAGGGGTGTCCGCATGAAAGAATTATGTAGTAGATACAAGAAAAATCGTGTTTTAGCGAAAAATGAATATATTAAAGAAACTAAGACATTTAAATCGTATACGTATATAAATGTTTTTAAAATAAATAAGAAACTTTAAACTTAAGAAAAAAAAGTTTATTTCCTTTAGATATATGCATACAACGTATAATATATGTATGCACATAGATACAAAACAATGAAATGAATAGTCACTTTAAGAACGCAAAAATTCATATATTGTTGTTTGTCTTCTCTTTTTCTTTAAAATGGCGTCTTGAAATCGTATTTCTAATTTAGAAAGAAGCTCCAAAGACTCTGTATCACCGTAATTTTCGATAAAACTTTTGAGCTGCTTGGTCAGGGTAATAGCTTTACCATAATGTGGGATAGCTTCTGTTGGCACTGGAACCTCGTCGACATCAGAATCTTCCGAAAGCTCTTGTATTTCAACTGGATTTGGAATTTCTTGTCCTGAATCTGGATCTTCAACATACAAATCTTCATCTTCGTTCAAAAAATCATTAAGGTTTTCATTATCCGTCAATTTCAATAAATTCTTATTTTTGAGGATATCTGAAAGTATACTAAGAGGCAAATCATCTTCTAGGTCACATGTATCAGCCTCAGTTAACTGGTCTTCACTTTGCATATTTACATGATTAAATCCTGCTTTGCGGAAGCAATTTTGGAAAAATATAGAATGTTCTATCTAAAGCAATAATTTACAGTTTTCAACTATTTCGATTACAATCCTTCAAATACTAATAGATACAAAAACTTTTTTGATACGCTATTAAAAACATGAATCTAACAAAGAATGCATCAAGAACTAGATAGGCGTACAGAATATGGAAAGTATCTACGAACTGAATAGAAAACTTCCCAAAACCGATACGTACATACATGTATCTTGTATCGTTTAATCCAGTAATTCGACCTACAAAAATTTCAGTCACGTACGACACCCCCTCCTCTCCGTATTGTTCGCATAGATATCCATATCGATTTTCTATTCCCCACAGTTAACAGAGTTACCTAACCTATACACATTCCTATCATCCTCGTATAGCTACAATGTTTAAACATACCAGTCTACCGGCTTCCATATACGTGTATACGTATGTATATGCGCCTGCTTCCCTCTCGAAGTATTACCTTACGTAGCCATGTACGTCACCGAAAGTACCTTTCCCGTAGCGACAATGTTTGCATGCACCTTCTCTCGTCCCTCGACGTAATGGAATCAGAGCAAATCCGGGTGCCTCGAACCACGTTAAAATGACACTGTAGAAGGCGAGGACGCGTACGCACACATATGCACCGGCATCACAGAGGTTGAACGGATCAAGTCGATCCAAAATGGTAAAGTTTCTTCTTCGACAAAGCCCAGAAAAAATAGAATTCCTATTGACCGCAAAAACAAATCGGAATAGATGGGGATTTGTAGAACGAAATCTTCTTAGTTCCTGCGTTGACTAGTTCCTAGGGGTGAAACTACTAACCGCATTATGGTTCTCTAAGTCGTGCTGTGGCTAATTTTTGAATTGTGTGTCGTGATTGCTCATAAGAATGGATCCTGCAGAAGAAAGAGCTGTAATATAATACCTCTACAAAAAAACGCATGACATTATGGCAACTTATGATATAGTCAAACGCTAATGTCGAGATTTTAAATGCGGGAGAACATAACGATAATAACAGACAAAAACATCAAAAAGATATACGATATCGTACTGCAAGACCAGGGTCATTGTGGAAGATACTGGCTTATCATATCATGTGGTACACAAAATATTGACTAAAGAATTAGGTATGAAACAGATGAATGCAAGATGGGCGCCCCGAATGTTAACCATTGATCAAAAAACAAATCGGGTATTGATTTGTGAGCGCCTTTTGGAAAGGTACCAGGCAAACAAAGAGAACTTTCTTAGTCGATATGTGACCATGGATGGATCATAGGTGTACCACTATGAGACCGAGACCAAAGTCCAAAGTAGAGAGTGGAAACATCACGGTTCTCCTCCTCCACGCAAATTTAAGGTCGTGACGACTGCTGGAAAGGTTTTGCTATCTGTGTTCTGTGATGCTCAAGGACTCAGCCTGACTTGCAAAAGGGTCAGAGCAATAAGAGGCCTACTACGCATAATTGATTTCTAAATTGCGAGACGCTATTAAAGGGAAACACCGAGAAAAGTTAAGTACGATGCGCTGTTCCATCAGGGTAATGCTACCATACATCTGGTATTGCTATGGCTGCTATACACTAAGCAGGCTTTGAATTAATAGAGGACCCGCCATATACGCCGGATCTGTCCCCTAGTGATTGCAAGCTGTTGCTTAAATTAAAAGAAATCCTACGTGGGGCAAAATTTTCCAGTAATTATGGATGGAGATGTTGGATCACCGATGGACCAAGTGCATTAGTGTAGAGGGAAACATAAAAAGTATAATGCAACTGTAGTTTTACTCCTCACTCTCATATTACACATTTAATCACAGTTTCTGTGTTCAAAAGTACATCAGCCCACAATAGAGCATAGCTGAATTTGTAGAAATGGTGCACGTTCTACTCTGTTAGGCAATTTTCATATGTTATTTTTCTAATAAACAAGACCCCCGTATTATGGAGTTCTGCAAATTTCAAACTGCTTGTACATAGAACCAATTACATTATTGCGTATAGAGGGGCGAAAAGAAGCTCTTGAAAGATTCGCCGAGGAAATACGTAGGTTCGCGCTTTCGTTCCTTAGCCCCATGGCGACGTAACGTGGTCGATCTTCGTACACCTAGCGCGGCGGTCTCTTCCTCCCCGCACAATCCATTTTTGTTTCTTTTCAATTTTTGATGACATGACATTGCCGGCAGCGCGCGCGCGGACTCCGGAATTGGTTACGGCCACTGAATTCCTACCTTCCTAATAGGATAACAAGTTCGGTAAGCCTTAAGGTTACTATCGCAACCTGCGTTCGCTTGTGTCGTCTCGCAGGTCGAGGTCAGCCTTATACCCACAACAAACGTAACGTCAGAGATAAAAGAATCTCGCGCTGCTGTTTGCACACGACTTCGCCGAAAGGTCTTCCAGTCTCTTATTTCTTTATATGTACACCTACAGTCTTCTTTAGAACTTTTGTTAACCGATTTTACCCATCTTGAGGTATTATACGAAGCAGTATTATTTAAACATTTTCTCTCTGGCAATGAGGAGAAGTTGTACTTTGATGTGTGTAAGGTATATACATACACTACGTTTATAAGAGGTTTTCTGGATGAAATACTCTATCAATCATGGAATAGCATACATATAATCTATAGCATAAAACCGTAGCACATTGTTGTATTACATGGCACGCTATATACTGCAGCCCATGCGTAGTTTTACGATATGTCGTCTAGTCGGTAAGTCGGTCGACAATGCGAATCCACGTACTCTTGAAACCATGTGTTTCGATTAAATTATTAATTTATATAGCTTGGAGTTTATTACGAAACCTGTGAATTATACAACCACACAATCCTTGTAATCGTTGTGACAGTTTACAGGGATTGTTTTTCATTGTTTGTATAAATAAATCAGCATCCATGTATGAAACTGATCGAATGGTAGAACGATATCATTACAACATTCTTAGTCTATCACCATATCACTGTAATTTCAATCTAATCCAAAATATCTGAGGTACAACAACAATTTATAAAATCGTTATGTTGAAGAAAACCCAAAGTTGGCAGTATGGCAAGCTGCGCTTTAAAAATAATTACTCCTAAAATTTGGAAGGAAACAATAAAACATACTAAAGAAAAGAATTGAATTATGACAAACTTTTCACCCAAAATGTATAGTCAGAAGAAATTATGTGATGCATCACGTCTAATTGTTCACAGGGTGTTCTTTCGCATTTAAAACCTCGACACCAGGATTTGACTATATCATAAGAAAGTGCAGACTCACCAATAGTCGCCATAATGTCTTAATGAATTCGAGTTGGTGTCATGCGCTTTTTCTGGAGGTATTTTATTACAGCTCTTTGTTCTGTAGGATCCATTCTTATGAGCAATCACGACACACAATTCAATAATTAGCCACAACATAACAACACCTTGAGATACAAACTTGATATTATGTAGATATGATCTACAAATGTCAGTTAACTGAAACAATCCATGTAACTATGTAAAAAGAGTTTGTTAACAAATTAAAATCTCTACAGCTAATTCATCATTTAGTTTTGTATATTCATGTCAATTTTGACAATTGTTTGACATGACCTGCATATAATAATTCTTTTTCAACTTTGACAATTTCGTACACACCTGATCCATAACACCGACATCTTAATTATCTTTAAAACCGTGGTACGTAGGTATACGAAAAGATTAAACAAGTTCGCCGAAATTATTATTTTTATTAAGAAACAGAATAATTTTTGTCCAAGTTTTTCGCTAAACTGCCGAGGTGCAGAATTACCTTGCATCCATGCATGACGTAGGCAAGCTATATATAATGTCTAACACATACATATTTTACTTGCTTACTCTTGTATAAGGTTTTCGACGTATATTTCTCCGCGTGCAAATGTCTTGTGTCGTCGCCTTTGATACCTATGATATTTCAAAGGTTATAGGTACCATTCTGGGCGCTATTTTATTGTTTTCAATTGTCAAACAGACGATTGCGCTAAAGCGCGAGACGGTAACGGAACAGCCGACTTCGAGAAAATGTCAGACTATTATTGCCCGAGGAGAAAGATTTCCTTTATTTCACGCGGATGCCGTCAAAAACCTACACTACATTAGTCATTGCTGATAACTCGATATTTTGCTTCGTACGTACATGTATTCACATAAACGAATATTGACTTTTTTTGGTCACAATAAAGCGGTAATGTGTTTTTGACGTTTCGGTCGCATTAGGATAAGTCCTTAAATCACGTAAAAGAAACGCCAATGTATGAAGTTTTACCTTTTTATCCTGTTCGTGACGACGTTAGCCAAGAAAAGTTATGTGCGATTTTAGGTATGCGCTAGGAAAATTATAGATTTGAGTTTCAACGTAGATTTATTGTACTACATATTCTGAAAATAATAATTGTTATAAGTATAATAATATACTATTAGCGCTAACACCGTTTTCCGAAAATAAAGTATTATATAAGCAAGAACGTTAGTAAGTAATACTAAAACAGATGATGAAATTCAGATATTTTGGAAATATGTATTTAAACAAAAAGAATCTGTTTATCAAAGGAGTAATAATAATAGCGGCACAACAACGGCAATTTACATCACTAACGATACATGTACCTTTCTAGAAGTTAGTATAACATTAATTTAATCTAGAAATTAACGCAATTATAACCGAGTAAGACGTGGAAAGGCGGCTTTGATGTAGGCTGAGAATCAAGTTATAATTATATAACAATAAGACGGATTTGCTTATTCTGCTATAGAGGATCGTACGTGTTTGTGTGAGCTTGTGTAATGCAAATAGTTTTGCCCTGTCGCTTGCAGATGTTATTTGTTCATTTGAAGACTTTGATATAGTACTATAAACTATAAATTAGGAAAGCAAAACAGGTAAATATATAGTGCCTGACCAATTTATTAAGGCCACTTGCTAAAATAGCAATTTCGTTAAAATATATAATGAAAAACACATTGTACAAGCATAAGTTTATTCAGAACTGTTTATAGACATTGTCACAACTATATGAGTAATATTTTGTAATGCCTTTTCTTAGTATACTGTCAATGCAGGCGTTAATTGTTTCTCCAATTGTAGCGCCATTTGCCACTCATCCCCAATATTTCTTAATAATTGATCTTTCGTACTTTCTTCTCGAATACACGCGTTCCATACGTTCTCAATTGCATTGAGGTGGGGAGAATTTCCCAGCGAAAGTAAAACCTTGGATGGACGATATCTTATCGTCCATAAATGTGGAAGGGCCTTCATTCGGACCTAAGTCATTGATATATGGCATCAAGACATCCTCCAATGTACGCTTATATTAGTGCTGATTCACGGTGCCTTGGCAAAAATACTGTGGTCCAGGACCTTCGACTAATGTACAGGACCATGCTTCGCCGTTTTTAGTAGACTAGCTTCACCAAATCGTTCAGATGGACGTAGTCTAACAAAATGATCTCTTTAGGTCATGGCTTCTAGTTTTGACTAATCGGTAAATACGATCTTTAACGAAAAGGCATTGTTCAAACAAGAAAACTTTGCGTGATTTACATACTCATTTAAGTTATTTTGTCTTAATTTTCGCCAATCTTCAATTGTGTAATGCTGATGAGGTTTCGCCCATTCATAACGTGCTCGCTTCGTCGTCGGTGTTAATCTTAGCTTTTCCAGGGATAGAAAATTATGCTCAAGAAGTAAGCTACAATACTCGAAACCTCTGTAGGGTACACGTTGTCCATTCGAAAGGAGAGATACTTTAGACATTTCTTTTGAACGCATTCGATCATAAGCTCTTGGTATAAATAACGGGGATACCAAACAATGGAGGCGTATTCAAGCTTAGAACGAATCTAGGCATAATATAAACGTTTCATTACACCTAAATCTGAGAAATGGTCGCAAGAACGCATGACAAAACCGAGAATTTTGGAAGCAGATGAGCACATTGATGAAATATGTTTCGTAAATAACAGTTTATTATCAAACAAAATACCAAGATCCAAAGTTTTAGATACTGCGTGGTATGGCTGCATCATTAATCTGGTAGTTATAGTGTAAAGTAGTGTGAGTGCTATTGTAGGAAACCACTGTAAACTTGTTGATGTTCAGAGGGAGATAATTGAACTTGCTCCAAGTATTAATACGAAGAAGATTGTCTTGTAAATGTTTACAATCGAAAATGCTACCAACAGTATTAAATATCTTTACGTCATCTGCGTATGCTAAGACGTGAAACGTAAACAGAGATAGTAAATCATTTATATAAAAATTGAAGAAAAGCGGTCCAAGATTTGAACCTTGAGGAACAACAGATATTGGAGAAAATGGCGTAGAGGAATAACCGTTGTAGCAGACATAACACTCGCTTCCAGTAAGGTAAGACCCAATCAACGACAGGAAACCCGCACCAAAACCAAATTTATCCATTTTTTTTTGTAGTAGCATCTCGTGGTTAATGCAGTCGAACGCTTTAGAAAAATCTACGTAAAAAACATCCACCTGCTTTCGCTTATCAAGTGCTTCACTAAGATATTGGCCAATGCATGCTAGATTAGTGATCGTCGACCTGCCTGCAACAAAACCATGCTGATGCTCAGATATGAAAAGGGTTATGCAGGTGGATATCTCTTTGTAAAGCAAATGTTCAAATACCTTAGCGAAATTGGACAGTATACTTATAGGAGTATAATTAGCAATTTTAGGTCGGTCTTCTTTCTTAAATAGGAGGGAAATTCTGCTAATTTTCCAAACCCTTGGACAAGTTAACGTGCTTATCGCTAGGTGAAATACAGTTGACAGTGGATAGGACAGAACAGGACCACAATCACGTACAAAGAAGCTCGGTAGTAGCCGACCCAAATAATATTCTACGAATTACTGTGTCTTTCAATCTTGTTTCTATCCATCTTCTATACAGCGCAGAATGATTCATGATTGGGATAATAATAGGCAATTTCGTAGAAAGATATTTAGGGAACGTATTTAGATACGTATTGTAACCCCAATTCATGAATTTGATACTTGTATCTGTAAATTATCGGGTTGGAAATACACAAAAGCTTAAATTTATAAGGTGGCCCTAATCAAATAGACAGGGACTGTGTAATATACAGTCCCTGTCCATTAGTAAACGCGTGATGTTATGAAATGCTATGAGAATCAACAAGAAGTATATTCAAGTTTATTCTAGCCAAGGCGAAAAATTGAATGGTTATACAGTGTGTCCATTTCAAAACTTTCCACCCTAAATTTCTGGAAATTTATGAAAAATTTCCTCAATTACGTAAGAAGTTTCGTCTAGAAGGCAACGTTTTATGCAAAAAAAGAGATACACATACAATACACGAGAAAGGGAGACAGGAAGAACTTAATAGCAGAATACAGAAAGCCAATAAAGTATATTACACTATGAACTTAGTATTTATAAACGGAAAAGAAGTAACAAAACAAACAAAAATAGCGGTCTACAGAACAGTATTCAGACCAATTCTCACATTTGGATGTGAAACCATGGCATTCAATCGTCAATGTAACCAGTAGAGACAGCACAAGAAACGAACAAATTAGAGGAGAGCTACAAACAGAATCAAGACAATTATCATGGTGGGGACATCTACAAAGGATGGACAATGCAACTCCGGTTGAACAGGACTGGAAAGCAAACATATAGAAGAAAAGAACAAGAGGGAGGCAAAAAGGCAGCTGGAATAAATAGGCAAAATTTTAGATAGGAAAGGAAAAACTTGGAATGAAGCTCAGAAAATTGCAAAGGACTGACGAAATTTTCTGAAATGCTAGGAAGCAAATTTAACCTAACCCGACAACCAATGGGTATAAGGGTCTTATTGATTATCTCATATTTATATATTTTTATGAAACGAACCCGGAACTTTCGAACCCTTAACGAATTCTGACGGATGCGTTCGTATTTTTATTCATATCTCACGCCAACGATATCGTTGTGAACAGACGTCTCGCGCACGCTAGCAATTTCGCTGTATCTTGTATGATGAATAGACATTTATCTATCACATCCAGTTCGTACGTAAATAGCGGTCGTGTACGTAGACGCATACATATGTGTACGCGCTACATACAAATATCGACACTGAATTCGTCCTTTGTTCTTCTTATTATTATTTTCTTCTTCTTCTTCTTGTTCTCCGCCTTTCCGGTTACGTATGCAATAGATCAAACGAGTAAAGGCCTGAAACGACGCGTAATAAATCGGTCATCTACTGGTGGTGGTTGTAGTTGCAGGATCGTACATAACCCTATATACCATACCTCGCCTTCTATATGGCTGGCTCCCATCTTTCTTCGAGATCTCCGGTCTACTACACGCCATAAAGGCGAGCAGTCGACATTTCGCAATCTACATACATATTGTTCGTATTACGCGACTTTCGAAAACAGGTCGTCCTCTTCTGGCGCGCTTTCTTCGTTTTACTCTCCTTCATAGACTGGATTCTGCACCCTCAGCGTTCTTATATGTACATATACATAAGTACGGATATCGCCGAGGAGAGGATCTTGTCCTTTTATATTCTCGCAGGTGCTATTCGAATTAGGTATGTCTAGTAGTGTCGAGCGATACCGTGACTTAAAAATCACGACATGAATAGTGATCGTGATTTATAAATAACTATGATTATAAACGATGAACGTGATCACGGTTATGACTCATATAACACATGGGCTGAAAAGTCCCGGGCCTAACACATAGATGACGCTACTTTTATTGCAGTCACCTTTCTCTCAGTTAGTACTAACCTTCAAAAGACAGCTGTTAAAATTTCATGATATTCTATTCATTAGTTTGTGAGTTATTGTGCTAAGAGTCACGCTACTTTTGTTATTTTCAAAGCAATGGATCAAATACAATTTCGTGTTTTAATTTTACACTGCGTCTTGATGGGAAAAAATACCGTGCATGCGAAGCAATGGCTTGAAAAGTGTTATGGGGACTCCGCTCCATCAGAAACAACAATAAAACGTTGGTTTGCCGACTTCAAACGTGGTCGTAGAGACACCGATGATGCAGAACGCAATAAGGCAGTAACACCAGAAAACATCAAAAAAATCCACAAAATCGTTTTGAATGATCGAAAAGTGAAGTTGCATGAGTTAGCTGACATCGTAAAGATATCAAAAAAACGTATTGGCTTTACATTGCATGAGCATTTGACTATGAGAAAGCTCTGTTCAAAGTGGGTGCCGCGATTGCTCACTGTTGACCAAAAACAAGAACGTGTCGATGATTCTGAGCAGTGTTTGGCCATGTTTAAACGTAACAAACCGGAATTTTTGCGTCGATATGTGACAATGTATGAAACATGGATCCATCACTTCACTCCGGAATCAAAACGATCGTCATCTGAGTGGACAGCAACTGGTGAACCTCGTCCAAAGCGCCCGAAAGCACAACAATCGGCTGGAAAGGTTATGGCCTCGGTATTTTGGGATGTGCGTGGTGTAATGTTCATCGAGTATCTTGAGAAAGGAAATACCATCAACAGTGAATATTATATAGCGTTATTGAAGCGTTGCCTTATCTTCTTAGGAATATAGGATATTTTGTTAAATATTCACTCAGAAACATGCATGTTTATAACACATCTAAAAGAATGCCTAGAAGGTAACACCAAGATAAGAAAACCCGCTTCATTTCGCTGTGTCTAACTTTGCAGACAAGTGTTTCATTCTCTTGGCTCTAATGACTAGGTACAGTTGCTGTCTGGTTGTCTTACGTGCTTACTACAGTATATGTTATGGTATGCAAACCGGCAGTATTAAACACACTGACGGAAAGCAATACATTGATGTAGCTAAAAAAAGGCATGGTCAACCAAAAGATTTACGTTAAATATAATGCACCGATGTTTTTAGTTTCTGTTATATGGAAAGAAATAAACTAAACAACATTCTGCATTTTAACTACAAGATACGCGCCATAAATTCTCGGCCTGACAGGCTTATATAGGTTCAAACGTGTTTAAACTCCGTCACGACATGCATGCACATACGCCAGGTCTACGCTATAAACATGCTGGCTCGAAGAGTAGCAGTTTCTAGTAGCCAGCCAGCCAACGTGACTAGTGCATGAAAATGTCTAAAGTAAGGGAAATTGAGTGCCCCGCCGTCACCAAAGTTTTAACAGAAGAAGGGCATGCGCCTCATCATATGAAACAACGTTTAGACGTCGTTTACGGTGATTCATCTCCTTCGTATTCCACTTTAAAAAAGTGGGAAAATGTTTTCGTTTGGAGCGAGAATCCCTGGAAGATGCTGAACGGTCTAGTCAACTGAAGTGATAACGCCTCAACAAATTTCAATTATTGAAGATTTAGTGCTAGAAGATCGCCGTTCAAAAATGAAGGAATTAACAGTGATAACAGCCATATTCGAAAGAAGTATTCGCCGAATTCTCCATGACCATTTGGGTATGAATAAAATTAGTGCAAGATGGGCACCGCTACTTCTTTCTACTCTCCAACGTGAACGTCGAGTCGAATGTACACGGTCATTTTTAAACGCATGTGGAGACGACCCAAAACCGATTTCGGAGTCCATTGCCACAGAGAAGAAAACATTGGTTCTGTTTTGCGAGTCTCTATCGAAAAGGGAGTTCATGAAATGGCGGCGACCTGATGAAACTCGCCCCAGAAAGGCGAAATTCGTTCAATCAACGAAAAAGGTGATGACCACAATATTCTGGGGTTGTGAGGACATTTTGCTAATTGATTTTAAAAAGCGCAATACAACCGTGAACACACGCACATATTATGCGTCTTTATGGTATAAATTAAAGAGGAGCATTCGTGTAAAACGTCGTGGAAAGTTGACAAAAGGAGTGCGATTATTGCATGACAATGCTCCCGTCCATACTGCCGCCGTTTATGGCACATATGGCTCCTTGTGGTATTTATTTGTTTTCTAGTTTAAAAGAAGATCTTGGGAGTCGTCGTTTTAAGGATTATTTTTACAAAAATATCGAGTTAGTAATTAATCGTTGTAATAAATCTATAGTAAGTTAGGAGAGATTACATTGAAAAATAAAATTTCTTATATTGTTCCAAGTTTCTTTTTTCTATATCAGCCTACCTCGTACAATTGGTGCATTCTGTTTTTCTGTCAAGTCGATATTGTTGCGATACCCAATCTTAGTGCTTCCTTACGAAAATTGCTCTAGACGATTTCTAGTGCAAACTGTATTGTACCACTACACAACACTCTTCATTTCAAACTGGAGCTTGCTTCTAAATACTGTTTGGAAAGGACTTTGTAGGTAATTTTTGCTAGAGTCTGAGCATAAAAGGATATCACGACAGTAAGAATACAAAATTAGATAAACACCTCGTACTATATAACAAACTTATAGTATCGCAAATGCTATTTTATACAGATACATATAGATAAAACACCTTCAAACGATTTATTTGTATTTAAAAACAGAAATCTTTCTGTGCGATACATTTTTTTTGTATTTCTGTAAAAAAACTACTATTTTTTTCGAAGAGTTTCAAGATTAGATACTTAGAAAAGTAACAAACAACAATGCACCGTGAAAGAGTGAAAAGAAAACGCGAAGAATAAAAAACTTCCTGATGGAAAAGTTGGCAATCTCCAGCAGCTCCTCTCATTCGTAGGTAGATTTCCCGCAGATTCCAATAACGAAACGCCATTTATAAATGACTCTACTTTCTACCGGAAATCAAGTAGTAAGCCGCCCGCCATCATCAGCCAGCACAGCGTAACGCTATCGAAACCGCGCCGACAAGACGGAAGATGTTACTTTAAGACAGCCGTACGAGGTTAGCGGGTTGTTACGGAGTACGACGCGTTCGTCGATTACACACACCTTCGTTTCGTCGTCCTTTCGTTCTCGGCTTATCGGCGAATCGTACCCCATCGCTAGAGGAAGATTTTCCGCGTAAACAAAAACTCGCGATGGTAGCAACGGGATATGCTTCGACCGCCGTTCTTACTCACTTCGTCGTGTCTTATCTACACCCCAGTCGTTGCGCCATTACGGTGGAACGGCTTTATACCATTTCTCCGTGAGAGAGAGCGATTCTAAGTGAAACTTTGGACACTCTTGGGTGCTTCACTTGTAATTGCGCCTTGCATGTCAATACGAAATGACGGATACGCTATTGCAAGCGAAATAACACTGACCAACACACGTTTTGGTGCCTCGGAAGTGTAATTAAGCAATTTTGGGGTGTTGTTAAATGAAATGTGTTTTGATTTTAAGCGGACTGTATTTTATGTTATGATGTTGTTTAACAATGACTACTTAATCACTAATATTCTATAATTAACCACTACGTGTTTGTTTGACTGTGTGTCTTATGCTACTGTTAATGGCTGTGCTACCGGTCACGTACCGAGCCTAACGTTATCTACAAGGTGCGCAATTTAAATATACAAGATATATATCTACGTATAAAAAGGTATTAACAGGTGTCTAATCCAAAAATGCCGCCAGATTTGTTCTATCACATCTAGTTTTCGAAATTCGAAATTAACAGAAAAATATGCATGTAATCATCAGTTAAGAATTTCCTTTTATAAGATTTCCTTGCGTGAGGTTTAACGGAACAGTCTCGCTGAAAATTCCACCAGTAATCGGCCATCATATGGTTATCCCATCTTCCTTGGAACCTCTCCTCCATAGCGCTGGTGTCTTTATGAAATCTTTCCCCCATTTTTTCTGGAAAACGATCTAAGTGGCTGTGAAGGTAATGAGTCTTGATGCTCATGTTACATCCGAGCGTGTGAAAGTTAGAAAGCATCTATTCTACTAATTTGACGTAATTTGTTGCATTATGATTTCCAAGAAAATTTTTAACCAGTTCAACAAAAGAGCACGTATTAGACTAACGCTCGGTCATTGATTTCGTGAACTGCGGGTTATTTAAAAGTTGCCTTATCCTGAGGACCATCAAAAATGCCAGCCTTCAGTTTTTCCGTGCTAAGCCTTGGAATTTCTTGTTTCAAATACTCAAAACACAGTCCATTTCGAGGAAAAACCTCAACAAATTGCTTCATAAGCCCCAGCTTGATATGCAATGGTGGAAAGAACTAACGGTTCGTTAAGAACGTTGTGTTCATACTTGATATTTTTCAGGACCAATGATATTGTCTCGTACTCCTCTTTCATAGTGGTGGAATGTCCAATACGTATAGAACCATATTTATTACCATTGTGTACAAGTACACATTTTAAACTTGGAGATGAACTGTCTATAAAAAGTCGCCATTCACTTGGCTTGTATTCATTTAACCCCATTTTCTTGAAGAGACCCTTAATATCATTACAAGACACTAAGTTGTTTTCTTCAGAGAAATACGGAAGCAGATCTTCTTCCCTGGTACGATAAAATATAATATTACTACCTGGACACAGTAAGTTCTTTTCCTCGAATCTGGAAGTAAGCAATTCGGACGACTCCTTTGGGAGGTTCATATCTCTAACAAGGTCATTAAGCTCTTGTTGGCTAAAACGTTGGAAACTCGCTGATGATCTTTCAAAATCACTAGACATTCATTCCTCCTTGTTGACTAGCAGAGAAATGAACTTGAACAAAACTATTTCCAAGATTTGTGCGCATGCGGAAAGGATGGTCTGTAATAATCAAGGTTACTGCGATTTTTTTTTTAATCCTATGTCCTTTGTACCTTGCGGTGTTGGACTATTTATTTTCTTATTTTTATCTTCCACAGGTTCCTGTTCGGAGCCAGTTGTTTGGCTTCAATCCATCCCATACCTGTTTGTTATATATTTTTGCGGATTTCCCTATCCTCTCATTTACCTCTTTCTCTATTCTCCCATTGTCTTCAATGATTGTTCCTAAGTAGTTGTAACTTTTAACTTGTTCCAATGCTTTTTCCCCGATTTTGATGCTATGTTTTCTTTCTTCTGCTGCTATTATCATTGTGTTTGTTTTCCTCGTGTTTATCTCCATGTTTATCTTTGTTAGTTCTTCTTGGTATATCTTCAAGTTTTGCTGTAATGTCTCTTCCGACATGTACATATTGTAATCGTCCTCTTTCCTGGTATGCATATATCTGTTCCATTTATTTTTCTTATCTTTCAGTTTTAGTTGTATTTCTGCTGTCAACCATCTGCTTCTTTTTGTGTACGTATTTGCTATTTTTGTTATTCCACAGCTTTCTTGTGCCGCCTTCAGTATGATGTTTTTGAATCTTATCCATTTGTCCTCTATCCCTATTTCGTTTTTAGTCTCTTATTCAAATAGTTGATTTGACTTGTATTGGTACATTTCTCGAATTTCTTGCTCTTTCAATTTGTAGCTTCTTTCGTCCTTTTTGAATTTTTGCTAATCTTCATCTATAGCAGGTAGTGGCCGCTACCTATTTCCGCATTTGTTTGGACTTTGACATCTATTACCTTCCTCCAGTTTTCAGCATTCGTTAAGAAATAATCAATGATTGATTTTTCTTTCCTGCTAGGCACTTCTCTTGTGTATTTGTGAATGTCTTTATGTCTGAATTTTGTATTTGTTACAATCAAGTCGTTTTCGATGCACATATCTATTATTCTTCTTTCGTTACTGCGATTATCTACAGGAATTCTTCTCCTTATATTCCAAAAATCGAAAAACAGCAGTAAGATTAAATATCACGGCACCTACCTCCCCATTTTTAGGATAAAATAAATTCGCATAAAGTTTTGCAGTATTACAAGCGTAAAACATAATTTTGAATAATTTGTGACTCGATCATACATCAGTAAAGTTACCTAATGGACCGTTTAAATAATAACATTTAAAAAATAAGCGCGGAATCTTTAAATTAGTCACTAACGAACATACTATAATTATCACAAGTTCATTTGTTAGTTAAAGATATGCAATCTAGCATTTTTGTACCTCATTCCCTCCAAATATTTGTAGACTATTGTAAAGCGTCGGTTTTAGTGCAGCAGCCGTTTTGAAAATGTAGTGCTAAACAACGTAAATAGTATACATCACAAACCAATGGAAAAAGCGATGGCAGCGATGCGATTCTTTGGCCGGCCTTAATGAAAAGTACACATAATATGTGTATTTATATGCACAGGTACGAAATGCCTATTAACAACAGCGTCGTCGTCAATTAATAAATTAGAATCAGTAATATTGTTATAGCGCGTAACTTCGAAGCTACAGCGCAAATATTAATCTGCGAGAGGCCAATTAAAAATGTCTGTCACCACGTTGCGATTGTGCATAAATATGTAAATACAAATAAATGGAGAAAGCGTATATACAGTCCCTGACTAATTTATTACGGCTACTTGGTGAAACAACGATTTTGTTAAAATATATAATGAAAAACCTATTGTACATGCATAAGTTTATTCACTCGTTATTACGTTTTATTAGTTTATCCGAAATACGTTTCCGAAACGTACCTAAGTCGTACCAGTCGAATAGTACTGAACAAGCGTGCTTCGATACGGGTACTCGATTCTCCCAACCGCGCGCTTCACTACCCCACGTTGTTGTCCACACGACACTGAAACTGTAGTATATGTAAAAACCAAATTTGTTGGACCGTTGAGAGCCGAACTTGTAGTGAATAAGTACAGTGCCTTTATTATTTTAGGAATAAAGCTACGGGAGACATACGCTGTTTGCATGCATAAGGCACCTGTGGTTATGGAAAGTATCTTTAGCAGCGTATAACCTCGCTGAGCCACTATTAAAATGTTAAACGAAAACATTAAAACTGCAAAATATTTAAATCGTTTCTTTAAATATACAGCGAATATTCAAAATTTCCTCTAGCCTAAAAAATCACGACAAATATTTAAATATTAATGCGAGCTATAATTTCAACGTCCACGTATGTGTATGCACATGCAAACATTATAAAAAGCTTGTTAGGTGTATTATAGTACATTATAGTATTTCATCAAATAGCCTCCGGTATTTGGGTTACGCATAATTATTAAAATACGCGAGATTGTGTTGCGTTTAGACAATATATTGTTCTATATTGCTACATACAATATATACAGCCATGTGCATTAAAACAAGAGTGGTCTTAATTTGGCTGAAATATCAAATTTATACGTTAAATAAAAGAAATTCCAATTTATTGAATTCTTTATCCTACATGTTACATAACTAAAATACTAAATAAATAGTTTTCTTAATACTAAAGAGGAAATAAAACTGTTTATATTGTAGGAGATAGAAAATAATTGAGCATTAAAATACCAGTCATTCCAGAATACTATCCAAATTTACTTTTACTTAGATAATTGGATTGAAAAACTTTTTTTGTTGCAAGAAAGAAGTTCTCTTTTTTTTATTTGTGTATCTGAACTAAGATGAACGAGAGCAACCTGAAATATTTCCAGAATCGAGAAGAAAAAGCCGGTATTGGTGTGGTTTCTTATTTTTATTTTTCGATGTAGTCATCTCGAACATTAATACACCTGTTGATGTGGGATCTGCAAAATAGTCATCTGTAGCAACGATGAGAATCACACCTTGAGCCGGAGCCAATTCGCCCCGAAAAGTCCACTGCTTCGACTGTTCCTTGGTCTCCGGTATGTAGTGTTGGATCCAAGTCTCATCCACGGTTACAAAACGCATGAAAAAATCCGTTGGCTTGCGTCGGATCCTGGCCAGACACTCCTCCGAAACGGTCACTCGATCTTGTTTTTGCTCCGGTGTGGTATCCATCGCGCCGAAAGCTTTTTCATACCCAAAAATTTCGTGTAGGATGTGGTCAACGCGTTCTTTTGAGATGCCTGCTGTTTCTGCTATCTCTTTCAGCTTCAATCAGCGATCGACTAACACGACATTATGAGTCTTGTCGACCATATTTCATCGTTGGTAGCGGTTTTTGGGCGTCCACTGCGTAGTTCGTCAGTTGTGCTTGTGGAGTCACGTTTGAACTCGCTCACCAAGAAGCTGATGGTCGAAAATGATAGAGTACATCCGCCATGAACTTCTGTCGAAATATTTCGAATTTCCGTCGTCGTCTTCCCAGGCATCCAGAGGTGTTTTATCACTGCACGAAATTCAATTTTATCAATTTTTGGGAAACCGTCCAAAACACACTCTTAAAGAGCAACTATTGACAGTAGACACCTGAAATTTTGACAGCTGCCATCCACTTCACCTTTTTGCGTCATCTCTTGCCGATTTCGGAAACATTTCAGGTCGCCCTCGTACATGACAAAATTAGACCATGTAAGAATAAATGAGATATGTTAGTAAAAAGGAGTTTTGCAAATTACGTTAGGATTTCATCAGTCAAACTTAAATATCGATTGAGTCGGCCGATACTTGTTGGAAATCCATATTGAGAAATGGTCGAATTAGTAAAACTCAAATATTTTACAACAATTTCCAATAGATTTACCACAATGTTATTATAACATGTTTCGCTATCGCTTCACATTCATCAGATGAAGCTACAATGATAGCGAAACATGTTATAATAACATTGTGGTAATTATATTGGAAATTTTTGTAAAATATTTGAGTTTTACTTCTTCGACCATTGTTGAAACTTAAATGTTTGTTTTTTGAGTTATATTAACTCCTGATTTATTTCTATGCTAAATTAAGAAAAAAGCCACATCAAAGTATCGAAAGTATATCAAGCGGTTTCTTTCGTACACACGTATAGAACAAGACATAAAATTGGCATCCGATGTTAGGGTTTAACACCATCCATACACGACAAAAAAGACCGAAAACGGAATCAATCCCAATGACAACGCGTGAAGAAGGGAAACCCAAAAAGAGGGTAAATGGAGAAATCGTCGAATAAGGAAAACGACCGTATCGAGAATCTTCTATAGACGTAACGGTAACAATAGTTGTAGTTGTAGAAGCAGTAGATATAGAACAGTGGGGGTGACGGTGGTAGCTGTAGTAGTCGTAGTGACGGGGAAAAAGAAAAATCCGAACCTTCCGATGCTGATGGCCGCTATTTGTTAGATCGGCGGGGAATATTGGGACGATAGCAATGACGGTGCGACGTAGCAGGTGCATGCAAATGGCGTACAGCCGGCCGCTGCGGTACGTTGACGCTAGTAGGGCTAGGCGGCCTAGCATGGTCCGTCCATCCGACTTAATTTGCAATCCGATATTGTATCTGGTATTGTTTAACCATGTCACGGCGTGACGTGCTGGGTTCTCTATTTGTGACATGGAGACAATCCGCCCGGTTTTAACGATGCCATTCAAGGTGGTAATACATCGCGTACGGAATTTCATCTATGGCAATGTTCGTAGCAGCAGCGGTAGCAATTGTATGATATTACGTAACGCTACTGCCATGCAGTCGCTATTATTAAAGCGCTAATTATATTCCTTGCATCAATGTCGATATTCTTTGGACCTATCAATAATTTAAAACCGTATATAAGATAATTCGGCTCATTCATTGAATCGAATCGAATCTTATCTTCTTCTCTTCATTAGCAGTTAGCGTTTAATATGTATGCACAGTTTGTGACGGCAACGTAAGTGAAATAAAGTGTACCTTGGCAATCTAATCGTTTTCTACAAAAAAGACTGATTTAAAGTCCGTCAGATAACTGTGAAACGAGTGAACTTTTATGTGATTAGGCGTATGTCCTTTATTTTTTTGTTAAAAATTTGATGACCCCGCGGTACTTGGAACCAGAACTACCTTCCAAGCGACAACATTCAATATATATTGTAATGATATGAAATGTCTATTAATTAATTATTAAAATTTTCCTAAATTTTACTAGTTTACCTTTCCAGACATTTTTTCGTCACTGTTTGGTGCACGCCGTTACTTTTTATTACAGTTGATGTTATAAGTTGGAGGGAAAGTACCGTTAGTACTTCCTCTTTATAAATTTTTAGCGCAGATATTCAATCTGTACAGGTTTCTTTCTAAAATTTTCCAGATATCTACTTTGGGTATTCTTTGTTAACTTATTATTCACAAATTTCTTGTTAAAGAAAAGAATCCCTTCAACACTTGCAGAGAAGACGTAAACTTTACTATTATAGTATACAAAGTGCATATATTTGATTCTATTTATTTATTAAAATTTAGGTCTATTTCTAGATGTCTTAATTAACGCTAATTAACTTTAATCAGTTAATTTCTACAGTTTTACATATATCTACTTTGGGTATTCTCTATTAACTTAGTTTTCGCAATTTTCTTGTTTAAGAAAAAAGAGTCCCTTCAACAACACTTGCAGACGAGACGTAAACTTTACTTTTATCATTTATTATATATATCGCTTTTCGTAAACATATTTTTTATATAAATAAATATTTATAATCTTCAAAATTCCTCGTACGACGAAAGGATGGCATGACTGGCAGCATTTACCTACACTACCGCTCAAAAGTGTTTAGGCACTCTCACTGACAGCAAAAATGTATAAAAACTCAGCAAAAATGTTAATAATATTTATTATTTATGTACAGATACACGTACATGAATAAAAATATATTAAATAAATGTGAAAATTAGAACGTTTAATTTAAATTTTGCTTTCATCTATGTGACCTCCTCTTGATTTAATAATTGCAGCACACAATCGAGGCATTCTCGCAATAAGTTTTGCCAGAGTTTCTTGTGTTATTGAGGTCCAACTCGACTGCAATTTGTTCCACGCGTCAGTAGCTGATGTCGGAGCCGATTTCCGTACTTCACGATCTAGTTCTTCCCATAGTAACTCGATTGGATTCAAGTCGGGGCTCTGGGGAGGCCATTCCATAATTTTGAGAATTCCTTCCTCTTTTAAATGGCGTAAATAGTCTTTACATAATTTAGAGGAATGTTTTGGGTCATTATCTTGCTGGAAGATAAAATTTTGACCCAAAAGTCGAATTCCGGAAGGTATTGCGTGGTTGTCCAAAATTTCGCCGTAACCTCCTTTTTTTAATATACCGTCAATTTTCACAATGTCCCCTACACTAGTGCCAACAAAACAGCCCCAAATGATGATAGAACCTCCGCCATGCTTCACGGTAGCAGCAATACGCTCTTCTCTGGCACGTTCACCCACAGATCTTCTTACGAATATGCGTCTTCAAGTTCCGAATAGCTCAAATTTGGACTCATCCGTCCATAGGACGTTGTTCCACTCTTCTATGGTCCAGTATTGGTGTTCACGAGCCCATTTAAGTCGCTTTTGCTTGCTTTATTTGCGTAGTAATGGCTTTTTCATCGCAATATGTCCATGGAGCCCGGGTTTTTGTGGACGACGTTTGACTGTAGAAACACTGACTAGTTTTTGGCGACCAACATTTAATTCTGCGGTGATTTCCGGGGCTGTTTTGCGTCTATTTAACTTGCTGGTAACCACTATTCTGCGTTCATCTGCAGATGTTGTCGCTTTTGGTCTTCCAGTCCGTCTTTTATTAAGAAAACTGCCAGTTTCCCGATATTTTTTTACGTTATAGTCAACCGTAGCGTGGTGCATTTTCATTTTTTTGGCAATTTGTCGATTACTTATGTCACTTTTATGGTAAGCTATTATAAGCGCACGTGTTCCCGTACTAATTTCTCTTCGCGGAAGCATTTTAAAAACTTGTCACACGATATTTCGCTCACGACGTGAATAGAGTAAATACCACACTGCAACTGACCATAGGTTACAGATTTCACTATTATCTTCTACGAAGGTAATTTAAACAATATTACCTACAATCTAACAGATGACTAAATTTATCCAGTAAATTCAGAGGGATTGTTATTGTAATTGCACCGCAATAAACAGTTTATGGTAATCCGACCAAGTGCAGGTAAATGATAGTAAACCTTATGCGATATAATGGGTGTTTATCTTACTGAATTACATTTTAAATACGTATTTCATTTTATTATAATGTTTTTTTTTGGTAAACATAATACTATATGAATAATCCATGAAAACAGGGGTGCCTAAACACTTTTGAGTGGTAGTGTATATAATTTTACTTATATCAAGTATGCGTCTACTACCATATAGGCGAACAAATGTGTTACCATGAATATAGAAAAACATCGTGTCAAAGTCACGCATGTTGTCATCGTCTCTCCTGAGAATAATTAGTTATTTTCTCATATAACTCTTTAATCTACAAAGATCTTCGATTATATCCAGTCATAAAGTGTATCAGCTGATACTACAAATAAAATCTGGAAGTTCCGGACACTTATATTGGAAGCCGAAGACCAGTACATCTTAAACGCGAGAAATCGCATGCGACTGAGTACGATTTCAAAGATTAAAGACGTCGAATCTTCTTAAATTCTTCAAAATTATTTGTATCTATTGCTCTCATTTTGTTTCGCATACTAATTAGAATATTTAAAGATTAGCTAGACAGGGATTGCCTTAGATTTTCTGTAAAGAAACCATATTTGTTGTAAAGAAAGCGGTATATATTTTATATAATTTGTCAATATATTTATTTTTTTTACTTACATTTGGTTATTTTAATTAGAAAACATTATCATTTAATTTAACAACAAATAGAGTAAAATTTAAATCAAAGAACCCATTTAAAAAAATTAAAGAGCCTGAGATTTTCCACCAATATATATATATATATATATTCTAATTTATGTATACTAGTAAATTTAAAGCTGATGTAATAACAACCTTTTCTTTAAAGAAATACCATAACGTCACTCTTAATGTAATATTCTAATATTCCAGTTGAAATGTACGAAAATAAAAATGTTATTTACATAACTTGGTGCAGATATGTATATTTTTTGAATATATGAGAATTTTTCTATTTTATTCATCTAATACATAAAGGAGTTAATTGTAAAAAAAAAACACAAACAAAATACCGATTTATTTGTATTTGTTTTTAATTTAAATTTGGTGTATCTAGCGAATGCTTTTTGTAGCACATCGCTACGGTTTTCTACATGGAAATTTAGTCCCTTCAGCGTTTTATTAATTCTAGTTACAAATAAATAAATATATAATGAAGTTAGATCTTCCGCAATAATTTTAAGGATGCTGTGTTGCGAACAACTATTATTAATATTAATAGTGCAAAATATGTATGTTCTTTTTTAAATACTCGTTTGATGGCAAATAATGTGTGCAATCTGGGTCAAATAATCCAATATTTGGCCAAACAAACTGGCAAAAATATTTTTGGAACTCAGAAGCTCCCATCTATACCTTCATTTCCAAGTAATCAGGATGATATTAAACGCTCCATATGGATTGTTGCTTCGGTACTTGTCTTTACTTTACTGGAGAAGGACATTTGCTCCAAAAAGCAATGCGAAGATGATTTCATAGATTATTGTGAGAAGATACTTTCAGTTGTACACATTCCTTCACAGTCATTGCAGCAGTTGTCAATGGTATTACTAAAATATTTGCTTTACTACAAAGTTGACGTATGTAATATATACTTACTAGCATGATGGAGTATAGTATAATCGTGATCTAGTTGAATAACACTCTTCAGTCAAAAGCGAATTCTGTTCAGTGGGTCTATCGCGGAATTCTGTAGGTAAAATAAGTGGGATATAACAATCATCATGTCGATACAAATATCTGAATTACTCAAACTGTACAGCAAGTAAATGGTTTGTCTTGATACGGTTAGTTTCTATATAATTAATGTTTTCTATAACTTTTTGTAAAACGTTGTACTTTCAACTTCTAGCATATCTCAGTTTAAGTCATTATATGTAAGTAATTATTAAATCTTACCAGGTCATTTAGTTGCAAGTAAATTTCTTGCTTTGAAGCCACTTCGTTATGCGTTGTAATTCTTGAAAAAATACTAAAATGGATATACGAGGGAAGGTTCAGAAGTTCGTGGAATGAAAGGGTTTGATATAAAATAAAATAATAAATCCATTTTTCCTTTTCAATATAATCACCCTTAAGCACAATACATTTATTAGAACTATGAATTCATTTTTCTAAACCATCATGAAAATATTTTTTATCTTTCGCCTCAAAATGGGCCAAAATTGCCTCCTTTACCTCATTGTCGTCGGAAAACTTTCTTCCACGTACGTCTCTTTTTAAATTGGGGAACAGATAAAAATCACTAGGTGTTAGGTCTGGACTGTGGGATGGATGGACTATTGATTGAAAGCCATGCTTGTGCAGAGCAGCCATTGCAACTTTGCTCTTGTGAACCGGCGCATTGTCTTGCAAGAGCAACACACCCTTGGTCAATTTTCCTCGACGTTTTTCCTTGATGGCCTCCTTTAATTTTTCTAATATCGCTGCGTAATATTCTCCGGTTATACTCCTACCTTTTTCTTTGTACTCAATCAATAATATCCCCTCACAACCCCAAAAAAACAGCAGCCATCAACTTTCTAGCCGATTCTGACACTTTGAATTTCTTTGGCGGTGGTGTCCCCTTTTTATGCCATTGCATGGACTCCTGTTTGGACTCAGGCTCAAAGTGATGAACCCATGTTTCATCTCCGGTAACAATCCGCTCCAAAATCTGTGCAGGTTTGTCTCTACACAGCTCCATAAATTGTTTAGACGCACAGACGCGCTGCTGTTTCTGTAGCGGCGTGAACATTCTCGGTACCCATCTTGCACTGACTTTTGTCATACCCAGGTGGTGATGTAGGATACGCAAAATGGTGGTATCTGATACTCCAACTAATGCAGATAATTGTTTTTTCTTCAAACGGGCATCTTGCAGTAGAAATTTTTGCACTTTTTCGACGATGTCTGATGTGGTGACATCAACTGGCCGTCCTGACCGGGGTCGTCTTCAATCGACTCCCGACCATGTTTAAAAAGATCATGCCACTTATAAATCACTGATTTACTTGGGCACTGTTCCCCGTAAACGGTTTGCATTTCATTCAATATGGTTTGAGCGTTCTTTCCTTGATTTGTAAGGAACTTTATCACAGCACGGTGTTCAATTTCCTCCATAGTTTCAGTTTTCTTCTGGATTGACTTGTTTAGCACGCTATAGGCCTGCAACTTAACTTATAAACTAATGATGAGTCGCCAATCAGAATGACACCTAGCGAGCTCCCCTATCCCCACTCCATCCCCTCCATTTCAGGAACTTTTGGACCCCCCCTCGTAAGCCGCTCGGAAATGCTTATATAGCAACAATGTAAATTTTCACTGCCTATACAGCTGCTATAACTCATACACCTAACATTCGAAAAAATACATTTGGTCTAAAAATAATGTATACAAAATACCTTACCTTTCGTACGTTTGTAAGCGAAGCGATGTTGTTTCGCTTGCTTGGACGCATTGTTACACGAAGGAACAACACTTTAGAACAATGATTCTTAAACGCTTTGAATCACTTTAACAAAAGAAAAAAATTACTACCAATTCCTTACGCGTAGGTTAAGATTTTGGGCAATATTATAACGCGCGAATATTTAAATACGAAACTGAAGCGGAAGTGTTGTCGCTTGTGCTTGGAACCCGTAGTGAGGATAATGTTTAACCTTGGCGTATGATCTGGATCCCCTATGATACTAAACACCACTACTCTTCAAACCGTCATATTTATAGCGTAGACCTCGGGTATGTGTATACATGCCGTGAAGGAGTTAGAAACGAGTGAACCTTCTACCTTGTATGCAATTAAGAAGAAAAAGCCAATTGGTTTTATACAGAATATATACATTATATAAGAATAGCAAAAATAATACAGTATCAAACCAAAGATGGTTACGCAAAGGAGCTACTAACTTTTTTCCCGCGAAAGTACACATTTCAACTCCAACTTTTTCAACCTCTGCAATTACCAGCTGACGTTTTTACCGATGTCACTTGTTACCCGATGGTATTCTTTCCACATAGTCGCTCGACGTTAGCTTTCTTAACTTCTTCCGTACTTTTGCTAAGCTTCTCGTCTTCGCTAACTACTTGTTTTTCTCTACTCCACCATTCAAACTAACTATCCCTCGGACGAACCAACTAAGATATTCCGAAATCGTCGTTTCGGATAGTTATTAAAATGCAACGGCCGGAGTTTTTTACATATCCAACGAGAACGACCTACAGTTTTTCCGTTTAGTGGCACGGCGCTCATGGTGTTGTAAAATTTAAATTAAACATTACCGAGTTTAAACGTCGTCGGCGTCGCCAACCACAGGAAAGACAAGTATAGCGAAAGGTGAATATACAGGATGTCCTAAATAGTGTGGTCACCGCGTTGGGATCTTGAGAAACGGTCAAAGATAGATGAGACAATATGTGCATCTCATAAAAATTTACTTATATTGCAATAAATAAATAAATAACTTGAACAATACGAGTTCTGTAGAGGTGAAACTAAAAATCAACAATCTAAATTTTCTTATCTGTAATTTCATGCGAATGATACCGAAATAGTATTTTGACATTACGAAGGTACAGGTTGACTAAAATGCATGTGCCGGTGATATGCGCAGACGGGGATGCGAGATGTTACAGTGTGCGAGTGAGATAAGTAGATCGCAATTATACAAGGCACAATTCGCGCCAAAAGTGTAAAGAATACTCAATATTTTTATTATTTTATTTTATTGTTTTAGTACTCTGTGGCCATGTACACCTGCTGCTTCATCTACCACATATTTCTTTGGTGGTTTATGTCTAAAACATACGCACTATTACTTACTTACTTTAACAAATACTGATAATGCAACTAGATGTAATAGCGGATCTCTTAACATACTAGGATTATATGCAATGTTGCTATTTGCCACTGTTACTTTCTTAGTTCCGAATTAACACTAGCATTATCTATAATAATCATAGAATTAGATTTTATATTTAGTAACAACAGTCATAACACATGGGCTGAAAAGTCCCGGGCCTAACACATAGATGACGCTAGTTTTATTGCAGTCACCTTTCTCTCAGTTAGTACTAACCTTCAAAAGACAGCTGTTAAAATTTCATGATATTCTACTCATTAGTTTGTGAGTTATTGTGCTAAGAGTCACGCTACTTTTGTTATTTTCAAAACAATGGATCAAAAACAATTTCGTGTTTTAATTTTACACTGCTTCTTGATGGGAAAAAATACCGTTCAAGCGAAGCAATGGCTTTAAAAGTGTTATGGGGACTCCGCTCCATCAGAAACAACAATAAAACGTTGGTTTGCTGACTTCAAACGTGGTCGTAGAGACACCGATGATGCAGAACGCAGTGGACGTCCAAATGAGGCGGTAACACCAGAAAACATCAAAAAAATCCACAAAATCGTTTTGAATGATCGAAAAGTGAAGTTGCGTGAGTTAGCTGACATCGTAAAGATATCAAAAGAACGTATTGGCTTTATATTGCATGAGCATTTGACTGTGAGAAAGCTCTGTTCAAAGTGGGTGCCGCGTTTGCTCACTGTTGACCAAAAACAAGAACGTGTTGATGATTCTGAGCAGTGTTTGGCCATGTTTAAACGTAACAAACCGGAATTTTTGGCGTCGATATGTGACAATGGACGAAACATGGATCCGTCATTTCGCTCCGGAATCGAAACGATCGTCATCTGAGTGGACAGCAACTGGTGAACCTCGTCCAAGGCGCCCGAAAGCACAACAATCGGCTGAAAAGGTTATGGACTCGGTATTTTAGGATGTGCGTGGTGTAATATTCATCGACTATCTTGAGAAAGGAAATACCATCAACAGTGAATATTATATAGCGTTATTGGAGCGTTTGAAGGCCGAAATTGCAAAGAAACGACCGCATATGGTAAAGAAAAAAATTTTGTTTCATCGAGACAACGCACCGTGTCACAAGTCAATCAAAACAATGGCAAAACTACATGAATTGAACTTCGAATTGCTCCCACATCCACCGTATTCGCCAGATTTGGCTCCCAGCGACTACTGGCTGTTCGCAGACCTCAAAAAAATGCTCGCCGGTAAGAAACTTCGTACGAATGAAGAGGTTATAGCTGAAACTGAGGCCTATTTTGAGGCAAAAGATAAATCGTTCTACAAAAGTGGTATTGAAATGTTAGAGCGGCGCAGGAATGATTGCGTTGCTCTTGATGGAGATTACGTTAATAAATAAAGCTAATTTTGAACCAAAAAAACCGTGTTTTCCTTGTTAGGCCCGGGACTTTTCAGGCCATATGTTATGTAATAAAACAAACCTTTTGCCTTCAATCTTTAACTTTTTCACACCTTATCGATTACTGTCTTGCCATTTTCAAATATCCATGCTTCGTCTAACTAAACAGGGTCCTGTGGGTTATTGCTTCCCATGTTATTTACGTATCGTTGTAAAAACTCAACACGAAGTCATGCAATATGATGTTGCTCCATTAGTTTTCGTCGAGGATTATTTTTTCCACGTAAGCGGTTTTTAAAACACCTCCACTAAACAAATCTCCTTCTTTCAATTTACATAAAAGAGATGAACGTGTAATGAATTCTCCCAAAATAAATTAGCATTGGAACATCTGATTACGTAGAATGCATTTTAACATACGATTATGGTACATTGCGGATAGGAGCTCATCAATATCCACAATTGATTTCAATTTGTTCTTGTTGCAAGAAGGTAATGTTTGCTGTGACTTTGCCGAGCTTAATATCTTGCTCACAGTCCAAATATTCACATTTGCAACAACAGCGGCGCGCTAAAATGCCACAGTTTTATGCCGTTATTATCGTGTATGCAGAAATAGAATATAATTTACCTCTCTGACAGTAGTCAATGGTAACAAGGAATCTTTGTTGTCCGCATTCTTACTCAAAATATATAATCAACGAACTGATTATTTCTTTCGCCTGTTGGCACAATGCACGTGGCATTTTCGGAAATATACGTCGACTACTTCTAAAAAGAACTTTTGGGGATGCAAAGTAAATAAAAAATTTGATGAAAACTAAACAAACTAACGTAAACGAAGAAACAACGAAAGCGTTTGGTACTCTTCGAAATGTTAACATTTAAAATGGCCGGAGTAATGACAACTGATAACTTCGTGTTTCATCAAATATCTTTCCAAATACGAGGACGACCCGAAACGTTTCCGGAATCGGCAAGAAATAGTGCACAAAGGTTGAAGTGGATTAATTGGTCGGCATGGGCAACACCTTTTATGGCAACTGTGAAAATTTCAGACGTCTACTGTCACTAGTTATTGTTTAATAGTGTGTTTTGTGTAGCAAGTCAGGCGATTTCGCAAAAATGGAAAAAAATCAAATTTCGTGCAGTGATAAAACACTTCTCGATGGCTGGGGAAACGGCCACGGAAAATCTAAATATTTCGCTAGAGGTTCATGGCGAATGTACTCCATTATTTTCGATCATCAACTTCTGGTTAAGCGAGTTCAAACGTGGTCGTACAAGCACAAGCGACGAACCACGCAGTGAACCCCCAAAAACCGTTACCAACGATGAAATGGTCGACAAGATTCATGACGTCGCGTTAGCCGATTGAAGCTGAAAGATATAGCAGAGACAACAGGCATCACACGAAATTTTGGGTGTTAAAAAGCTTTCGGCGCGATGGGTAACCGTGGGCTAGACTTGGATCCACCACTACATACCGCAGACCTAGAAACAGTCGAAGCAGTGGACTTTTCCGGGCGAATCGGCTCCTAAGAAAGCAAAGACCGTTCCATCGGCCGTAGAGGTGATGGCAACCGTTTTTTTTTTTTTGGGGATTCCCAGGGTGTTATCCTCATCAACTATCTGCGGAAGGAAAGGACGATCACGGGGCAATATTACAGCGATTTATTGGCCCGATTCGATGCAGTTTTGCAGTATTATCCATTGAAATTTGATTTAATTATTAACTATTATGTTATAATTATGTACTAATACAAAATACTTTTAATTTATTTGCGTCGCATTGTATATTTATAACGTCATTTGATTGTGTGTATGACGTATGGGCATTGCAACTTAACGTACCTCCACTATAGGCATCATATTGTCCATTGTCGGACCATGCGATACGAACAACACGAGAACGACGAGGGAAATTTTCCGAAGGAGGGCGCTGGCGTTTGTTATACGTCCAGGTATAGGATATTACCGCCGCGTTACCTCTTGACGGATGGAAAAAATAACAAATCGCCGTTGCTTGTTACGAACGAAGTTCTTTTCCTGTTCCTCGATCTTTCGTATATATTTTTTTTTCTCGTAACTGCAACTCCCCCTATCCTCCACGTTCTTTTCCCGCCGCGTTCTTTTCTTTTTTTTTCTGATTTATTCGAGAAGTTTAAATTAGATTTTTGATGTTCTTCAAACGCGATTTTTTACCGCTGCTCCTTTTAAACGTAAAGTAATAATTTAATGCTCACGCGGATCTCTCTAACTTGTCCGTCTCTTACCTTTACGCTCGCTGACGTGTTCTTTTTTACTATGTACTTTTTTCTTTCTCGTTTCTCGTGCGTTCACTTTGTGTTGAATAAGGGGGGAGAAGAATGTTTGCGTTAAATTACTTTTTTTTTGTACTGCGTGCGTGTAAAGATTCCTATAAACAAATAAACTTTCCGAAGAGATTTCTTATTAATTCAACGTCAACGTTTACGTCCGTCGGTATTTTTAATAAAAGATTTTTTCTTTTATTGTTAGCGAAGTATCAACAGTATTTGTCGAATTTGCAGAGAAAGTTTCAAATTAAAATTATAAAAGTATAATCAGTTCATTTATCTTACTACAGAATTTTTTTCTACTTGCATAAGTTATACCTAACAGAACATGTAGGCGTTGTTTGCAAGTAGTAATTGTAAAAGACTGATAGAAAAAAGAAGGGCATACACCTAATCACATATAAGAACAGGATCTTTAAGCTATTTAAATGCTTTCAAAGATATGAGAAGGATGCTGAAAACAGATTCTAGGCGGTTATATAAGAATTTTATTCAGAGCGCTGAATTCTCCATTTCAACCGATCCTCTTTGGCAGTTTGTGCGATCTCGGAGGGATGGGGGAGGTATTCCTAAAACTATGAAGGACGATTACGGCAATACGTATAACGATCCACCTTCCATAGTGAGCGCCCTGCGAGAGTTTTTCCAATCGGTGTACCTTCCTTCATTAGCTCCGACGCCTGTTGCTCCAATTGCTCCGTGCGCTACTATGGTTGACCTGGGTTCTGTAACTGAGATGGATGTTGTGTATGCTATGAAATACTTAAAGGATAATTGCACGGCAGGTAGTGATGACATTCCGGCCTTTTTTGTTAGGGATTGTGCAAATATATTTGCTTCTCTTTTTTGCTACATGTTCAGTCTTGCTCTCAAAACATCCACCTTCCCATCTGTGTGGAAGATTGCCAAAAATGGCGAGAAATGTGTTACTTCCAACTATCGTCCCATAGCGTTATTAAATAATATTGTTAAAGTTTTTGAGAGATGTTTGTGCAAGTATATTTATGCTCAAGTTAGACCCCACACGGTTTCGTTGCTCAACGATCTACGGTAACTAATCTTGTTACAATTACACAATACCTATCTGATAGTATTGATGCTGGGAGACAGGCAGATGTTATGTATACTGACCTAGCAAAAGCTTTTTATCGAATCGACCACACCGTGCTTATTAATAAATTGGATAATATTGGATCTTCGTATTCTCTTTTGTCTTTATTCCAATCGTATCTTCTTGATAGAAAGCAATTTGTGACATATATGGAATTTGATTCTGATTACTTCACGCCGAGCTCTGGAGTTCCTCAGGGGAGTAACTTGTGTCCACTTCTGTTCCTAGTATATATAAATGATTTGTGCTATCAGCTGAACTGTCCAAAGTTGTTGTACGCAGATGACTTGAAGTTGTATACAACAATTAATAATTATCAGGATTGCAACTCGATATATTCCACACGTGGTGTGTCAACAACAAACTAACAGTTAATGTAAACAATTGTCACCTACACTCGTAAGACGACTCCAATTATATATACCTATCACTTGGCTGGATCTTCTTTATCTAGAGAGACCTCTATGAGAGACTTGGGCGTCGTCTTTGACTCAAGACTGACCTTTATGGCGCATATATCCAGTATTTGTACATCAGCGTTGAGTATGTTAGGATTCATTATACGTGTTACACGACCATTTGCTTCTATAACAGCCATTCTTCCTCTTTATTTCGCTTTTGTTCGGTCTCGACTGGAGTATGCGTCCTTGGTCTGGTCACCTATGTACATCTATCAGATACATATTCTAGAGCAGATTCAGAGAAGGTGTTTGAAGTTCTTGTACTTTAAAAAATTTAATACTTACCCGATACAGGGATTTAGCCACAGTGCTCTGCTAGAGACATTTAATATTGATTCATTAGAACTACGTCGAAAACAGGCTGAGTGTAAATTCCTATTTACTTTACTTCATAATGGTCTTGATGTCCCTGAGTTGTTGAGTAAAATCAACTTCGTTGTACCACGTTCAGGATCTAGGCAAACAAATACATTTTACTGTTTCGCACCTAGAACAAGCATCGTCATCAGGTCCCCAATACATAGATTGTGTAGCAATTTCAACTCTATGGAGTTTGTCGGGTTGGATATACATACCTGCAGTTTACCGTCCCTTTTGACGGTATGTAGACCGCGGGTGCGTTACTCTTAGTTGAATACTTTTTCCGTTCTCCCTTTTTTCCTAACCACTGGTAAACTATTTTTTTTTTATTTAAATTAAAGCAACTAGTAACTAAGTTTTGTAATTTGATATACTTTAATTTTATGTTACTTAATAATATTTACATGTGTACATTTATTATTTAACTTAGCCTTGTAATTGGATATTTGTATCTGTTGGGTATTAAATATTATTATTATTATTATTAAAAAGCTGAACGGTCGGGTCGACGAATTGAAGTGGTAATTATTAATTTGAGTGATGTGGAGTTTGCTGAGATATCTGTAAGCATTCATCATACTTCTTAAATTTTTTAACTGCTTTGGGTTGATTACATATAGAAGCATTAACTGGCCTAACTTCTTTTAATAAATTAGTCACTGGAACGTAGTATACGCCCATTCTAGAACGATTTGAGATATTTTCTATCTTAAACGATACGCGTAAAAATGTGCGGGCTCTTCAAACTACGCGATGCAATAAAAGCGTTTACCTATCTCTACCTAACCATTTATATATGTACATATATATACGTATACATGTACGTATATACCTACTACATTCGGATAGAATAAAGAAAACGCAGATAAATTAGTAAACGCAACACGTCTGAAATCAATCAGTCCGATTTGAAACGTTGCCTTAGCGAATCGGTTAACTTAATTTGAAGCTTGCCCGGTACGTTGCGGTTAGTTTCGCCAAGCGCCGCGCCGTGTCACTACCGCACGATGCTGTGTTGTATTGATATGCGGTGGATATCTACGATCACTCGCCCGCGATCGACCTTTTTATAGTGAAGTTGCTAGAACCGACGCCTGTGTTTTGTCTTTAACGTTTCAGCCTTCAGGCATATACAGCTGTGGCCATATGTATTCGCCACTCTCGTTTTGAACGTGTTACACGAATATTATTGTATTTCTAAGAAGCAGGGTCGATGACGGACTTAACTAGGTACCTGGTAATGAGGGTATCGATACCATCTAGAATATTTTATAATGTTGTATGTTTTATTGCAACTTTACATTTGGCAACGCACTTAGAATCATTTACTAAATCATCTAATATACGAGGGAGGATCTTCATGCCCCAGCCCTTACCTATTTCTAATATCTACATAATACCAAGTTTGTATCTGAAAATACTGTTGTGCTGTGGCTAATTCTTGAACTGTGTGTCGTGATTGTTCATAAAAATCCTGTAGAACGAAGAGCCGTAATAAAATACCTCCAGAAAACGCGCATGACGCCAACTCAAATTCATAAAGACGTTATGGCAACTATTGGTGAATCTGCCGTTTTTTATGATATAGTCAAACGTTGCTGTCGAGATTTTAAATGGGTGCCCCGAATGTTAACCATTTATCAAAAAAGAAATCCGTTGTTGATTTGAAAGCGTCTTTTAGAAAGGCACCAAACAAACAAAGAGAGCTTTCTTAGTTGGTATGTGACCATGGATAAGTCATGAGTCAAGCTGTAGAGAGCTGGTTTGCAGAAGACGGACAAAAATGTTTCCAGAAGGCTGTTGCCACTGTAGTTTTACTGTAAGGGGGATAGGGGTACATCATAGAGAACCACCCTCGTATATAAGTATTTTACAAGGATGCATGTACTTGCATGCGTTCGTATGTGTGTACGCATATATATACAGTTGGCTGGATTCGAAGAGAGGATAAGATAACGATTCGACGATCGTAAAATATTTCCTTTCGCCCGTTTTATATAGAGGTGCCTCTTACTTCCATCTTTTATGATTGAACCTAAGTCGAACGGTATCGCTTTACTTCCGCTGTGGTTTCATGCTTCGGCTACGTCTTGAAAAATGTATCAGACGAAGCCTATATCATTGTTTACGATTTAAACCTATCCACTTACTTATCCGACTCTCACTAGATAAGTATTTCAACTTACTAACAAGATGTATAAATTTTTTTTTTTCAACGAAAGCGCTTGTGTCTCGAGAGTTATCAAAATTATTGAACCAAACTTGAGATTAGTATTTTACGGAAGCCCAGTTTGAAATACGCTTTCTTTCCTCTGCAAATAAATAACAACAAAACACTTGCGATGTAGTTATGTTAAAGTTGTAATTATTTACTATCAGTCCTTATCAAATTACCAAAACATTCTATAGAAATTTGATGTGCGTGGTGTAATATTCATCGACTATCTTGGGAAAGGAAATACCATCAACAGTGAATATTATATAGCGTTATTGGAGCTTTGAAGGCCGCATATGGCAAAGAAAAAAATTTTGTTCCATCAAGACAACACACCGTGTCACAAGTCAATCAAAACAATGGCAAAACTACATGAATTGAACTTCGAATCGCTCCCACATCCACCATATTCGCCAGATTTGGCTACCAGCGACTACTGGCTGTTCGCAGACCTCAAAAAAATGCTCGCCGGTAAGAAATTTCGCACGAATGAAGAGGTTATCGCTGAAGCTGATGCCTATTCTGAGGCAAAAGATAAATCGTTCTACAAAAGTGGTATTGAAATGTTAGAGCGGCGCTGGAATGATTGCGTTGCTCTTGGTGGAGATTACGTTGATGAATAAAGCTAATTTTGAACCAAAAAAACCGTGTTTTCTTTGTTAGGTCCGGGACTTTTCAGCCCATGTGTTATATCGCAAAATTTTAGAAAACGCAATGGAACCATATGCTGATGAATTTCTTCCAGTAAGCTGGAGTTTAACGCACGACAATGATCCCAAATATACGGCGGGGACCGTAAAACAGTAGAGAAACAGATCCGAGTGTTAGAAAGGCACAAAGCCCTGATTTAAACCCCATAGAAAATCTATGGAGGAATGTTGAGGTTGTCATAAAGTCTAAATCTCCAGTGACATTATACGAATTACGGAGTACTATTGAGGAAACCCGGCATAACATTTCTGTGGGAAGATGTCAAAAATTAATTGAAAGAGTGTCGAGAAAATGTGCAGCAGTATTGGCTTGTAAAGGGTTTCCAACAAAATGTTATAAAAAGTTACAAACATTATGTTTATTATAAACTGCATGCCATCTACCACATTTTTGTTAAGCTAAGTTAAATAAATCACTTGTTAACATCTACAAATTTATCAATTCATCCATATCAGTTTACCTCTGCTATTTATACGGCCGTTACTGTACATAGTCGATTCTTTTGCTTGCTGTCGTAGTTTTACTCCTCCTAGGTGCGAAACTTTCTCTCCTACAAATTAGTATAATAATCAGGCAACAGTGATATTACCAAATTATCCTAATTGTTATATACGAATTACGTATATCAGTAAAAAAAAACACCGGTCATTACAATTTTAGGGTCGCAAGAAAATTGACGCGATCCAGTTAGAAACACGCGATAAATTTAATACCCGTTCCACCGATTGTACGGCTCAGCTCAAGCTACATAGGAATCCCAATGCGTCGTACCATATTAAAAAAGGAAGTCGAACCGCTTCACTATGTTGCGCTACATAAATATCATATGCAGAAGACGAACGAGAAAACAGTCTCCTAATCGGTTATTCGCGTTAACAAAAGCCGCGACGGTAGCAACACCCGTTCTGACATCAGTGTACGTACAAACAATGTTCGTTTTCGCTGAGTGCACGGAAAATGTCACGGTTTGCCGACACTGATTGAAACATGTACCCGACGATGCTAGAAATAAAGTTTAAAAAAGTGCCGCAGAGCCACCCCACCTGTTGCCTGAACGTGTCGATGCTACCATGCGACGTAGCGACGGTAAAATATATATATGTATATGTGCTGTACGCTAAAAAGGAGCGCTAATGTACGGTGTTCAAAGTGGATGACGGCTTCTCTAAGATTGTACGAGAACAACTGCCTGCCGTATTTTAGAGCGAAAAGGTTGTGCTTATTTCTATCTTCGTATTTTACATTTTGTCCCCAAAAAACAATGCATGTACAACGTTTTCAAAATCGTTCCATAGTTAACTTTATACTTTCAAATGAAAACTGATATACTGTAGTACAATATATTAGTTCGTGAAGTAAAAGCAGTGTTTTTTATTTCATGCAGCGATAGCTTTAATGTAGAACATTGTAACACTTCAGAGGTATCAGAAAATCTTCTCTTATCGCTGTGGTTGTGCAGTTTTTGATACTATGTGCTAATGTTTCTCTTCTTCTTCTTGGCGTAACTTCAAAATGTGCAAAATTAAATCCACGTAATGCCTACGTAAAACTCTGTTAGGATTAAGAATCTTCCCTAGCGCATTCATAGTATCTATCAATAACCTCGCCTATAGCAAAACCTTCCAATAGCGGTGAGGAAAATGAAACTGGCTATTATAAGGAGATAACCGTCATACACATTTATTATCGTTCATTTGTAACATTTGCCCCTTACATTCAAAAATAAGAATATAGTTAATATAAATTGAGAAATGTTTGTAGATACATATGTCAATATTATTACAGCATAAAAGTTAGTTTTCTAAATATTAGCTATATATCATAGGCTTGTGTCAGGTTGAGCATGCAAGGCTTAATGTTTTCATGGTTTTCTTCAGAGCTATATCATCGATCTTTCTTCAGATCAATATCAGATCGCCGAATGTATCATCTGCTTTTTGAGAATTAGGTTAGATTAGATTACAGGTATAGCAGTAAACTCCACTCACACAAATTAATTAATTATGCGGAACGCAGCGTTTCGTTGACAATGGGAGCTCACGTGCTCTCGAAACGCTGCGTTCCGCATAATTAATTAATTTGTGTGAGTGGAGTTTACTGCTATACCTGTGAATTGTACATCCACACAGTCCTTGCAATCGTCATTAGATTAGATTAGATTAATTCAGGGTGATGTTACACTGCGACTTATTGTGCCCTTTTATATGAGCTGCAAGCTGCTAGAGCATTAATAAACTGCAATAGCTCTGCTGGTTCCAGACAAGGTATTTCCCCCTTGCCTATAATGTCTTTACCGAGATGGTTGGCACGGGTCTCTATGATAGCAGTGCAGCTAGATGTTTAGGTGTTCCGGACTTTCAGCTTCCACCCCAACAAAACCACCAATCGCTATTCTGTTTCAGACGTATCCTAGTCATGGGTTCCACAAGGTGGCAATACCCTGTAAGAAAACCTGTGAGGACGCGTAGTCTGTTTCTATTTGGTTCTAGTATAGTATTTGCTCTTTGGAATATCTCAGACCAGGAAGATTCACCCAGAGTCGTTGAGTTCTTTTTTATAGGTGCTCATCCCATCTATATATACCATAGAACGGCTCTGGTCCCACAAACGAAATGGTGGCGGCCCTTTTGCTAATAAGTTAGCTTTCTCGTTGCCGCTGATTCCAGTGTGTCTTGGCACTCAGCATAGGGCATCTTCTTTTTTTCGTTATTTAGCTTTTATAGGCATTCCCAGACTAATTTCGAGCTGATGGTATTAGAGCTCAGCGCCACTTTGGCTGCTTGATTATCAAAGAAAATTACAATGCTTTGCCTTTGGGAATAATTGCACAATATTATCTTTCTGTAAGTATTATATCTCCCATCCCTCCTGTTATTATAATATTATTTTTTTTCAATGTAATGGCAAACATCATCTAATTCCACGTCATATTAAAATTCATCCTTTGATCTTTTATTTACTTTGGTATAGCAACGATAAAGTCCCATAATACTCTTATTCTATTATTGCTAGGATGAAAATTACATGAATTAGAATTATTGGATTCTCCAGCCTACACAAGGGTATGGGCTAGCTGATTTAACCCACTTTATTTTAACATCCCATATCTAGAAACGACAAAGACTTAAATTGTTTGAATATTTTGTAGAATTCAATGTAGTATTACCAATATCCCAAAAGCTGTTCTCATGGTGCAAGAACCCATAAGTATACAGTATGTTTAGAAAGTTTATTAAAGAATGTAAGATTATATTTTGAAGTGGAAGAGGTTATATATTGTTTCTCTTTAGCAGTGCTCTTCAATCCTTTGCGCGGTCAAGGTCAGTTTATCATATCGCTTGTTGTAACTTTCTTACGCTATAAAACTTTTTTTCTGTATTTTAATGTGTCCTTTTCACAGTATACAGCTGTCTCCAGCTATACAGTTCACCAAATATTACTCTACTTACATATACGAGGGGAGGTCCAGAAGTTCGTGGAATGGAGGGGATGGAGTGGGAATAGGGGCGCTCGCTAGGTGTCATTCTGATTGGCGGCTCATCATTAGTATATAAGTTAAGTTGCAGCCCTGTAGCGTCAGTCGTTAACGAATAGTTGCCTGCTAAACAAGTCAATCCGGAAGAAAACTGAAACTGTGGAGGAAATTGAACACCGTGCTGTGATAAAGTTCCTTACAAAGCCAGGAAAGAACGCTCAAGCCATATTGAATGAAATGGAAATCGTTTATGGGGAACAGTGTCCTAGTAAATCAATGATTTATAAGTGGCATGGTCGGGAGTTGATTGAAGACGACCCCCGCTCAGGACGGCCAGTTGAAGCCACCACATCAAGCATCGTCGAAAAAGTGCAAAAATTTCTACTGCAAGATGCCCCTTTGAAGAAAAAACAATTATCTGCAGTAGTTGGAGTATCATATACCACCATTTTACGTCTCCTACATGACCACCTGGCTATGACAAAAGTCAGTGCAAAATGGGTACCGAGAATGCTCACGCCGCTGCAGAAACAGCAGCGCGTCTGTGCGTCCAAACAATTTTTGGAGCTGTGTGGAGACAAACCTGCACAGATTTTGGAGCGGATTGTTACCGGAGATGACACATAGGTTCATCACTTTGGGCCTGAGTCTAAACAGGAGTCCATGCAATGGCATAAAAAGGGGACACCACCGCCAAAGAAATTCAAAGTGTCAGAATCGGCTGGAAAGTTGATGGCTACTGTTTTTTGAGATTGTGAAGGAATATTATTGATTGATTTCAAAGAAAAAGGTAGGAGCATAACCGGAGAATATTACGCAGCGATATTAGAAAAATTAAAGGAGGCCATCAAGGAAAAACGTCGAGGAAAATTGACCAAGGGTGTGTTGCTCTTGGAAGACAATGCGTCGGTTCACAAAAGCAAAGTTGCAATGGCTGCTCTGCACAAGCATGGCTTTCAATCAATAGTCCATCCACCCTACAGTCCAGACCTGGCACCTAGTGATTTTTATTTGTTCCCCAATTTAAAAAAAGACTTACGTGGAAGAAAATTTTCCGACGACAATGAGGTAAAGGAGGCAATTTTGGCCCATTTTGATGCGAAAAATAAAAAATATTTTTATGATGGTTTAGAAAAATTAATTCGTAGATCTAATAAATGTATTGTGCTTCAGGGTGATTATATTGAAAAGGAAAAAATAGATTTATTGTTTTATTTTATTTAAAACACTTTCATTCCACGAACTTCTGGACCTCCCCTCGTATATATATATACATATACATATGCATTGACTCAACTCAGTAATTTACCTAAAGAAAACAAGTTTGCGAACATAAACGACGCTGTCAAAAAAGAAATCACCCAATCCCAAATACTTTTATCTATACAAGCGAGCAACGCCAACGTAGGCACACTTAATTTACTGCCGGATCAAACAAGCTTCGCCTCAATTGTTTACCGAATCGCGTTGATTACTCAAGCATGTTCCAACCAAGCTATGTAAATACATCAATTTTATTCTCGCAAGCACCGAGCAGATCAAGGATTTACTCGTGGATGATTCTCTTAGAAAGTTAAATCTTTAAAAATAACGAAAAGAACAACATTACTCGAAGGTGGACTAAAAATCTATGTAAAAAACACATTATCTTATATCTATATTTCGGATATCTAGTACTTCAGATTAACATATTCTAAAAGTTAATTCTCCTTTGTTAATTTCAACTTCCTTGCAAGATTAATATACTGGGTATTATTAAAAATACACTGCCCTATAAAACTAAACGTATTCGATTCGAAGTGTTACATGCTTTTATTCTATGCAAATTAACACCAACAAAAAAGTCTTAGTTTTTTGAAGTTCGTTCACAGTACATTCTTATATTTGATGTTCAACTCTGACGGCTTCTGTTACAGATATGAGTAATGTTTTCGATTTGTTTTATTGTCGTATATCGAGTGTAACGTTAAAATAATGCATCATAATAATGAACTAATTATTTTTGAAGGTTACAAAAGAATAATTAATATTTAGTAGTTTGTACTAACTTATGCGTATAATTTGGCGAAATACTGTTCCTTAGTTGTAACGAAGCACTTTTTAGATCATTCCTATTAGATATTCGGCGACTACGGGCTTTTGTTTCAAGGATAACTCACAAATTTTCGATAATGTTTACGTCAGGTGAGTAACCTGGAGTTTTCACCGCACTGCGGTAGTTATATGACAACCATTCCTGGACCATCCACGAAGAATGCTTCGGGTCGTTGTCCTGGTGAAATCTAAAATCATCTTCTGTGTCAAGTTTGCTGGTACTAAACACTAAATTCTGCAGAAACAGTTCTAAACCATTACATTCCCATTTTCATGTTGAACTGTTGGTTTTAAATGTGGTTTCCTCCACACATTACCCTTCCCATCTGAGCCGGAAAAATTAAGTTTTCCAGAAGTTGAAATATTTAAATTCGCACGCCACAGAGTTCTTCGAACTGTTTTTACATTTACGATATTTCTCAGAACACGTTTCACCTCCAGGGTTAACTTAGGAGCACTTAGTGGATTAGGAACTTAGTTGTCCAATAATCCACCGCTCGTTGTGTTTGTTAAATATTCTTTTTGACTTATTTTACATATATTCTTCACTCTGTTTCTACGTTTATATCGTTCAATAATATGTTGTATCGTGGATGCACTTCTATTTAATATTTTTGCAATTTCCCGTAGACTTGTATTTTTCTCATGGTGAAAAATTACTAATTCTCGCTCTTCCAACGTTGAACTACTCTAAGTTATAAGCTGCTGTAAATATATGCTGTGAATAATATATTTTCGGTTTACCAAACTATATACCATTGCATCATTTTCACTGTGAGTCGTTGTATATACCAGTCTTCGTGTACCTTTAAAAAGATAGTGGATTTTCAATGATAAGTGAAAAAAACAATAGTCTCTAAAATAAAACAAAATATTCTACGCGTCAATTCGTTTCAAATAATATTTAATCATCCTTTATGTAGATACGATCCGCAATTCTAAAAACAAATCTCTCAGATCAACGCCTAGTCGCACGAGACGGCGCACAGCGTCCAAATTGTAGCTTCGGTGTAACGTACCCGTTCTCGCATATAAAAACGAGTCAAGTGGGCTATTTATGTGTTATATGGAGACGTAAGTGGATCTCCAAACGGATGGGGGAAGTAAGACGGTCGCGAGAGAACCGAACAACACATACCGAGCATCCATCCGGATCGAAACACAGTAGGACGACGACGTAGCGGCGTACGTATACACCGTATATACGTACGTTTGTCCTCGGACATTTAGCGAATAGATCCTTCGCTTAATTGACTCGTTCTTCGTATGTTCGGGAAGCAGGATTTACGTGAATTTTTTCCCGAGTAATAAGCGTCGTCGTCGCGCGTAAAAATGCGATTCTTTTTATGGTCGTGTGCGTGCGCGAAATCGGAAACGTGCTAAAGTGAGAAAGCTTGATAAGCGCTTTTAACGATGGCCATCGTTATCGCCGTAAATAAACCAGAAATTCGGTGTAGATAAAGTGCACGATGCGACATACGGCCAACGAATGGTGTGTGCTTAATATCGGAAATTATTTTAGAAGTATTTCGCGCTGAGCGTTCAGTTCGAGCCAAGCCGGTTTATAAATAGCGTAAGTATGTATAATAATATAGAGATATCTATACTAATTGTGCGAACGCGCGCAGCTGTTCGGGTTACATCTAACCGCATCATGATTTTAATTTTTACAACGTACTCTATTTTATTGAGCTATAAAATTTATTCAGGCTGACGGTGTCCGTTTGTATCTGTTCACGTTCGGCTGCACATCTACGTATGCGTGGGATTTTTTAAGAAAAAAAAAACCATCGGTTTTAATAATTTTTTGTCATGGCATTTCTTCCTAGCACCCCTAATTTTTGAGATATACTACCGTGAAATTTATTGCTCATACGGATAAATAGTAAAATCAAAATAATTAACTAAATATTTAGGAGACCTAAATATAAATTGTCTGTTTGCTCCGAAATGGACCGTGTTTTGAGGATTTGAAATAAAACCTTCCAACGCTTAGCACAGAGAAGCTGAAGGCTAGAATTTTTGAAGGTCCTCAGATAAGGCATCTTCTAAACAAACCGCAGTTCATGGAGTCAATGAACGAGCGTAAGTCTAATGCCTGGTGCTCTTTTGTTTAAGTGGTTACAAATTTTCTTCGAAATCGTAAAGCAGCAAATTATGTCGAATTAGTAGAACAGATGCTTTTTAACTTTCACACGCTCGGATGTAACATAAGCATCAAGATTCATTACTTTCACAGCCACTTAACACATGGGCTGAAAAGTCCCGGGCCTAACACATAAATGACGCCAGTTTTATTGCAGTCACCTTTCTCTCAGTTAGTACTAACCTTCAAAAGACAGCTGTTGAAATTTCATGATATTCTATTCATTAGTTTGTGAGTTATTGTGCTAAGAGTCACGCTACTTTTGTTATTTTCAAAACAATGGATCAAAAACAATTTCGCGTTTTAATTTTGCACTGCTTCTTGATGGGACAAAATACCGTTCAAGCGAAGCAATGGCTTGAAAAATGTTATGGGGACTCCGCTCCATCAAAAACAACAATAAAACGTTGGTTTGCTGACTTCAAACGTGGTCGTAGAGACACCGATAATGCAGAACGCAGTGGACGTCCAAATGAGGCGGTAACACCAGAAAACATCAAAAAAATCCACAAAATCGCTTTGAATGATCGAAAAGTGAAGTTGCGTGAGTTAGCTGACATCGTAAAGGTATCAAAAGAACGTATTGGCTTTATATTGCATGAGCATTTGACTACGAGAAAGCTCTGTTCAAAATGGGTGCCGCGTTTGTTCACTGTTGACCAAAAACAAGAACGTATTGATGATTCTGAGCAGTGTTTGGCCATGTTTAAACGTAACAAACCGGAATTTTTGCGTCGATATGTGACAACAGATGAAACGTGGATCCATCACTTCACTCCGGAATCCAAACGATCGTCATCTGAGTGGACAGCAACTGGTGAACCTCGTCCAAAGCGCCCGAAAGCACAACAATCGCCTGGAAAGGTTATGGCCTCGGTATTTTGGGATGTGCGTGGTGTAATATTCATCGACTATCTTGATAAAGTAAATACAATCAACAGTGAATATTATATAGCGTTATTGGAGCGTTTGAAGGTCGAAATTGCAAAGAAACGACCGCATATGGCAAAGAAAAAACTTTGTTTCATCATGACAACGCACCGTGTCACAAGTCAATCAAAACAATGGCAAAACTACATGAATTGAACTTCGAATTGCTCCCACATCCACCGTATTCGCCAGATTTGGCTCCCAGCGACTACTGGCTGTTCGCAGACCTCAAAAAATGCTCGCCGGTAAGAAATTTCGCACGAATGAAGAGGTTATCGCTGAAACAGAGGCCTATTTTGAGGCAAAAGATAAATCGTTCTACAAAAGTGGTATTGAAATGTTAGAGCGGCGCTGGAATGATTGCGTTGCTCTTGATGGAGATTACGTTGATGAATAAAGCTAATTTTGAACCAAAAAACCGTGTTTTCTTTGTTGGGTCCGGGACTTTTCAGCCCATGTGTTAGATCGCTTTCCAGAAAACTTAGGTGATGTTAATGAGAAACAGGGACACCAGCGTTATGGAGGAAAGGTACCAAGGAAGATGGCCGAGTACTGCTGGAATCTCCAGCGAGACTGAACTGGTAAACCTCACCCAAGGAAATCCATAACGCTGCATAAAAGGAAATTTTTAACTTGATGATGACTGAAAGTTTTATATGCATATGTTTCTGTTAAATAAATACCTCCTACCCCTCTTTTTGTGTTTCAGTTAACAGTTATCAAACAATAATATCTAAGTTACGCACATAACAAAACATTATATCTAATTCTGACGAATTTTTCCGAAATAGGGCAGAAAGAATTGAATTTCGAAAACTAGATCTGATAGGACAAATCTGACGGCATCTTTGGATTTGGTACCCCAAAATTGCTTAATTACACTTAAAAAATCCGAGGCACCAAAATGTGTTTTGACCAGTGTTATAATACATTGTTTTTGCCAAA